>RJWM01000312.1:0-155273 GCA_004363535.1 Dasyprocta punctata
CTATATATGCTATATTGTAGAAGTCAAGCTATCAAGTCTTTTTGAAATTTTAGGACTATAATACATATGAAATAGGTTTTAATCTCTCACTTCTTAAAACATGTTAGAAGATGCTTAATTAGTTGATATCTAAACCCAGCTTTACATAAAAATAAGGAAATTCATTTTGTCTCACTACATTCTGTTCATTTTCTCCCAACATATCCCACTCCAGCTACATTCAATACTACTGGAGCTGTCAGATTTTCTCTCATGAAAAACAAATTATCGATAGTTCCCCAGGTCAGTACTTTCTCCTGCTATTAACTTGCTACTACTTTGGTTAATAAGAGTGAAGTATGAGAAGAAACAATGCAGCGACAAGTGGAGTAGCTAAAGAGATGATTATTCAGGGGTAATAAATATGAACTCTATCTTATCAAAGGAAGATGGTTTAAGAGTTTAAGAACATTTGCAAGGTTCTTCCATGAAAATAAGCTCCTCAATCAGGACACAGACTGATGTGACACCACACACACACACACACACACACACACACACACACACATCAACCTTCAGCATGGGAAGAAGGCAGCACTGTCTGGAAGAGCTAGGGAGAAGGAGTGGGGGTAGCTCATATTCATGCACCTGCCTACTGAGTTCGAGTCTGTTCTAAACAGGAATGGTTCGACCATGATGTCACAAAGAATTATAAAATACAGTAGCAGGAAGAGCACAGTAAACAAAACTTCTAAAAAATACAAGTATCAGGGAAGGCCTGCACTTCCTTTTAAGAAACAAAGTGCATGTGAAGATATCAAAAAAGATTTGATTTCACTCATGTTTTGTGTAAATAAAAACCTAGGAACCAGTTTTACCTGGCTAAAAGTTCAACTTATAAAAACAGAGCAAAAAAAAAAAAGAACTCAAATAGAGGCCAGGGGTTTAGTTCAGCGACTCAAGTGCCTGCCTGGCAAGCACGACGTCGTGAGTTCAATCCCCAGTACCAAAAAGAAAGGAAAAAAAAAAAAAACCGAATAATCCAATTTAAAAATGGGTGAAAGGTCTGAATAGGCCATTCTCAGAAGAGGATATACAAATATCCATCAAGTACATGAAAAAATTTTTCAACCTTCTTAATGAGTTGGAAAATGCAAATCAAAACCACAAGGAGATACTGTCTCATTCCAGCTAGAATAACTATGATCAAAAAGACAAAAAATAACGAATGTTGGCAAGGATGCAGACAAAGGAGAAATCACACACAATTGGTAGGGAAGTAAATTAGTATGGCCACAATAGAAAACAGTACACAAGCTCCTCAGGAAACTAGAAATAGAACTACCGAATGATTTCACAATCCCATTACTGAGTGTATATGCAAAGGAAATGACATAAACAGGTTAGACACATCTGTACTCACATGTCTCTTGCACAACGGCCAGGATAAAGAGTAAACCTAAGTGTTTATCAGTGGAAACTGAGAAAAAACATGTACTACACATCCACAATGGATTGTCATTTAGCCATGAAAAAAAAATGTAATCCTGTCATTATCAGCAACACAGATGGAAATGGAGGAAACACAGTGAAGTGAGTCAGGCACAGAAACACAAATATTACACTTTCTCATTGGCAGGTGGAAAGCTGATCTCAAAGAAGTAAAGAACAGAATGGTAGTCATCAGAGCCTAGGAAGGGTGTGGGAGAAGGGGAGGAAGAGAGCATAGTTAATGGTTATAGGGGTATCAGCTGGACAGCAGGAGTAACTTCTAATGTTCTACAGCACAGAGGGATAACTACAGTTGACAAAAATTAACTGGATATTTCAAAATACTTAACAGAGAGGGTATTGAATTTTCTCAACACAAAGAAATAATATATGCTGGAGCTGATACATATGCCAATTATCCTGACCTGATAATGACATATTGTGTGTGTGTGTGCTGAAATGCTACATCTGTCCCATAAATATGTACAATTACTGTGTCAATTTCAAAGAATTAACAAAAGTTTAATCTGAGTATGTTAGGAGAAAGTCTTCCTCACCTGAAACTATAGTAACAAAAAACCCTCATGTAATCCTGGAGCCACTCTTAGAAACCTAGTATCTAGTGCAAAGGTCACTGAAGTCCTACTGTGCCTTGCTTATACTGCATGTCAACTGTGCTTGTAAATTTCAGCCTAAATACATGCCAGGACACTGACACAAGCAAGGCAAGCCAAGAGAAAGAGGAAAGAAGGATCTAGAGGCACTGGTCTATAAGAAACAGAAGGTCCTTTAGGGTGTGTGGGCAGGGGGATAGGACAGGGATTGAACCTGGGCACCGCATTTAGCTACTTGCATCTCTAGCTCTTTTTATTTATTTTATTATTATTTTTTTTTTATTTTGACACACGGTCTCACTAAGTCACTAAGTTGCCCTGGTTGGGTTGAAACTTACAGTTCTACCTCAACCTCCCAGGGTGCTGGGAGCATGCTTAGGTGCCACCATGACTGCTAGAAGGCTATTACTTATAATAGTATCTTCATGATTTTCTATATCCTCCAGAGGGCAGACTTAGGATACCCAGTTAAATATAAACTTCAAAGAGACAACCAGTAAGAATTTAGTATAAGTATATCCCCCATGTTGCAGGGGACAGACTTATACTAAAAATTCATTACTTACTGAAACACTAATTAAGTATCCTAAACTTTTATTTGCTGAGTCTAGCAACTCTACATAACAGGGTAAATATTAACCACATTCAACATAATGGAAAACATTTTTATTTAAACAGATTTTTCGAGCTTCTCTTTGTTTCAGAATGTTATTTTCCTACTGATAGAAAAACGTTACAGATCTGCCAGTTTTTGTTCTAACAACATTTCAGAAACTTTTTCTCCCTGACACATCATTTAGTCATGTCTCTCATTTCCTGTGCCAGCTTGAATTGCTCAAGAAGAGGTTATGATCAGCTATGAACTCGTGGCAAAATGCAGGAACACCACTTCCTATTTGGCTGGAAGAAGACAGATCTTATGGTCGACTTTCATTTTCACCTCTCTGTTAGGAACGCATGATATAGTTCCTCTGTACTGGAGAATAGTTGCACAACTAACATATCCAACTATGTAAAATGATCACTATGAAGGAATACTACTTGGGACATTTTTCTCAGGCTGTACGAACGTAGCCATCATCACCTGCACTATAGTAACTGGACAGAGACAACAAGATATTTTAATGTTTCCACAATGTTTAAATTTATGTCATTAAATGTTTGTTCTGGTGATTGGTGGGGGTGAGGAATGAGAAAGTAAATTTAAGTAACTGTTCCACCTACTAAACAACATAAAAGAAATTTTACCAATGTATCTACCTATCTACCTACCCATATATCTCTTGTGATACTAACGAATGAATCCAAGGCCTGTGCAATGAGCTACGCCCTCAGCTTTTTTAATTTATTTTTTGTTTGAGACAGGGTCTTCCTAAATTGCCCAGGCTAGACTCAAACTTGTGATCCTCCAGCCTCAGCCTCCCAGAGTGCTGGGATTACTGACGAGCATCACCATGCCCAGGAAGCAATTCTGAAAGGACATGAATATTGAGGTATATTTCTAGAGGATCCACCAAGAAACACATGGAGCACGAATAGGAGGATCACATCTGAGGAGACAAGAAGGGAAATGCTAGTAACAGAAACAGGGAAACAGACATGGAGGTGGGTGATAGGGCAAAAAAGCCCATGAAAGAAGAACTGAAACAGGAAGAAAGAACCTTAAGTCAAAAGGAAAGGAAGAGCTGTGGACAATTCAAGGAAGTAGTGCAGTCTGGAGGAGCCACACAGAATGTGGGCAAGCTGCATTACATCACTGAGTTCCCACATGAAGATGACTTCTCAGATTATATCGTGTTTCACCAGAAACATAACAAGTCCTGTAGAAATCTTCTGCACATTACAAAATTTTTAGGAGCTGCTCTACAACAGGGTCATGAATCAGGGTGGCTTGAATCCAGGGCTTAGGGTGAACACAGAGTCCTCCCAGAAGTCTGAAATGGAACATGAGGATAAGCATATTTTCCCCCCTAGAATGGACCAGGAAGACAAATTAAACTCTTAGAATGTATGCCTGAGTTAAACGGGTCTATCCTTTAGTTTTCTACTACAAATTTGTAATAGTAGCTGGTTATGTATCTCAGTACCTTCCCCTGAGGGATACAGGAAGCAATTCATGTGTCCACCCAGTTGGTATGACATACAACAAGGAGTGGACATGTGTTCAAAAGTGTCAAAATGGGAGTTTGGACCCATCTAACTGGTTTTCTGTATATTTACCTGAGCATCACAGAGGGTTCAATAGACCCAAAACACTCCAGGATTTGTTAAAAAAAAAAAAAAAAAAAAAAAAAAGCTTTCTTTTGATTTTTCTGGTAGAAGTAACCCAATTCAATACAATGGCACATGAAAAATCAGACAGGCAAGTTATCAAAAGTGAATCATCAGAATACACACACATGAATGATGAAGATGATCCATTATGGTAAAATACATGCTTTCATAACAGAAGAGTAGTGTAGATGGCTGACAATGATGATGATGACAACGACAAGGACAATGACTTTGACACTGACCATATGAGTCAAAGTTTCTATGATGTGAAATGAATCAAGAATTGACTGATACAGACACAGGGAATATAGATCTTGTTTCAGATGATGAAGAAAACAGCAATGTTAGTACAAATTTGACTAGTCGAAATGTTGAGAAACGGCCACACAACCAAATGGAACAATCCAAAGTTAGAACTAGTAGATCTGAAAATATAGTGAAGGTCTTGGCAGGCAAGAAAAGTACTGGACAGAATGCCAGCACCATCAATGTTGGAAATTTTAACAGATGAAATGCGGCTGAGGAATGGATTTTTTTTAAATGTGCTTTTTTAATATAATGGAGTAATACTCAACCATAAAGATGGGTAAACTTGAGACTTTTATAGGTAAATGGAGGCAACTCAAGACCATACTCAGAACTGAAATAAATCAGACCCATATGTGTAAACATCATATAGTCCCACTAGTGTGAGAAGCTGAATGAGTAAACAGGACCCAAAATATACAATAGATACTGTGAATTGGGAAGAAACTGTTCAAAAGAAAATAGAAACTGTGATGGGGAAATAGAAAGAAGGGAAAAGGAAAAAAATTTATATGTATAAACAAGATAGTTAAGATAGTTATATTGCTAGTTTCTCTTAGTTCACTGAAAAGAAAGGTTTGTATTCAAATAATATTAGAAAGGCTAATATGTTTGGACAATGTCTCATGCCTGTATCTTGTAACTTGAGTACTCTGAAGATAATAATATGCAATGTGTTAATTATTGTTGCTCTCCTATTACCTTGTTTTGAAATTCTGTTTTATTTTTTCTTCTTTTTAAAATAAAAAAGATGCTATGAAATATACAAAGGCTGAAATGCAAGCAAAATGTTCTGTATGTACCAATAGCCATACTCAAAATGTACTTATTCTGACACCTCACTAGCTGAACCGAAAGCATTCATAGGTCTGCTGTACTTAGCACAGATTTCTTATGGTGGTCGCAGAATGTAAAAGACTTATAGAAAAGTGATGAGCCAAAACATGGCATAAAAATTTATGGCCTTGTAGATTCAAAGACTTATTATACTTTCAGTTTAGAAACTTACCCTGGAACTCAGTCATCAGTAATAAATCGAATGATGTTGTGAAAAGACTTTTCATTCCCATCTCACAAACTGATCAAAATGTGACATTCGATAACTGGTTTACCAATTTCCAGTTGATGTTACATTTGCTAACAGAGTATAAGTTTCCAGTCAATGTTACATTTGCTAATAGAGCACAAGTTAACCAGCACGGGAGCTATACACAGGAACAAAGCAGAAATTCCAAATGAAATGGTACAATTGCATAATAGGGAATAGTATAGTATAATCTTTGGATTGCAGAAAGACATAACGTTGGCCTCATATATGGCAAAGAAAAACAAACTAGTACTCTTCAGCTCAACATTTCACCATGCTAGAAATACTGTTAGGGAAACTTCAACAAAATGAAAGCCTAGGAAAACTTTCTATGACAAAACCAAACACGGAGTAGATGTTGTTGATGAGTTACGCAGTATCTGTGACATCACTTGAACTACAAAGCACTGGTCAATCATTGTGTTTTATTCAATCCTAGACATGTGTGGCATAAATAGTTTGATAGATTACAAGGAAAATACCAAGTGCAAAATATCACAGAGAAATTTTCTTGGAGGATTTGTTACTAGAGTTCACAACAGGTCATTTATAGCAAAGAAAAAACAAAATGTTTCTGCCCAAGAAACTATGCAAAAAAATTGTGGAGCACACTGGTGAGCTGACAGGTGAACAGAGAGGCGCAGCATCACACAGACCTACTATGACAACAGGAAAACAAAAAAGATGCCAACTGTACCCTACAAGAAAATACAGAAAACAAAACATACATACTTATCACTGTAAGGGATACATGTGTATGAAACATGCAGTTGTCTTGTGTGAACACTGCTTTGGGTGTGACAGTTGAAGAAAAGCTTACTTTTGTGGTGGATTTCTATTGATATTTTCATTGTAGTTCATATAGGAATTTGTCTCTGCTGTTATCTTTTAGGTTTTGTAAGCAAGTACTCAGCTGATGTGAAAATGCTGATGTCTGTTCTCAATGCACTTACATCTTAAAAATTTAATATTTTATTGATATTTTATGTTCCTATTAACTACATACTGTATAATAAGAACCTCCTGACAAAACAGCAAGACCACTGAGATTTCAAGTATATCCTACAAAAAAGACCACAAAAGCAAAAGACATGTGCTGTCAGGGTAAGCGAGGCATGTGTACAGAACATGCTCCTGTCATGTGTGCAGACCGCCTTAGGTGTGATAACTGAAGATTTTTTTGTTGTAGACTGCTGTTGGTTTTTTCATTGTAGTCCATATAAGAATTTATCTCTGGTGTTCTTTTTTTAGACTTTGTACACCAAAAACAAGTCGATGTTGAAAATTTTTGTGCTTTTTAATAAACACTCAACAAATATTAAAAACAATATTTTTATGACTTTTTTTACTACTAAGGACTCATTGTTTAATGTAAGAAAACTCATAAAAGTAATATAAGAAAATACATAAAATTTAATACAAGAAAACTCATAAAATTAAAATTTATCATCAATAAAAATATTATAAAGAATAAATGTGGGAAATATAAACACACAAAGATAGATAACTATACTACTAATCTGTTAGTTCATCAAAAAGAACAGTTAGTGCTTTCATTGTTCAATTGTTTGATCATTTTTTTAATATCTGTATCTTGTAATCTGAACAACTTTTGAAGATAATAATACACAATATATTAACCAGTGTTAATCTCCAATTATTTTATTTTGAAATACTGTATCATCATTTTTATTAGTTTTTAAAATAAAAAAAGAATAAACGTGGGTTGGGTCTGATAGACCCACGTTTATGCATCTTGTTGACAAAATTAGTCTTATGCTCTAAGTTAAGGATACCAAAGAACCACCCTCAAAGCTCTCTTAAGGGAAGTCACTAAGTCTTAAGGGTCTTGTAATTTATTCTTACCCTTTTCTTATTTTATGTATTTTATCAGCTGTCTTCAAGGTTTCACATATGGTAATAAAAAATGATCAAATATTTGCAGCCTCAGTCCCTCATACTTCATATACAGCTGATGTTTAATAGATTTTGATTAAATTACATTAACTCATATGTGTTCTCTGATGGAAATCAAAAAGAAACATGGTAATTAAACTTAGGGCTCGAGAATGAAAAGAGAAGACTGCTAAAGTATCATAATCCACAATATCAAGACCAAAAGAGCCTCCCTGAGTACTGAAGTGATGCAACATGGTGCTGATGAGTGCCAGCTCTACGAAGAGATGCACTGGGGGGGTGAGCCCTGCTCTGCCTCTTTCCAGCTGTGCGACCAATTAGGCAAATGGCTGACCCTCTCCGGGCCTCAGAATCGTTGTGTGACATACAGATGCCTGAAAGCATTTAATGCAGAGCCCTGGGAATCACGAGATTATATACATAGTGTTCTCAGCACAATGCCTGACAAGGAATGCGCACTCAGTAAATGCTAGGAGGGTAGGAACAAGGGAACAGCAATAGTAAATTGAACCATGAAACACATTTTTTAAAAAACCTATGTCATGACTGGGCTGAGAGGAAATCTATGTTAATGGAACCATGATTAGTGAGATTTTAAATGCATAACATTTTACCCTGAAGTACTTGTAAGCTGCAGTAATGTCAGTGGAAAAATTAAGAGCCATCACCACGCCCCCATTTGTATAACAGAATAAATGAGAACAGGTTAGGTAGGGAATAGGTGACTCCACCGCAAAGCCAAGGGAACAAGAAAGGCTACAAGTAGGAGTGGTGGCTTAGAGAGCAAAACACTAACCACCTAGGACTTGCCGAGACATTCACACCAAAAGTAACTATATTATGTTGGCACTGTTTTTCACAAATCTAAAATGATATAATTATATAAACATGGTAAAATCCAATCCACATATTAGAAATACATTTTGAATTAATAAAATATCATTTACTGTGAAATATAGTAAAACAAAAGTCACTTTTTGTGTAGTACTGAGGACTGAACCTACAGCTTTCACACTGAACTGCACCCCTAGCCCTTTCCTGATTAATTATTCTGAGACAGGATCTCACTAAGTCACTAAGTTGGTCAAGCTGGGCTGGAACTTGAGATCCTCCGATCTCAACCTTCCATAGCGCTGGGATTACACACATGCCCATTATACCTGCCTAAAACCCACTTTATTACCTTTAATTTATTATAGAGTTGATCAAGGTGAAGTCCACTGGGTCTGTGTCATGAATGGATTAAGCACACTTGAAATTAGCACTAATTATAGTTAGCTTCAATTTTATCCTTAAATAAATGTTCTCATTTTTATAAGGCCCTTTTTCAATGGAGTCACAGCACCAATTTTAACAATAAGCCCTAATCCATCAACTGCACTAAAGTAAATTTCAATGCAGCCAAAGCAGAATAATTACAAATTGGGAATTAACAGAATTTCGTATTAATATAATTTTAATATAATTGAAATAACAGTTCTCTATACATGAATACCAGCACAGTTGCCTCAGGCTTCCACATCTGTCATCTCCATTTGTTTTATTCACAAGTGATTAGGCAACTTCCCCCCACTGTTCTCTAACTTGCTTATAGGTGGAAGTTTAGAATCTGAGATCTAGACTTGCTAGTATATTGCAAGACCCTGCTAGTATAAAAAATGAGTTAACCTCTATTTTCTAGAAGTTTACCTTTATTAAGTTAACTCCCTACTCCCAGAAGTCAAATTTATGGCAACATCAGATTCTTTCAGGTGCAAAGTATATAGAGAAAAGTAAAGGAAATGGCTACCACCCATCAAAAATAGCTATGGAAAGAAAAAAGGCTTCACTCCCTAGAAGAAAGCCTTAAATTCTATATAGAACTTATTTACCCTTGCCTGAACACAGTTCTTAGAAGACTTGGTTATCTGTAGCATAACATGAGCAAGGTGAAAGGTAAGATTTATGGTAGGGACACTGAAGGAATGAATAACTATATACAGCTTAAAACCTTGTTAGACTGTTATACCAATGACTATAGATATTATGGCAAGTTAAATTAATATTTAGCAGATATTCCCCTCTTCCCTCCCCACCTTCAAGGAAAAAGTACACTATAAAGTTACACTGATGTTGGGAGTAGTACCTGACTTCCTTTGACCAAAGGAATGATCAAATATGATTCATGCTAAAACCTAAATCATGCATTACCATCAGAAAAGTTTTCCTGATTTATTTCCTTCCAGAGCTGGCCCAGAATAAGCATTTGTGGAATATACCAAAGCCGAATCCAGAGTGAAAACCCAAACCCAGATAAGCCTGCAGCATAAAGTAGTGTCATGCAGTCAGTCCTAGCCAAGAACACTCCCAGGAAATCTGCAGCTTAGAGAATGACAGTGAGTCATAACTGTTTTTAGATCACTGAGTGATGGGTTTGTCTGTTACACAGCAACTGCTGACTGATGTAGGCATAAGGAAAAAGTAAAGAATCATTTAAATAGTCTCTGCTTAAAACTGTCACATTTTTAGTAAAGATTTATATCATAAGCTATTAAAACAATTTAAAGTTTAGCATTTGAAGAGAGTAAGTTTCAAATGACTGGAAAATTTATTTATATGCACAGCATCCCAAAGCCACAATTTAACTCTTTAACATGTCTCTTGTAAGCTGTGTATCCAGAAAAAGAGAATGCATGTGTTCTTTAAATAAAGTCTTCTTAGCTTTGCTGAACAGCTGTACAAGCACTGAGTTAATATACTTAGTGCTGACCAGCAATAAGAAATAGTCACATGGTGCTGTGGGCTGAGAAAATGTTTATTTCACTTCCCACAAATAAACCAGTGCAGCAAATTTCAAGATCTCCATAGCGAAAATGAAAAAAAAATCCTTGTTTTCTTTGAAAATCTCCTTTCATGTTTGCACTAAATGAAGCAACAGACACTAAGATCTAATGTCAAATCACAAAGATATTACTTGCTACCTTATACTATCATTTCCAAAGTATTTCTCATGTGGTGGATTTCATGCTCAGTGTTTTACCATCATCACTTTAAATTAAATCACCCAACCACTTTAAAAGCTAAGTATTTCCACCATCTGCACTTTGGAGAATTAAAAACAGAAAAACCTCTAATATAAAGAGTGTAAGTAATACGAGAAGGGGTCAAGCAGGGATTTAGAGCCAGGGCTGTCTGACTTCAGACTCAGCTCCCTTACCCACATCCTATTCTATGGCATTCATCTAAACAGCAGAAACTGTCGCACAGATCTTACCATGATGCTAAATTCTAGCCTTTCCTACTCAAAATGAGGACAAGTTCGAACATGGTCACATCTGAAGAAAAACTTCATAGCCTTCCCTCCACCCTAAATGCTTCCTTGAATCAAACCATCATGATGCTAAGAGAGCAATTTCAAACATTCTTCATAAATCAATCAAGATTAGAGATTTAAAATCCCCAGTCGATCACAAACTGATAAAGCTGTGTCAAAAACACACAGGGATCAAAGTGGCCTAGGACAGGGAAACCAGAATAAATAAATAAATAAATAAATAAAGACTGCAATAGACTGAAAGGCCATCCAATATATAAAAATTCATGAGTTCATAATTCTACTGATGGGAAATTTTTAATTACTCCTTACTAAAGACTGCCAGAGCACAGATTTATTACTCCCAAAAGTTATAAAGAAAAGAATCAAGTATTTATCTTGCCTTGCCTGTAAAAACTGTATTTCAAGGTAATCAAACAGTAAATGAACAGTTCTTTATAGAATAAAGCCAATAAATGTAGGGGAAATGACAATTTAAAAATGACAACTTTTAATTCCTCAGAGAAATAATACATTTTTCTGGATCATCGATAGCTACCAAATCCACCAGGAACAAAGACGATGGGGAATTTTGTGAGATCAGACCGACAGGATCAGGACCTTCTGGTGTAGGTATCTTCAGTAGCATCACTGAAAGAGGGACAGCCAGTGAGCAGTACTCACTGAAAGGAGATCAAGTCCACAAGGTTGCCTACTTCAAAAGAAAGAAACAAAAAAGCAAGCTGAAGTCTAATCAAAACTCCAGACTTAATATCCAACTTAAAAGGCAGATACACGGAAAGAAACAAGTGAACGTGTAATATATACCAGGAGAAAATGATCAGTCAAATCCACAAGGCGGCCCATTGGATACTACACAGGAGCCATTTAATAAGCCTAATCAATGGTACTTGAAGGAAAAAACCAGGGAAGCAGGGGAGGAGAGCACAACAATAGAATAAAAGGTTTAAGAGACCCAGTAACCAAAGCAGTGTGTGTTTTGATTAGATTCTGAATTGAGGGTGAGGGAACAATTGCAAAAGCACATCCTAGAAAACACCAGAAATATTTTAGGGCTATCAGTCATAAACTAATAATTCTTAACATTGTTCTTTATGTTAGATGTCATGATAGGATTGTAAACATCTAAAAAGCAATTATTCTCAGAAATGCATACCAAAGAGCCGGGCATGGTGGCGCACGCCTTTAGTCCCAGCACTCTGGAGGCTGAGGTAGGTGGAGTGTTGTAAGTTCGAGGCCAGCCTGTGCTACATAGTGCGATCCTGCCTCAAAAGTCTAGGGCCAGGAGTTTGGCTCAATAGCTTATGCACCTGTCTGGCAGGCGCAAGGTTGTGAGTTCAACCCCTGGTCCCGCAAAAAAAAAAAAAAAAGAAAGAAAGAAAGAAAGAAAGAAATGCATACTAAAGTATTGTAAGGTAAAATGGCATACTATCTAGGATTGGCCTAAAAATATGTCCCCATACACAAAAAAGGCAAGACATGGATGAAATTGGATAAATAAGATTTGTACAATGTAGATAATTCTTTTCCTTCATTTTTTAATTTAGTACATGTTTGTAGTATATAAAGCTTACAATCATTGTAGGGAATTGGTACATATGCATAATATGCATGTCTTATTTCCTTTTTTTCACCCCCTTTCCGTTTCCTCCCACCCTCCTCCATCCATCTCTTGATCCCCTTCCCTTTTGGGGTACATATTTGCACTCCTTGTGCGAAGCTGGTACATGTACATAACACATTTTAATTCTTTTTTTCATTTCCTTTCCCTCCTTTCCCTTCCTCCTCTCCCTTTTGAGAAAGATTTACCTGCCTACTTCCTATTCTTTATCTTTTATCTTGCTCTTTATTTCATTAAAAAGCTTCTGCATAGCAAAAGAAAAACCAACAGAATGAAAAGACAACCTACAGAATGGGAAAAAAACACTGTCAGCAATTTCTCAGAAAGAGGACTCATATCTAGACTGTATGAAGCTAGACCTCCCAAAATAAAAGACTCAATAAAAAAATGGGCAACCGCAATGCATACACACTTCACAGAAGAATAAAAACAAATGGCCTAACAAATATGTGAAGAAATGCTCAGTGTCACTAACCATGACAGAAATGAAAATTAAATCAATGCTGAGATTCCACCTTATCCCAGAAAAGAATAGCCATCATCATCAAGAAATAATACACTCAATCAAATAATAACAGAAGCTGGTGAGACCACAGTGGCAAAAGGACTCCCTCTAAATTGTTGGTCGGAATGTAGAATAGCACAACATTTCGAAATCAGTAGAGAGTCCTCAAAAAACTGAAACTAGAAATTCCATTGACCCAGCTATTCCTCTTCTGGGTATCTTCCTGAAAGATTTAAAGACACCATATTACAGTAATACATGTGTATTCCTGTTTATAGCAGCATAAATCCTAATAACTAAATCTGATAAGCAGCCTATATGTCTATCAACAGATGAATGGATAAGGAAATGTATTCACACGTAAAAGAGTACTACTCTGCCATAAATAAGGATAAATTTAAGTCATCTGTAGGAAAACAGATGTACCCTGAGACCATAATATTGACTGAAATAATCAGATATGAAAGCTTAAATAGCACATGGTTTCTCATGAGAAACCCAAAATACAAAATGTGGATAAATTCAGAAAATATATGTGGATATATTATTCTACTTTTATGTAAATGTATGCACAAATTTTTACAATATAAGGCAAAAGGGGAAATCCAGAAAAACTAACCCACCATAGGGCTTTTAGATCATTGGCAATACTTCAGTACAAGACTGCCTGCCTCATTCTTTTTATCTTCCTGAATTATAATTCTGTTTAAAACAAAATGTGGGAGAGATTCTGTCTTCTATAACATGAGAGTCAATGGAAGGCCATACTTATTTTTAAAATGTAAGAAATGAGAGAACTAAAATTCATTAACTCAAAAAGTATTTACTGCATATCTCACTTCTCCATAGCATCAAAACCCAAGGTTCTGGGGATAATTAGTGTCTATGGCATAGATTTCTCTTGTTAAAACAGTGGTTGCTAAACAATCTGGTAAGCTTCAGCTTTTCTTTAGGGTCAGAAATAAGGAAGTGGCAACAAAGGCAAGTTTCCAAATCAACTCTGGCATGCAAAACGTCAATAAAACCCAACTCTGAAGGCACATGGACTTGATCCTGACAAGGTTCATTCTGAGCCAAGGCCGTCATGCCCAAACTCACCAAATGTTAACAGAAAAGCACTTGCTGGGGAAATAAGGAGTAACCACAGATTAGAAGGGGATTTTGTCACAGTTTGCATGGTCAGTAGCACCAGGAATAGGAAAGCACAATCACCCTGAGGACTGGAATATTCCACCATTACCACCAATCCATCATCACCACCAACCCTCAGCCATTCGAGGGAGGAGGAGGCAAACAAAACAACAGCAAAAGAAATCAGGGCTTTAACTAATTAACATAGCATACTGACACTGGGCAAGGCAGAGGAAATGTCAGTTAACTAAATGAAGAAAACCTCAGGATTCTGGAATCTACCTTTTGTGGCACAGGCAGGGCAGCTCACCATATCCAGGATAAAGTCCACTACTTCATTTTTAATGGTCCAAGATGTCAGTTTAGATAACGTTCATACTACTGACCAGAAAGTAAGGTTTGTGTGTGCGTGTGTGTGTGTGTGTGTGCTGGGAATCAAACTCAGAACCTTGAGCTTGCCAGGCAGGGAACTGCACCACTGGGCTATATCCCTGGCCAGGAAGTCAGTTTTTGACTGGAACTTACAACATGATCATTCTTCAGGTTCCAACACCCAGAAAAAGCTAGCAGACATGCACAGTCCAGAGCTAGAAAAACTATCAGACACCTTCAAATATGACTTTTAGTTAGCAAAATACCACTGTATCAGTCGTTGAAAGGTTAGATGTTTATACACCAGAAAACATATCTCCCAAATATTTAATGCATTTTTTCACCTATGTCTTTTTTTTTTTTTTTTTTTTTTTGGTGGTACCAGGGATTGAACTCACAACCTTGCACTTGCCAGGCAGGTGCTTAGACTGCTGAGCTCTATCCACGGTCCCTCACTTATGTCTTCTGAAAAACATATAGGACAGTGAAGGCAAACCTATGGCCTGCATGCCCCAGTGGGTACATTGGGCCCTCTCTGTTGGTATACAAGCCAAGTCACCCCAGCATCACCCTCGCAGTCGAGCATTCATGCTCAATCACAGTGTTGACACGTTACAATAAATAAGCGGATTTTGGGTTGCAATTTGGGCACTTAGTCTCTAAAGAGTTTGCCGTCAGTGATAAAGGGTAACATTTATTTGTACTCCTATACACATACATGTAAAAATACCCACATTCCTAATTAAAAATTCTTTTTCTCTCTCCTTTTTTTTGGAAGGGAGATGGACTAGTAATTGATCTCAGGACCTTAAGCTTGCAAAGCAGAAAAATTCTTACACATAGGAAGCAAAATGCAAGTTTTCTCTTGGTAAAATTAACAAAATAGTACTACAGGCCATTTTTAGGTGAAATCAATAAAACATTACATTCAAATCATCAAAATATTTCTATATACACTATATTAGTTTGTTTTCTGTTACTACAGCAAAATATCTGAGGTTGGATACTTTATAACGAAGTTAATTTAGCTCAGGCCACAGTGGTGGTGCTGGCTTAGCTCTGGTGAGGGCCTCATGGCAGATGGCATTACAATGATGAGAATGTGTTTAAATAGGGAAACTTACATGATGGAAGCCAAACAGAACGGGGCTCCCACTAAATCTATCTCAGGCCCTTCCAAGGACCCAGTCCCAACGACCTAAGGACCTCACACCCCAACACGTTAACCCTTGGGGGAAACACTGAAACACTTAGCATATATTATGGTCTTTTTATTCAATAATGACAATATCATGATTAAAGACATCAGTATTTGCCCTCAATATTTCTATTTATGCCATGTAAAAGAGGATGAAATGTAAGTGCTCAATCACTTAGTTTTGGGTTCTCAGATAGGTCTGCATTCATGTTTTCATTCCTTTGTCTGAAGACTGTGTAAGTGAAGAAGGAGAGCCTGCTGGGTTAACATCAAACAGTCTAGAATGGACTGCCTGAGACTACGTCCTGGCTCTGCCACTTAGCTGCTCCATGACTTTAGGAAGGTTCCTTAACCTCTGACACTCAAGTTCTTTGACTTTAAAATGGGGATAATATCAGTATCTACCATGCAGAGGGACTGAAAGGATTAAATACTTAAACATTTAATCTAAGTAAATGCTCAGTGGTATGCTTCTTATATACGGAATCTGGCTGATGTCAAAGACATACTGGATTTCAGACTCTCGATTATTAACAACAAAAAAAGTATAAAATGTCAAATCTAATGATGATTACTGTTGAAGTGACAATATTTTGGATATAATGGGTTAAATAAAATACCACAATTAGTTTTACTTGCATATTTTTAATGTTAGAAAAAAATTTTTTCACCTCTTAAGTGTGATTCACATTTTATTTCTACTGGACAGGGCAGCTATAGAAGGTTAATCCTTAAAACTAGACATTCATCATTTTTCCTCTTTTGCAGGCTTATAAATTAGGTTTTTCTGAACTTAAGAATACCTGTACCATATCTAATTAATATGAAAAACTACCCATTTTTGTGTCTTGACCTAACATCACCAATCTTCCACTTCCTACAACAGAAAATAAACCACATTCCCAACAAGTATCCACCAGTTTTTCAATTCCTATAAATATTTTAGTTACAGTTTTTCACTAAATGACCTTTCAAGAGTATGAAGCTTAAAAACAACTTTCACTTATAAGAATCAAAGACTAAGTTATGATTCCACATTAAAATGCACCACACTCTCCCAAGTTTTTGTAAACTAGCATTAGTTTTTCCTATGTGAAATTCCCAGATCAGGGTCTATGGAGGTTTATAATCTTTTGAGGAGGGGACTCTGGGACCTACATTTTAGCTTCCAGTCTCAACATTGAGAAAGCATGGATTGATCATACAAACAAATACATAATTATCACAGGTGAAAAGTCATATAAAGAACTACCAAGACAAAAATTAAAATAATAACACTTTTCCACTGTTGATGCGAGTGTAGACTGGAATAACCACTGTAGAAGTCAGTGTAGAGAAACCTCAAAAAACTAGGATTGGAGGTCCCATTCCACCTAGATATTCCCCTTCTGGGTAATTTCCAAGAAGAATTGAAAACATCATGCCACAGCAATGTATGTTCACCCATGTTTATAGCAGCACAATTTGTAATACCAGAATCTTGGAAACAGCCCGAATGCCCATCAACTGCGGAATGGATAAAAAAGATGTGCTACTTTTATACACTGCAGTATTACCCAGTTATAAAGAAGGATAAACTTGAGGCTTTTATCAGTAAATGGATGCAACTTGAGACCGTATTCATAAGTGAAATCAATCAGACTTGCATGTGCAAATATTGTATTGTCTCCCTAGTATTAAAAAAAAACCTAAAAGAGTAATTAAGATCCAAAATGTACAAAACATACTGTGAAAATGAAAGAGAAAGAAAGTGCTCAAAAGGAAATTACAACTGGGATAGGGAAAAGGAAAACAGAAAGAAGGGAAAAAAGATTATATGCATATATGTATATATATATATATATATATATATATATGCGTGTGTGTGTGTATACATACAAGATAGATAAGTCTCTGTTATTTCATCAAAAAGAACAGTTTGTGTTTTCACTGTTTGATTGTTTGATCACTTTTTCATGCCCAAATCTTGTAATCTGAGAAAGTACTTTTAAAATAATATGTAATATATTAACTAGTGTTAATTTCCTATTATGTTGTTTTGAAATTCTGCATCATTATCCTTTTCTATTTTTAAAATTAAAAAAATTAAAGTAATATCTAAAAAAACTGAACTCTGCTGCTTCATGGATCTGAATTATAAGATGTTTTGGGCAGAATAATGCATTTTAAAGCTGGGTGAAGCTCAGTGGAAGAGAACTGCCTAGCACGTACAAAGCTCTGGATTTGAACAACAGCATCGCAAAACAGAAAAGAATATTCTGCATAATGTGAAATTGGGAATTGTCACAATAATTTTATTATATAAACATATCTTCATAAAGTAAAACATATGTGCAAACTCAGTTTTAAAAAGTCAATTTTTCTCCAAAACATCCCAATATCTCTTTTGATTCTGGTCTATTTCTGAAATAATCCAGCCATCTGAATATGTCAGCAACTATATTTTATAATCTGAAAAAGTAAGAGAATCTGATCTCTTTAAAGTTGAAAACAGTCATCTAAATCACATTAGGCAAAATGGGAAGATTTTGAAAAGTGTTAAATATACAAGCTCGTTTTGAAAGATTAGATAGATTATTTTTCATGTTAAAAAAGTAACATATAAACTACCCATGAAGATCTTAATCCCCTTTTAAAAAGAAAGAGGAAAAATGGCAATTGAAGAGCATACATACATAACATTTGAGCATCAAACCCAAAAAGGATCAGCTTGGCTTAGAAGGCAGGTCAGGCAAAGAAGAAAAGAACTGTCTGGGTATACCAAGCCCTGCCTACATGCCAGGACCTATCTGAATTCTAGAAACAGGCACAATACACGTACATTCCTGAACTAAAAGCAAGCTGCTATAACACAGTTTCCTCCTAAAATAGATGCTCTTACCGTCTGGGCACTGCCAAGAGAGACTGAATCACAGTGTTGAATGGTTACAACTTCCCACACACCCAGCACAGTACCTCCATGCTGAAACAACACACGAGGTTCAATCTGAGAAAAATTCAAGACACCCAGCAATTCTACAATCCTAAAAAGAGCAGAGGAGATTCTCAGGATATTGCCCAGGTCTTTCTTCACTTTCACTGGGTGAGGAAGGAAGGCTCTACCCATTAAAGCCCTAGTTAACAATACATGTGCTCTCAAGATCTCAAGTCATAACTTTTACCCAGAATCTTTCCGGCACTTTCTGAAAGCACCAAGACCTGAAAAGCATCCTACTTGTAAAGCCTTGTCCATAAACTGGGTATCTGTTTCGGAGTATTGGAAGCCAATTCACTCAATCTTATTTTTACATTCCTTGGACACCATTAGCAAGCCAAGTTGCTTTTTTATTAGATGTGATGCTTTCAGTATTTCTGAAGATACACAGATACGTGCAGGTTGAGTACTCTGTCAGCAAACTACCAGAGGCTTTTGTGTGGCAATGCTAACAGAGCCAGAACCACTTTCAGCCCTGTTCTCAACAACTCACACCCCCACCAAAGCTGGTTGTCTTCACTGTGTTTACTACATGAAGATCTGAGGGACTGCCATGAACAATTTCTTAACCTCAAATCACACTGCAAATACATACCCTGCCTATTGTTATCCACCACAAAGTAAGTTTGTCACACTGCTTTGTCATTTACAAAAATAATGAATGAACATTTGTGGAGTTCCTACCAGGTACTAAGCACTATTTTAGGGGTGTTTACATTTAATTTTTTAACATCCTCAACACCCCTGTGAGATATTTTTACCAATATTTTCTAATGCATGAAGATTACATGTTCACAAAAGAGCTTCCTGCACAGCTGGCACATACATACTTTCAATGTCAAGCATTAGAGAACTCTGGTTAACAAAGCAACAGACTTTCTCTATCTGAATGGGTAGAATCTGGGTTCCTGCTTGTCCTTGGGCCTACATGGGGACTTTGGGCTTGAAACGTCAAGTCTCTTCAAACCGATGTCTAAAGGAACTCAAGTGAAAAACAGTTTCTCCAAAGGCTATTGCAGTGTGAAACAGCCAAAGATGACCCTGCCGAAAAAAGGCTGCGATTTGCATTCAGCTTCTCTTCCTTTACGTTTTTAACATGCCCAACAGGCAGCAGTAGATCAGAAAACCATAATCACTATTCCAGTTTTGAAACTGCACTGTCCTCTTCCCTGGGAGGACAGAAAGAAAAGCACAGGCAGTTGGCTCTGGGCACCAGTAAATTACACCCCACACACCTCAGGATGTCAGGGAGGTTTTGTTTTGCTCTCAGTGGGCATCTGGAAAAAGTGGGAACAGAATACTGAAATCTCTACAGCTAGCAACTGGGTGTCGCAGGGAATCAAACTGCAGTTTATCAACAGAGGATTTGCCCTTTTTGTCTTTCACATATGAGCATCATTATGGAAGATTTGGGGGCATGTGGAGATAATTACATCAGGAGGCAGAAAGCAAAGTAAGCCAAACATGGTTGAGGTAGGCTGCTGTATTCTAAAATCGGCATAGAGCCTTGCTTGAAAGGATAGAAGTGGGCACAATATTATCCAAAAATTGTGCCAAGGTCACCTGATCACAAATAAACACTAAGTGACTCCAATCCCTTATGCCCATTCCCAATTCCCCTGTCATCTCCCATTCCCTGCAAATCACTGCTCCTGTTAATGCTCTTAATTAATTCTCCCTGGGCAATTAACTTTTAAAAAGTATCATTTAAGATGATCTACAAATCATTATTAATATACTCTTCATGAAAATAATCTACTCCCTAATATTGCAGATTGAATTTAAAGTCATCACACATTTAAAAGGGGAAAAAAAATTTATATTGACAAAACCACATTTCAGTGGTTTCTTCATGTGGACCAATAACTGAAAAAAGCATAATCTGAACAGAAATGTTTCAAAACATTCTTGCAATAGAGCTGGGACTCAGCAAAGATGCTATTTCTTTTAAATGAGAAATGCTGTATAAGCAAAACTACATTTCTGTAAGGAAACTCTTATTACTGTAATATATCACCCCAATGACTAGTGGGGAAAAAAAATCCAGCAATTTTCATCCTAATACTTCAGGAACAGAATGTCCTACGCCCAACCAATATAAACAGCTTTAGAAAGCTTGCCTTTAAAAATTATACTGATACAAAAAATTGATCCACCAGGACATCAGATCTTTATTTTTAAAAATGTATGACTCTCTGATATATAAGGGAAAAAAACTATCTGAAATAGTTAAAATTTCAAGACAGAAAATTAGTTCTTAGAGAAACACACTAAGCTTAAATATAATACCATTTCCTTCACCTACAGTAAGCATAAAAATGTACTGAAATAACAGCAACTGATTGTCAAATATTCATGTTAAACATACGTCAACAGGTTCTTTCAAAAGCATGTTCTGTATGCTCTCTCAAAAACAAATTTATCATTCATTTAATTCCCTAGGAAAAATATTTGTTACCTCAATAACATTGGTATGTCATGAGATAAATTAATAGTCATCTCAAGGAAAAAATTGCAGCAGTAATCATATCAGAGCTCAGGGATGAGCTACAGTGAATTTTCATTTGTGATACAGTGAACAAGCTACACAGTATGGATGAAAAACAGAGCAGAAATTCAGCAAGCCCATTCCTTCTCAAATAATGGTTGTATTAAATGGTGATCAAAACACCTTCCAAAGGCTTATAGTTTATATCTGAGGAACCTTATCAATATAGTAAGTTGGAAAAGGACATTTTTCAAATTATACTAGCTTAGTCATACATAGTGTGAAAGATAGAAACATGACAACTGTCCATTAAAATAGAATGTGTATCAACGGATTAAAAAATGTTTTCACATGTGAAAGAAAATGATGGATCCAGTAACAAAGAACATTTCAAAACTGAAAACTGACCAAAGCTTCACAGCATGTTTCAATTACAAAAATAAACTGTCATAGAGCAAAATAATAATTTGCAATCTTGAAAATGATTCTCTTACTTTATGTATCACTGCCCAGGCTTTCAATGACAGGAATAACATCAGGTCTCTTTATCTTATATGGAATATGGACAAGCTGAAGTCAATGAAAGGCAATACAACTGAGTTGAGGACTTAATGTAGAATCATTAATAAAGAATCATTAACAAAAAAAGAGAGAAAAAGGATAAAGAAAGCTTACAAGGGAAGTAAAAGATGGGAAAAGATTTTAGTTGCTATAAGAATTATTTCATTTCAATTTATTTTAAAATAAAAAGAAATGGTGAACAGGACACAAAAGGGAGACGAACCTCAAAATTTTAACGTATTGAGACAGAATATATGACTAACTGACTCAGGACATTTCTTGAAGTTATCTCATTCTGTGAATCCCATGTACAGAGAATTCAGCAAATATTCACAGGAATTCTCCTGTTACAGTGATAACTCCATCAACAAATGGCTCCATTTTTGTCTAATCCATGCATGCTAATTAAAATTACTTTCACTGAGTTCACTGATGTAAAGTGAAACAAAAGCAAGAAACTTTAAGAAACAAACCATGAAATGAAAGCATTTCATCAAATTCCCTTAAGAAAACTGAAGAAACAAGTTTCATAATTTAGGTGTTGTATGGGTTTGTTCTGTGTCCTCCAACCAAGGCCTCATGCAATCTGGAAAGGGCTGAGTCTGGCGTTCGTAATTGGTTTGTTGTCTGGCACTGGGATTGGTGATGTAAATGCTGTACCCGCCCAGGAGTGGAGCCGACATACAGTGTAAGGACGAGAGGAAAGTGTGTCTTCACTCTCTCTTGCTGGTTCGCCTCGCTGTTTGGCGGCCACCATGAATAGCAGCCCCGCCATACCATGCTGCCTTGGAGCCAACTAAGTATGGACTGAAACCCCTAAGAACTGTAAGAAATAAACCCTTCCTTGCCTAATTTTGAACGTCAGGTATTTTGTCTCAGCAACGAGTGAAAAATAACTAAGACAGGTGCATCCAGAAAACTTGAAGGAGAAGGGGTCAATTATATAAAGGGAGGGTTCTGAGAGTGTGATATTTTTAGGCTATTCTTTAACCCCATCATGCATTTTATTTTGCTCCCTTAAAAAATATGTAGCACCTAGAAGTATAAAGTTTTACAATTTCACTCATTTTTTCACCACAACACAGAACATTACCTCATATACATTTGGTGCTCAATAAATGTCTACTTAGCAAAAAACAAAACATGAATGCCTTTAGAGTCTACCCATAAGCCAGGATGGTGTTAAACATCAAGGAACTCCAAAATGACTCCATAATAAATAAAATTAGGTGCTGGCCAGAATGCAGAGGGGCAACCAAACATCTGGCAATGGACCACAGGGCATAACATCGGGAACATGGGGAAAAAAGTCACCTGCTGGCAAAAAGGTAGGCAGTCTGCATGACAGGTTGAGCTGGGAGCCAGGCTCAAAGAACTTCATTCAGGGTGTGGGACTCACCCTACTGACTAGAGAAAGAAGGACCCTAATGCCACAGATGAAGCATCCCAAGACACAGTATGGAATCTCACCACTATCAAGCCAGCTCTTCTTAGTCCAAAGGAAGAGACAGGCTGAATCACAGAACTAAGTAACTAGTTAGAAGAGAAAAAGGGACAGAAGAGCCTTAACCCTCAAGCCAACAAATTAAAGATTCTTAAACTTCCTGAGCTGGTAAGGATTGCTTCCAAATCCCAGGGAAGATGTGAACATACAGAAAAATTTTAAAAGCTCCAGTTTCAAAGACGAAGAGAATTCTGATTATTCCAATGGTCTCTGACATTGGCTTTCTAGAGGCTCAACATATGTTTTGAATAATATTTCTGCAACACTCTTAATCATGCATGCTTTTCTATTCTGATCAGTAGTGTTTATAATGACCATTCAGGTGCACGGATAGGCGAAACTCTCCAAAAATCATTTCTGGGCTTGTGAGAACAGTTTATCAACAACTTCCCTGTCCTTAGTGTGAGATGTAGAAGGTAATGTTAAATGTCAAACAGTCAGAGTGACTCCCAATCCTGAACCTAGGATATCAGAGGGTTTGCTGAAATTTCTTGGTGGAATTCAAGGGATTCTGCTGTGTATTTCAGCACCAAAAACTGTTAGGCAACCATGACACTAAAACATTTACATATGAACACATGTTCTCTCAGGATATATTTTCCTTCTCTTACGCCTCGCATCGCAAATGTTCCTGTATTGCACAGTTATTAGACATAGCATAAGTACGTGTAAGCACCAAAAGAAAAAGTCAGAAGCATTAAAACTCAGAAAGATAACCTACCATCTTCTGTTCAAATTCCATAAACTATCCCCTGCTAACGAAAGTATATATTTTTACATTTTATATACATAAAATTAAATTATATGTAAATTTCCTTTACTAGTGAATAGTTTCTATTTAATACGTATAAAATACAACACAGTTTGAGATAAAATAGTAGACTTGAATTAACATATACTGAATTTTAAATAATCCAAGAAATACTTTTATAACACAGATAAAGCGAGGAAGAATTTTAAATTATTAAAATATATTTCCATGCAATATGAACATATAACAACTCCACATGATGAAGGCCTTCATTATGTATTATGAACATGTACTAATAAAATATTTTTTAAATAATAAAGAATAAAAATACAAAATATTTTACCTCCATGTACAGCCCTGAAGAGAAATCAATAAGCACCCACAGAAATATCAGCAGAGGCCTGCTCTGATAATGATACTTGTAGTCAGAACAACCACACATTCCTCTTTTTAACAGTAGCCCTTTATTTTTTCTAACAACATAAAAATAGTTTACTGTATTCCTTATCACAATTTATAATTACATACTTATTTGTTTACTATTCAATGTCTGTCCCCAGTATTTCACTGTAAGTCTCACGAGGTCAGGGAAGGTAACAGCTCAGTTCACTACTCAGCAATTACCAGAGCACATGGGACACATTCATTAAAACTGAGAGGCTGATTGACTGTACTCATGAATAAACAATGTTTTCTTCTTGGTTCAGAGACATACTTCATTTAAAAAATAAAAAACCTTCACCTTTCAATAAGCCAAATGTATATCCCCCCCAAAATAGGAAAATATAAAAACCAAAAAAGACAAAAGAAAAGTCAACCAGTTATGAAGTTGGCCCAGCAATCCCGCAACATGTATACATAAGAAAAGAAAAACAATAGATGTAATAAGATAACTAGCTAGACAGACACAACAGAAGATAAAATGACTTTCTCATATTTATTACATTTGTTGGTATTTAAGCCCATTAACACATTACTAATGACATAATTGTAAGTAGCCTATAATAAATTAAAATTCAATGAAAAAATAATGAACAGGTTTTGTTTTCATGGATTAACTGCACAAATTAAGCACACATATTTGCAAAACAAAGATTCATCAGTAGTATTTTACTTCCTTAATGTTGAAGGTTATTATAATTTTATAAGCCTATCTTTATTTTTAGATTCCAAAATAACAAAAATAAACTCTGGCAATAAAAATGGGCTCTACTCCAAACTTACATATGCCAGCCATCATACTTCCTTCCAACTCCACACGAGGAATACTATCTTTATTATTCATGAAGAAATTTTGTATAGCTTTGATATAGTTACAATTCAGATATTAAAAACTATGTGAGTCGATTTTTGAAGCTAGAGAACTCTAAGGAACAACTGTACATAAATTAGTTGGGAGAGTCCTCTTTTGAGATCTCTGGCACACCCGTAAGATTCAGTGAACTGATAGGCTGAGTTCAAAGGTTGCCAACCTGTCCATTCACCTGCAGAGGGAAATAGGCATGGCACTCCAGTGTTCTACCTAAGTTCAAGAAGAAACCCTATTCTCACTACCAATCCTACCTGGAAAACTGCTCCTTTTCTTAAGATTCAGCCTAAGGGATTCATCCTAACCCCCATCCCTGAGGGAAAGCCTTTCTCAGTTTTTCATAAAACAGAGATGGCTATATGCTTCTTGCTCCCACTCACCATCCAAGATTGTATAAATCAAAGTGCATTGCCACTTATACCTGCCCCATTAGCCTCAGAGATTCAAGATTATACCATATTCATTATTGTATTCCAGATCCAGCACACAGTAGATATTTAGATGATTACAAAAGCCAAATGTGAGATTAGAAATCATAACCAATAAAATCTGTATCTCTTTCTATATATTCTATAGCTAGATATCTAGATACAGAGATAGAGATGGGTGGAAATACTCACAGATATCATTTAAAAATCAGGTGCACTAAGGGAAGCATTTAAAACAAAGTTCTCCTTTAATGAATACCTTATATTCCCAACTCTGAACTTTGAATTTGGATTTAAACAACTAATCTAGCAGCCAACATTGAGAAGTTTTTGGGGAATAGGCAATGATCTATGGTAAGAGCCTCCTAGGAATTGAATTTGGACTGTTCTGTGGAAGGTGTCAGGGGAGAGGCACATATGCAGTGAGGTTCCCACTGCTGGCGCCATTTCTGAAGTTGAGAATTATTATGGTCAACAACCCACCCAAGTCACCTACCCAGAATTAACAGGCAACTTTATCACAGGCAGACAGACTGTCAGTGTAAATTCTGCCCCATTATCTCAGTGTGAGGTCATGATGATTTACTATATATATCACATGCTAGTAGAGAAACTCACCCATAATGTATCACTCAATATGTCTTTTGAATCATGAGATAGTGACCCTGCCTATCCCACAGCTCTGGTCCCCAAAACGGTGAAATATATGCTTTAAAGAAAAAAAGGTGATTTTTACAGCAGTTGCTTAGCGTCAAGTATTTGTATGGAAAAAAGACAGATGGGACCAATAAAAGAGTCTCTTATAAATCAGACATAAAAAAGTCATGACCCAGTGCCAACTTTCAAAAGCAATTCTCTTAGTTTAATTTGATATTTATTGTTGTTATGATTTTTCACACAATGAAATTCCTCAGAACTCTCTCCATTGGTATTTTTAAACACCAAAACCTCACCTTGACACTTAACTGTTCTACCTTTTTTTTTTCATTAGGACAAAGCCATTCATCTTTCCTCTGCTCTAAAACAGATTTGTAGGTTATTTCACTTTCTACACAGACTGATCAGCTTTTCTTATGTGTTTTGGCTCAGCCCTCAACCTCACTTACCCTTTTAGTGCTGCTGCCTGAGGTCTTTCCTGAGATTCACTTGCCCTTTCTCCAGGCAGAAAGTGTCTGCCCCCTCTCCTGCCAAACCTCCCCAAGAGTTCTTGCTGCACCCTCTTTATAGAAAGCTCCTCACTCTGTGGTTGCTATGTATCCATCTCCTACTTCCAGGCTGAGGTTTTTGGGGACAGGATATATAACTAGACCAGAACCCCTAATTAACATTGGCCTCAGTAAATGTTAAGATGAACGATCCAGTGACTAAGAAACTGTGAATGAAAGACAAAAGACAGACACACATTAAGAGGTAAAACTTCAGAGAAAATTGCCAGAGTTCAGCTTCATTTATTTATTTATTTATTTATTAGGTTTTTTTGGTACCAGAGATCGAACTCATGACCTTGTGCTTACCAGGCAAGCACTTGAGCCACTGAGCTAAACACTTGGCCCCTAGAGTTCAACTTCTGATCCTGCCATTTTCTAGTTCTGTGGGCTCGGATAAGGTACGATGATGAAAAGAATGTCTGCATCCCCTCAAAATTCATATGTTAAAACCTTAGTCACCAATGTGATGGTATTACTATAATTTGAGGCCTTTGGGAGGTGTTTAGGCTAGGAGAATACAGTTACAGTGATTTAGAAATCTTCATTTTAAAAGGGACCCTCATGGAGAGAAGGCCCCATCTATAACACAGAGAGAAGGTGCCACCTGTGAACCAGGAAGGCAGCCCTCACCAGACTCTGAATCTGCCAAGAGATTACCCTTGGACTTTCTGGCCTCCAGAACTGTTTCTTGTTTAACCCACCCAGCTGTGGTGCTGAATTATGGTAGTCGGAACAGACTACATCAAGATAGAATGACCATCCTGTCATTAGGGATAACTGAACTAAAATATAAGCCAAACACTTAGAAAAATATCTTTAAATATCCTAAACACCATGTCAGAAATTAAGATTTACATTAGGGATTAGCCCCTTCAAAATCCTGTTTATACTAATAAAACTTTCTAAATTATTAATAAAATAAGCTTAAAATACATTTAAACAGTTTTCTCATTAAATGGAAGCAAACCCAGAGATACCTAGGCAAGGTCCCTGTCTCTGGTTAAATGGAGTACATATATCTGAGTTTATCTGTTACTACACAGAATTCACTTTAAAGCATGCTGAGTTCAATCCCCAGCACCGTGAAACTAGGCACAGTAGCTCCTGACTAAAATTTCAGCAACTAAGGAGGCTCAAGCAGGACAGTGGCAAACTGGAGGGCAGCCTGGACAATTCACAGAAACTCTATCTCAAAATTTAAAAAGGGCTAGAGCTGTAGGTCATTAATAGAGAGTTTGCCTTGCCTGTGTGAGGCTTGGGTCCAACCTCTTATACCACAAAAACAAGGAAACACAAAAAAACCCACAAAGTTAACTCAGCTATGTGAAATAGTTTCACAGAATTATACTTATTTTACTCTCAAGTTATAGGTAAACAGCACAGGAGTTGGTTGAGGTTTTCTGTTTTGTTTTGAATTCTCATAGCCAAAATGACTGGAGAATAGACAAAAATCAGAACAAGACAGAATTTTTTAAACAAGCTTCAAAGGTCCTGCAGTGTGAACAGGAACTTGAGCCAGAAGAGAAGTGACAACCACAAGGCCAGAGCACCGTGCTCCTCCCTGTCTAGCTCCAGCCGGTTCCTTAAGGCCTGCAGAAACCAAACTGCAAAATCTGTTGTCCTGGGCAACCAGTCTGGTTTCACAGGAATCAGAGCTGCAATACATTTGACCTTGGCCCCAAAAAATCAAAGATCTGGTCTTGAGGTGGGGTAGATTGATGAAAGATGAGCCATTATCAGAATTTTTTAAATTATGAACCACTCTGTGCTCTGGAAGAGCAGTCCTAAACAAACATCCTTTTCTCTGAGACCCAATCCCACCCATTCTCTCAGGACAGAACACAGGGTCAACTTGCCAGCGACCAATGTGGAGGCAGAACTTCACCCTCAAAGGACGAATAAATTCAGGTCCCCTGTTGCATTCTTGTACTCTTTTCCCCCTGCTGAGGACCAGGGTTTTTCCGGCTACACAGGCTCTACAGGAATATTCTGATTTTCTCTCAGGAATAGCAGTCATTAGTGAACACAGGTTAGGTAGGTTAATGCTTTCTCAATCTTATAATGGAATCTTCAAAACAGTTATGTTATTGCTACTGTGTGTCCTAGAATATGAATCATAAAAGGTGGCAATTGTTACTGAATTACTTTTAAGTACAGCACTAAAATAGAGTGCTTCATTAACTACTCATGCTCTCTCCATAAGCAAGCTAATCATTACATGGGGCCCTCAAAGGGGGGGGAGGGGGTCCCAAGTAGGAACCTTTACGGCCTCTTTGAACATTACTGTAGGCTGTGGCTCCTGAAATTTGTCTCTCTGATTGCAAAGCAAGCACCAAAGTTCAAAATTAACCTTGGCTGCTACCAAGCTCTAAAAATCAGTTATCAGAAGGAACCCAGCCCCCACTTCTGTTCTTTTGTGGTAGACAAATCATATATTTGCATAAGTATAAAATACCACTTTTTTTGGAAAAATATCCAAATGAACTGCTACATTTTAAATTTGTGCTTAGGAATACAGCACAAATAGAATATAAAAGTGTAAAGGCGAGGCTACACAATGTTTATAATCTGAATGAGGAGAACAAACAACAATAGGTAGAAAAATATGAAGTAGTATGTAATTAACTCAATGCTACATGATGAGATAGCTACCACAAGCAGTAAATGGGCTCAAATGAGGGTGAGATCAGTAATGCTGCAGGATGACAGGTTTGAGAACAACTACTCAGATTTAAGAAAGGGATTAAAGCGTCATTTTAGATTACCCCCTAAAGGCTAATAGCTTAATATGCTGCAGGGATCATAAAAAAACAGGAAATTATCAGACACTATCAGAAACATGCTAGAAACTATAAAGAATAATACACATTCTGCTCTTTAATCCAGTAACAAAATTTCTCATCCCTGTCACATCAGAAGGTGATCTGAAACATGTCTAGGTTAACTCACAGGTGACAAGACGCTAACTTAGCTTCCCTTATTAACTAGCTTTTACAGTATTGACTTTCAATCTTTCTCTAAATGAGCTGTGAGAAGTTACAATAAAGAACATAGGAAGACATGTAGGAAAACAACTCTAAAAAGCAAATGCAAAGATTCTTAATTTTGAAATTCTTGTAAATTAGTATTTCTAAAAAGTAGATACCATGAAAAGCTGAGTAATGAGTAACAGGACCTCTATCTACTATTTTTACAACTTAATACTATAGTAAAATTAAAGAAAAACTTAATTATAGAGTGAAATAAAAACGCAAACATTGTTAATTATATGAGTTAAATTGAATACCTATGACTAAGTATCAAACTGGATTCTAACCTTCCTTGATGTCAGAAGATATAGCCACACAATTCTAAAAACGTTTCTTCCAGGAAGCTTTATTTTCACATGAAGTGATGGTAAGGTGTATAAAGTACAATGAATTCCACAGCAGATTCAACTTGGCAGCTCCTCATGCTGCTCCCAGAAAGAGAAGAGACCCTACTATTTAACTCCGGCTCTGGGAGTGTGGCAGTAGAGTCTAAAGAAACCTAGAAAAGGTACCTAGAAATTCGAATGATTGCAACACTTTCAGGCACATTAAACTAAATGCCTCTTTCTCTTGCACAGGCTTCCAACAAAAGTTGTTTGTCAGAAAGTCAGAATATACACACCCATCTTCCTCTAGCTACTGGTATTCTAAACACAGTCCACCAAATAGCAGGGCAGCACCTCGTTAGGAAAGGTGAGAACCAGACCTTTCAGAACAAAGCGTTCACAGAGAGGCAGATGCAGAGCAAGGGTACACAATGCATTCTTTTCAATGTGCAGTGAAGACCCAGTTCTGACATTCACATGTGTATGAGCATCCAGGAATCCACCCCATGCTGGACAGCAGAAATGCATTGAGCCTCACAAATTTTTGGAGTGAGAGTTCCACTTTCTGAATCCAGCCAATGTTTGCTTCACAAATGCTCCCTGGGAACATCCAAATTCTGATCGTGTAGATTCCTGATGTGGTCTGTGATGTCACTGCCTCGGTGAATTGGCTTATTACACCCAGCCGTTAATGAACATCTGCCAACAGAATGCAGAGAATGACAGCCAAAGGCAGTGAAGAGTCCCGTGTGGGTCCCAAAGGTAGACACATTAAGCTCTGCCCTGACTTCTTCTTCACCTTGAGTTTATAAGAATGAGAGGAGATATATATACACAAGCACAATGAGCATTACTGAAGTCTGAAGGAAAAAGAAAGAAGAATAACTTCTTTTTCTAGCAATGTGTTGTTTAATAAATTTCTTGGCAGCATTTGGCCAAATCCGTAAAGCAATTTTAAGTGCCGTGTTTGGCCACAGATCAATTCCATAAAAGTCTAATAACTACACTAAATGTCTGAGGGATAGATTTAATTAAAGTTAAATTCAACAGATATTTAGTGACTATTCATTAGGAATGAAGCATTATACAAAGACCTAATAAGCTCGTTTGTATAAGATCCTGCTTTCAAATGCCCAATATAATCAGGGAAAGGAAAAAAAAGACATATAATGTGTACAAATAGCCAGTGTTATGTACTGAATTCTGTTCGCTCCAAAATTCTTATACTGAAGTCCTAGTTCTAACCATGTTAAAATGTGAGTCTTTGGACAAAGAGCCTTTAAAGAAGTGACTAAGGTTAAATGAGGTCATGTGGTAGCCCTTGCCTAATCTCCTTAAAAAGGAGACAGAGATACCAGGGAGACCTGGGCACAGAGAAGAGGCCGCATGAGGACAGTGCCAGCTGTCTGAGAATCATAGCAAGAGGCCTCAGGAGAAACCAACCCTGTAGACATCTTGGTCCTGGACTTCCAGATTCCAGAACTGTGAGACAATAAATTTTTGTTAAGCCACCTAGTCTCTAGCATTTTATTATGGCAGCCCTATTAGACTTAATGTAATCACTTTGGAAGAACTCATGATCCATTCCAAAAGAGAAAAGTGACATTTTATTTAACAGAGGAATCAGAAGAGACTACATAGAAGATTCTGTGATGGGCCATTGGAGAATGAGTAGAATTGAGGAAAAAAAAAAAAAAAGATGAAGGAAGAGCAGAAAACATCATTCCAGGCATGAACCAAGAACCAAGATCCCAGGATAGCAAGGAGTAATGCATTTGGAGCCAGGTGCTCAGTTTGGTGATGCTATGACCTCCTGTGAGCAAGGAAGGGAAATTCTAAAAAGCCACACAACCTAGGGATGAATGTCAACCTAAGGAATCAGCCCTGAATTTGATAGTTACAGGAGTGTACACAGAAGACAAATTAACAACTACGCAGTCCACAGGCACAAGAATAATGATTTCAGAATACAGAGAACTGCCTTGTATAGGGCAATGAACCAAATGTACCAAAGTTTCTTAGCTTTTTAAAAAAAGAAACACAGACACAGAAAAGTTCTAAATGTAAATGTATTATGTTAAGATTAGTGTACCATAAACATTTCTGAGATTGCAGACTCATATGTAAGTTGAAAGATATTTCACTGCAAACTAATCCAAATTCTGAAGAGCTTGCAAAAATAAATGCCAGTCTCTAAAAAAGGATATCAACCCAAATTCTAAATTCATATTCATTATATAATCCGTTTGATATCACACACAACTCTAGAGTGGTACAATCCTTCTAGGAACTGAATAAAATGTGTCTGATCTATAGGTGGTCGTGGTGGGACATGCCATTGAACCCAGCCTGGACAATGTCGTGAACCTCCAGGGTTGAGCTGTAGCTCAGTGGTGGCATGCTTGCCCTGCATGCACAAGGCACTGAGTTCAATCAACAGTACTGGGAAAAAAAGAAAAAACTGATCGATTTAAACAAAACCTTCAATTTACCCTGTTACTTTTAAATTTGATAGTACAAGTTAAGGAGACACTCTGCTCTGAATTAAAGCTCTTTAACAAACAAGATCGTGTAATATTTTACACTATTAATTACACCATTTATTAACAGACCGCTGAGGATACTGTTATGTCACCCTCCTGGCAACTAGGCATTTATTTAAACTACCTTAACTTGTAGACCTCGGTGAAACTTAGATAATTAAAAAGTATTTAAAACTCAGATCATAAAAAAAATATCGGCCAAACACAGTAAGTTTCCACAGACATCAAAATAAACTTAAAAACCCATTTCAGGATCTGACCTTTAATTACACCCTTTCTGTTTATCAAAGACAAATGTCAAAATACCCGCAGGACTGTATTTCAATGCCAGTGAAAACCCAAGGATTGTTAACAAAACCATGAAAGTGGATGTTGTAATCCTACTCCTTGGGGATGTAATCTAGTAGAAGAGGGAGGGGGTTAATTTGCAGTAAATAAAGTCAGAGTCCTTTTTTCTGAACACTGTTAGGGTTCAACTATGTAAAGGTGCCCAATCACTTCCAGTGTTTGGACCAGTTTCATTTGGGGAGGAGGACAGGAGCAGTCATAGAGAAAAGAATAAAATAAATGCTCCTGTCCCAACCCAATCTCAAAGGACTGATGTAAGAGACAAGTGCCTCTGCCTCACTTAAAGGATTTCTCCCAATTAGGCAAACTTCCTTCCCTGAGCAGAAAGGGAGTGATTCAATGGACACAAGGTGACACCCAAGAGGCAAGGCCTAGAGAGCATTGTTTTCCTGCTGCAGCAGAAGTACTGGTGGGCTCCAAGTAAGTACCGCAGCAGTGGCTCCCACCAGCCCTCTCCCCAGAGTACTGCCCTGGGCACAGAACAAAGGGAGCAAAGCAGAGAAGACCCTTTCCCAAGTGCCATTTCTGGCAGGGTGAAGGCGCTTGCTAAACCCCTTCAGGAAGGACTAGGGAGGGGACAGCACTGCAAAGCTGGCAGAAACACATGCCAACTCAAGTCCTCTGCAGCCCCCAATGAGACACAGAGAAGCAAAAACTATATATGGGAAGCTTACAGCATAAAAAGCAAGACTATTCTTTTGAAGAAAATGCTATATAAAGCCATGCAATCCACCTCTCACATAAATGCAGCTGGCTTTCATGATAGAAAGTCTTGGGCCAGCTGCTCTCTCAAGGTAAAACCACAGAGCTAAAAATAAGAATGTATTGATTTCCTAAGAGTATTGTACCTCAGCAGAAAAGCAAGGGTCTTGGATTTTAAGGAAGTTTGGGTGAAGAATGCTCATTGGACAAATGCTACAGACCTGTGAGTGACCAGGCTGCATTTCTCTACACACCACTACTTTGTCTGGTTGTCAAGCTGCAGTGAAATCATCTTAGAGTACAAAAAGCAAAGGCATTTGTGGATGCCCTCCCAGAGAAGCCAGAGGACTGCCAACTACCTAAAGGAGCCTCCAAGTCCCCTAATAGTGTTTTTAAAATTAAAATATATTATATTGACAGACAACTTTCCAATAAAGGTATAAAAAAGTCTATACTAGAAAATCTGCTCTTAAAACATTTTGTTAATACTTGCAGAACTCAATTACAATTAAAATAAGAATCCAAGGAAATACATACTTCATACAGACAGATGCAGTGGCATCGTTGTGACCTTCATCACAAGGTGGATAGGGACCAGCAGGATATATTTATAGTGCTACTACCCACCCATCCATCTTAGAGCCTTATTCTTCAAAGACATGACGAGCCTTGCCAAGAAATTAAATAGGATACAGCACACTCTGCACCAGTGCCCCAACACTGGGCCTGCCCAGGAGGAGTCCCAGCAGGATTTTCAGGCCGTGTCTTTGTTACTTTTCTCTCATTGATGAGACAAAATACCTAAAACCCAAAATTAAGGAAAGAAAGGTTTATTTAGCTCACAGTTTGTGAAAGTTTCAGTCCCTAATCAGCTGGCTCCAAGACAGGGTGGCATGGCACTGGGGTAACACTTTAAGGCAGCAGGAGACTTCAAAAGCAGCAAATGCAAAAAGGTGGAAAGCAAAACTCTTTCCCTCCTGTATAGTGTAAGCAGGCTACCCACCCACAGGTGGGTATAACACTCATACCATCTGCCTGCCCTCCTCTTGCACAGACTCAGGATGTTTACAAAGTAAGGACCCTGGGCCCTTGCTGAGTCACTTACATAAACTTCTAAACTTCTCAAATTGACTTAATGAAGAACATCCTAGAGCAGCAAGGGCATGTCCTCTACACCCTAGGATGTATACCTGCTGAGTTATTTAGTTACACTTCTAGAATTCTCAAGTTGACATAATGTATCAACTACAGTCATTAGTGGGTTGTGGTGGTGTCAATGCCAACTCTGCCAAACATCACCCAGAGTAGGGGTCATCCTGGTATCTGGGTGCTAAAAAGATGGTGGCTCTGTTTTCATGAGAGACCTCATCTCTGCTTGGAGAACTCCCTGCCTGTAGCCTTTCAGACCAGGATCTTCCCACACTCAGCAAGGACTGCCGTAAGGGCCCCCTTTCTGACATTCCACTGTTCAGACTGATGGTCAGCAGGACAGGTGGCTCACATCCCTCCCACACGGGCAATGCAAGTCACCTCTTTATTGTGACAAGGGCAGGCACTCCCTGCCTGCATCCTCCCCAGGCACAATGCACCTGTACCCCAGCAAGGAGAATTCTCAAATCTTTCTTTAGGTTCTAGCAACCAGTTTACCTTCCTTTTGTCTTCCCATGAGAGACTTCTGAACCTCAGTGACTTTTCTCTTCTAAGGGAGGGAATCTGATAGGGACCTTTAATCTCTCTTTTTCTTATGCAGAAAAATTACATTCTGGTCCAGTTTCCACTTCAAGTCTTATGCTTATCACTTAGCACTTAACATTCTCTTGAAGGATACAGTGAGCTATCATTCTGAGACAGAAAACAGAGTTTCCCAATGTGTATCCTTAGAAGGCAGGGTGGATCCTTAAGAGGGGGAAAAAATTATACTACTGCATATTCAAGAAAAAGGAGCACACAAATAAACAACAGCAACAAATTAGGGCAGAGGCTATAGTGAAAAAAACCATTATTAGGGAATTCCCAAGGGAAAGTGGGGCGTTGGCCAATTTTAGCAGTTTTAAAGCCAAAAAGATGGATCTGTTCCTGAGTTCTCAAATACAAAGACCAGAATCACAAAGCAAGTCTCTAGTGTGTAAGAATAACAAAACTACAGCACTGATAAAAGTGCTGGACTATGAAGGAGAAGACAACAGCACAGAAGTCCCGGGATTCTGACAAAAGTTAGTAGCCCAGAACTGGCTAATTTTAGCATGACGAAAAATAAAAAGCAAATTATGAGTACTAAAACAAATAAGGAAGAAAGAAATCATCTTGGAAAACTGGTTTTTCTACATCTTACTCTACAACAGACAAATTTCAAAGAGACTGACTCTTCAAAAGATTTCACTGATTTTTTTAAAAAATTAATATCAAGACCTAGCCAAAAACATTTTCCTTTACACCTACCCCCATAACAAGCTCCCCCATTTGAGTTTCTTCTTTCTTTTAAAGTGCCACTGCTTTCTAAAACCTTCAGCCTTTAAAAAAAAAAAATCTGTGTTTTGCTGTCATGGTGGTGCATACCTGTAATCTCAGCCATTCATTTGGGAGAGGCTGAGGCAGGAAGATGGCAAGTCCAAACCCAGCCTGGACAACTGAGCAAGAATCTGTCTGGAAATAAAATTTAAAAGCAAAAAGAGCTAGGGATGCAGCTCTGTGGTATAGGATTTGCCCAGCATGTGTGAGGCCCTGGGTTCAAACCCCAGCAAGAGAAAAAAATCTCTTTTCTTTAGATTTTCATCCAACCATCATCCACCTCACAGGTGCCAAAATCCTGACAGCTCCACCTACCTTGCTGTGCTCTCCAAATGAAAGCATGACGAAATGAGCCACCCCACCTCTCTGAGCTATCCACAGCCTGCTCAAGCCCTTACGACACAGCCACTGCCAATGACTAACACTGGAAAATCCTGGTTTACTTAGTAATGCAGATCTCCCAAATGTTGATGCATTTCATTATACAATATCAAAATGTCACAAAACAACACCAGAAAAGCTTATAAAGTATTGGTATAATGCTATGTTTGCAGTGGCAGATACAAATTTTCCAAAATTCATATTTTTGCCAGAATGTACACAGTGAGGTAGTCATTCTTCCATGGTATGTTCCATTTTAAAGTGTACAATTCACCAGGTGCCTTCGCAATGTTGTTTAACCATCACCACTGTCTAGTTCTAGAACTTTTTATCACCCCAAATGGCAGACAAAGAATCCAGTTTCTGTCTCAGGGTTTTCCTACTGTGAATACTTCTTTTATACAGAATCACATGTGACTTTTTGTGCCTGGCTTATTTCATTAATGGTAAGCTGCATCAGTATCTCATTTCTTTTAATGTCTAAATGATATTCTAGTGTATAGAAACAATCTCCTTAGCCATCCATTCCTTGAAACACATTTAAACACAAACTTTTATTTGAAATGTTCACCTCACAATCAACCATCAAAGAAATGTACCTGTCTGCCCCATTCTCCCCCACAAAGAAAATGTGTCACAAATGGGAAATGATCAACGAAAACCCATGATTAGCAGATGACTTCAACTCTCATGCTGTATCTGGCAGCAAGCATGAGCCCTGGCCAGAATTCTATAAGGTCTACATAGCACCAAAGTAAGGAAGGGCATATTCTTCAGACCCATTAATGAACTTCCATCTACATTTTTAAAACACTGAGGAGAACAAACAAAATCAAAAGGTCATATCGTGCAGTCAGTTTTAATATAATGTTCATTTTGAAAATGGAACTGGTTGCAGTGAAATTGATAGAAAAGAGTGATGTGAACAAACATGAACTTCGCAGCTGTCCATCATGGTTTCCTCTGAGAGAAACACAGGCAAACACACACGGCTGAACCATGCTTGCATAAGCACACACACAACCCACACACACATGCACACGCTTTAAAACACTGACCAAACTGAGCATGGTGGTGCACTCCCTTAATCCTATCATTTTCAGAGACTGAGGCAGGAGAATAACAAGTAACAGCCCAACCCGGGCAACTTAAGAGACTTCGGGAAACCCCGTCGCAAAATAAAAACAAAAAAGGGCCTGAGTTGTAGCTCGGCAACAAGGTCATGGGTTCAATCCCCAGTTCTGCAAGAAATAAATACAAAATAAAACACTGACCAACTATGTCAGGTCACTGCCTGTGTAGTGATCGCTGCCTGACATACCCACTGACAGGTGTTAACAGCTGTCCTCCATCTGTGCAGCTCTTTTTCAGTTTTTTCACCGCAACTCACAAGCTGTGGTCCTCTGATGTTCACCTTCCCAAGAAAAATTAATGTCTTGTTAAGTTTAAATGCCACATTTATAATTATATATATATATTATATATATATATATTATATTATATATATTTACCTATTTAACATTTATAAAGCCATAGCTGGGCATGGTGGCTCACACCTATTATTCCAGCACTTGGGAGGCTGAGACTGAGCACTTGAGAGTTCAAGGCCAAGGCCAGCCTGGGCTACACAGCAAGTCTCTGTTTCCCAAAAAAAAAGGAAGAAGAAAAAGAAGACGAGGTGGAGGAGGAAGAAGAGGAAGAGGAAGAACAAGAGGAAAAGGAAGAGGAAGAGGAAGAACAAGAGGAAAAGGAAGAGGACGAGGAAGAACAAGAGGAAGAGGAAGAGGAGGAGGAGGAGCCATCCTACCTTTTCTTTCTTTTTAATGTGCTGCTGGTTAAGTTTCTGAATGTTGGGTCTCTACCTCTATTTTCCTCATAAACACTTTGGTTTCCATTGTGCAATTTTGTACAGCATGGTAATTTTGAAGAATGCAGAAATGACATTTCTACAGCACCGACTTAGGGCCTTTATTTCAAAATAGAAACTGAGATCCAAGACCACTCTTCATAACCTGCCTCTTCGTCTACACTGAACCAGCACCAGGGCCTCTAAGCAAAAAACGTCCTGCACTTTCTAAAAGGCTTTTCATATAATGAAATACTACTCTGCAATAAGGAGGGTCAGATCTGAGTCACTTTTAGTGAAATGGATGCACCTTCAGATCATAATGTTAAGTGAAATAAATCAGACACACAAGCCTAAAGATTGCATAACTTCTCTTATATGAGAACCCTGATGTATAAATTTTTTTAAAAAAGTAATAAAACTTAGTAGGAAACTGAGATAGATCTTTTTCAAATGGGAAGGCAATCTGGAAACAGAGGGAGAGGGGAAGACAAGAGAAAGGAAGGAGAATAAAAGAAATTAAGATACATTAAATATACGTACTACTCCTTAAAGTCAACGTGAACATATGTACTGCAAACATTTACTAATGAAGAAAAGATAATGTTTTTCAAAAAAAACTTGTATTATTATTGTAAGGAAGGACTCCTTCTCCTGACTCAAACAAACCCATGTGAGATTTCACACAAAATACAATCCTACTGTATAAGGAAACCAGTAGTTTAATAATTTATGAAATGATCTCCACTTTCCACCAAAATCTCTGATCTGCCTGTTGATCTCGTAATTATAAAAGAAGGACAACAGAAGCATAGAAACAGGATAGAAGGAACACTTTGCAACAAATCCAAGGAGCTTAGTACATTCAATTTACTCCTTTTTGTATTTTAGAATATTTACTGGAATCATTAAGTAATGTATCATCACACTAATCAAGATTTAATTGGACTGTGTCAAATGAAAATCATTTTGAGAGAGAGCCAAGATGATGAAGACCATGAGAAAGAAAGATTTCAGGTTAATTTGGAATAAATGTGGGTGTGTGGTACATGCCTATAATCTGAGCTACTCAGGAGACTGAGACAGAAAGATTTGGAGTTCAAGACCGGGCACTTAGAGGCCTCGTGGGGGGAAAAAAAAAACATACTTGGGAAAAAGATAAAGATTTTGGCCAAATAAGACACCAAACAAAACTCACAATTCACAGAAAAATATTGCCACAAGTATTCAATCTACATAGAAATAATCACCGCAGAGCCTTCTTTCTGAACCTTGTTCCCCTCTGTAATGCAGACCACAACGCTAAGATGGTCTTCCCTTCTAACCCTTAAGACACCAGCCCTAGGCCTAGTCCTCAACTCGCAAATCGAGCACCCCTGATCGGCATAATAGGCTGTGGCAAGGAGAGAAGAAAGCATGAGAAACTTTCAGCCTCCCTGCCCACGCTGCTAAGGCTTCCAAATGCTCTATCTGGGGTATACACAGTGTCAGCTCAGTTCCCCCAACAACTACTCAAAGACTCACGAAACCTCTGTTTTCCCCTAAACATAGTCTGACTATGCAATAGCCTACAAATAGCTGCTAAGTTACCTTCATCTTTTCCTAAGGAAACCACCATCTATGTGAAAAGTGAAATGGGGATGCGACCAAAACTAATCACTTTAGCTCTGTTTCCAACCTTTGTTGGCAGTAGAAACACTGTTAGACAGCAGCAGAGTAGCTATATCATACCATCAAGGACTCATGGCAAAAGAGATAGGATGTTACTAGAGTAGACTGCAGGAATCACACTGCAAAGCATGAGCCAGAAATCAGAGAAAGAAAAGGGAGAGAGGGAAAAGGGATGAACTGCAGATTCCTGGGGCTTTGCTAGAAAACTCACCTCACCTCACCCAAGCCCAGAGCTTGGAGCCTCTGTTCTCACCCCTTTATGGTAATAGAGGCAGCAGGTAGAGGTGTACCGGAGAAGGCAGAAATGGCAGAGGGCAGAACAACATGGGGAGGGTGTGCAGGGGACAGGGCGGGATGGGGTGTGGCTCTCCAAAATTTAAAAACCTAAAACTATCTTATGATTTCAGAATCTTTTCAGGATCTGCAATACGGCTGGCACTCCAGAGGCTTCAGACATACCAAGCTTGGCCCAAGAGCCTAACACTTACGGAATACAAGTCCCACGGCAACCGAATACAAGCACCTGCACCTTAAATGAGCTCTGTAAACACAGCCCTTTCAAAAGGAAGCAGAAAGGGGCTGTGAGGAAATCTCAGGTCTAAAGTCAAACTACCTAGATTCAACTCCCAGATATACCCCTCTCTAGCCTTGAGGGAATCATTGATCTTGCTCAATTTCAGTTCCTTATCTATTAAAACAGGAGTGATAATGGTACCCATCTCATGGGGCTGCTGCAAGGATTATATGAAGCTATTAGATGATTATGGTGAATTCCTAATTGGCCTATTTGCCCCAAAGCCTATACATAAAAATTGTCACTACAAAAAAAACCAGCATCAGAAGTTTACAGTAAATGAAAGTTTATTGTAGAACGATTTTGTGTCCAGCAGATCACATGTTACTTGCTGGAATTTTTGGATGGAACGAACTGTACTGATATTTTAAAATTATATTGTAACACCATGAAAAGGGAATCTGGTCCCAATTTTCACAAAATTTTAGTGAAATTTACATCTTCTCTAAATTGGTCATCCAGCACTTTTGTGATATTTTAAACCAGACACTAGCTAGGTGTTATGTTTGTAATCCCAGAATTTAAACCAGACACTAGCTAGGTGTTATGTTTGTAATCCCAGAATTTAGGGAGGATGCAGGAGCAATCACAAATTGAACTCTGACCTCGGCAACTTAGTCTTGAAATAAAATAAAATCAGATACTAACACCTCTGTGTTCTTACTAGTTACACTAGAACTAAATGGACATATCTAGAGAACACATTTTGTGGAAACATCTAACTTTAGTTTCTAATTATTCACACTGATGACAGTTCACACATTTAAAAATATACACTCATACAGATACATTGACATGTGCATATGGATTTAGGTTGGTATCAGGAGGAGATGATATCTATCATTGAAGATGCTCAAATGTAATATATCTACTAAAAACATCTTGGAAGCTTAGATTTGTGAATCTTGAAGGTTTCTTCAAACTTTCCTTGCTAGTTTTAGAATTATTCAAAATCTGAAGATTTTTTGGACATTCAAAAGCCTGAAATCTATAGTTATTAGTCAGATTACTCCAGCCATTTGATTGTAGGGAGACTGAAAAATAGTTTTACATTTTTTCACTCTTTAAGAACAGAGAATTCGGTTAGTAGCCTGGCATCAAGGGAATCCACTCCATGATCTAAGATAGTCACCTCAGCGTAAAGGAGACATTTATTAACCAGACCCAGTGGTAGATATTTTTATATATCACATTATCATAATAAAACTGCAACATTAAACAACTTCCTAACACCACATATGGAGAAAATGGCAGAGTTAGGATCTGCACCTAAGTCAGCCTGACCCCAAATCTCAACTCTTTTCATCTTAAACAGCAATTTTCCATTATATGCGATATCTTCTATGTCCTTGGAGTCTTGAATCTCTAAGCCAGGGGTGGCGAACCTATGGCATGTGTGCTCTAACACGCTGTTTGTATCATAGAAAATTCTGAAAGCTTCACCATTACTGCTCTAAGCAGTCTTCTTCTTTCTGGGAAGGATTCCACCCTGTTAAACGATTCCATAAATTCTCAAATGTGTTCTGTTGAGCTTAGGTCTCTAGTGCTTCTTTTTTATGAGAATAGGTGAGGAGGTTACTGAGGACTGGGCTCAAACTTGCTATCCACCTGCCGCAGCCTTCCAGAGTACCAGGATTACAGGTGTGCACCACCACACCCAACCTTAGTGCTTTTTAAGAAGATCCTCATCTACTCTCTGTAAACAAACTGTTTGCCATAGCTTTAGACAAATCCACAGGGGTAAAGTGCTTTCTCTTTTGTGGAACTTTGTTTTCATGACCACTGACCTCTTAGCATTAGGTTTGATTCCCTTGACAGTGCCGAAGTTCTCTCTCCAGGCTTCTCACCTCTACTACTTCATCACACCTGGACAGGAATCCTTCACTCATCCCCAATGTGAGAGAAGCAGAAACACACTGAACGCTGTTACCTTTTAAAATTAGGATGGTACCCATACACATCAGCAGAGAAAATGTTCCTAGGCCAGATGACTCGTAGACATGCAGACACTTTCAGGGTCTCGGGTCCTCTCCAGCAATGGTGAACCTTTCAGAATTTTCTGTGATACAAACAGCGTGTTAGAGCACACATCCTCTACACCAGAGATGGTAATGGGCCTATTCATGCACTAACACAGGTCTCACCAAAGCCACTGCAGAACCTCCTGGTGCAAAAGTATACTTGATCGCCACTTCACACAGATGATGTTCCCCTCTTTTTAAATACAAAGTCATATGGCACCCTTACTGCTCTGTCCTGCATTAACTGTAATCCACACTTTGTCATGATAACAAAGTATTGTTTTCCTGAGTAGAGAGAACATTTTAAGAGCATCATAAACCAACATTCACTCTAATTTATTCTTATACATACTAAATATAATTCATTCTAATTTATCCTTATATATAATAAACATATGGGGAAAATGGCTAACATGGACCCATCTTTATCACTTACATGTGAGCAGGAAATAAACTGACTAGAGATTCAACCCATAACCTCAGAGCCACACTAAAAGACACTATGCCCAGCCAAGGATCAAATCCCACCTCTATTTCTGCTTCTGGAGTATAGGAGAGGGGACAACGATGGCTTAGAAATAGAGGAGCAGTAAGTGAAGGGAAGCCTAGCGACTCACTGGTTTTGTGACACGGAATCTCATTTTTTCACTAACAACATGAGGATAGTATCATCAACTACTTCATTAGGTCATTTTAAAGACAAAATAAAATCATGTATTATCCACCATCTGGCCTAATGCCTGGCCTCTGACAGGTACTCATTCAGTAGTGTTTTTAAAAATATAGTCAGACAAATGTGTCTTTAATTCTAAAAACAAATCCACATTCATTAAAACAATTCATTTACTGACACTTTGCATGAATCATTTGGTTTCTTTTCTTTTGTCTGCCATTCTCCTACCTATAACCTGCTTCAGCTTTTAAATATGGTCTGCGTTTGAAACTATTAATGTACTGAGAAGTGATAAGAAACACACAATAGACTTAGATACCAAAAAAATGTATTTGCTTTCCAAGTATTAAAAAGATCTTTTTCTAAGGGAGACTAATAGGGGAGAAAGTTTCAAGCATGGTCCTAAAAACTGACTTAACTGAGGCCTCTTAGTAAAAACGAAAAACCTGAAACCCCAAAGCTTTACCAAATTTGAAATTATAAGCAATACTGAATTATATATTTTAAAAGTTCTTGATGAAAGGATGAGCCAGTTCACTCTCAGGTAATTGTAATATTGACTACTTTGTATGATAAAATTACAGTGTGTAGAAAATCATATGCTTTAGAGACAATTCTATTCCCCCTGTTAGGATGATCCAAAACCTTCTCTATCATGTCATTAAGAGTAATTATCTTGCCTCTCAAAAATCCTAACAGCTATTTAAAAAATACCATTAGTCACAGTCTTGCTTTTTGAAATCCAAGGTCATTTTGTTTGTGTGGTTCCTTCTATTGACCTCTGGACAAAGCTCAATTGTACTTCTTGGCAGGTTGGCTCCTGGTGAATGAACCAAGTATATTTGGTGGTGTTGTTAGTACAGAGCCGCTGCAATTACAATTTATACCATGCAGAGAACTGCATTCAAAAGAGCGATGCACCTATGGAAAGACACAGGTTCATGATTAAAATAAGACCACCAGAGACAGATTACCTAGGTTATAATTCCAGCTTCTCCCAACATGTGACCTTCACCAAGTTAATTAACTCTCTGAGCCTTAGTTTTCCTTATCTGAAAAGTAGGTATTTTAAGAGCCATACATCTCCTGTGACCCCTAAAAGAGGTATGTATTTGTATCAAACATGGCACTGCACTCAGTATGTTCATCACAACTCATTATTACAAAATTACCAACAGAGGCTTCTCTCTTCTGAAAACCAATGGAAATACCAGCTAGTTCTAGTCAACATAAAAATTAATAAAAAAAAAAAAAAAAGCATAACATTGAGATCTTCAAAGTCAGAGGACCACTAAGTACCTACCATAATCCAGGCTCATGTTATTTATACTACTTATAATAGGACAGATAATTTGGTATTATCATCTCCATATCAGGAGAACCTAAAATCTAGGAAAAAAATACCTACAGCTAAAATGAGTAAAAGTTGGGAGTTCTACATTTTTCCCTAACTTCTAATTCCCCATAATAGATCATGTTGTCCCTTTAGTGTCTGATACTAGCAATCTCTCATTAAATGTGCACTAATAAAAATGTCAAAAAGCAATAATAATATTATATCACCAGTATGTGTGCATGCGTCTCTGCACAAAAAGCTTAAACTTATGATTCATTTATTCAAAACAGCATTCAGTTAAACAATAGAACACATAATTCAGATAGCCCCTTAGTATCTTTTAGCAAAGGGAGAGTCTAGTACCACCCTCCTTCAACCCTAGGAGATTTTAAATGCCGCGCTCAGATGACCTTCCCCGTGTTAAATTACTATCACCTTATAAACTGATCTCTCTCATACATTACTGGTGAAAATGCAAAATAGTTACTGTAGAAAGCAGTCTGGTAGTTTCTTACAAAAACATGTACTTGAGACCCACTAGCTTATACTTCTGGACATTTACCCTATAGAAATGAAAAGCTATATACACACAAAAATCTATATACAAATGTTTGTACAGTTTTATTTTTAATAGTCTCAAACTGCAAACAACACAAATGCCCTTCAATAGGTGAACAGTTAAACAAACTGGTACAATCATACTACGGGATGCCACTCAGCGATACAAATGAATGAATTATTTATAACAACTTGAATGAATCTCACAGCTTTATGCTTAGTGAAAAAAGGCAATATCAAGGTTATCTATAGTATGATTCTACCTATGTAACATTCTTAAAATAACAAAATCACAAAAAACAGATTGGGCAAGCACTTTTCAGAAACTAGGGGTCAGTTGAGAGGTCCCTTGTGGTAGGTAGTGAACACTTTTTATCCTGATTATTGTGGTGGTTACACAAATTTACATATGAGATTAAACTGCTGAAACTACACACACACACACACACAGAGACACATACACACACACACACACACACACACAAACTGATGCAAACTGAAAAGTCATTTGGTCTAATTTAATAGAGATATACCAATATCATTTTCCTGCTTTTGATATTGCACTACAGCTACGTAAGATGTCACCAGTGGAGAAGCTGGGCAAAGGGTGCTTGGGAATTTTCACCTGAAAGTAAACTCCCAGGAATGTATAATGATTATTCCAAAAATAGAAGTAAAAAAAAGAAAGACTCCAAGCAACTGCTTAGCTCATCCAAATGTAGAAACTTCACTTTACGAGGTTGTGATGTTCATCAGCTTACTCAAATTAGCAGCATACTGGACACTAGGACTTGTGTCACCTAACTCACAAAAAGCAAACACATTCACAGATTAATAGCTTTGGGCTTTCAGTAAAGCTGCTCCCCTAGTGTCAAGTCCTTGGGAATCTTGATCCAAAGGAACAAAGTCTTGAGTACAGTACAAGTAGACATGGAAGCACTTAACTCTGGCTGGAAAGGTCAGGGGAGGCTACTCTCACTGAAAGAAATCTGAGCTGAGTGGACACTGAGTAAGAAGTCACCTGGCAGACCTGGAAGGAAAGTGCAAACCAGGAAGCCATTGGACTGGGACAGCATCCCAGGTTCAGAAAGCAACAAGGATGGGGGCAGGGAATGCTGAGGGAGAAGAGGGAAGAGGCTGGGGGGGAAGCTAGCCCCGGTCTTGAAGGTCTGTAGTGCCAGGCCACAAATAGTTAAGTCTTAAAGCTGGAGCACATACACCGCCTGTGCTCCGCCAATGACAGGATGTCTCTTGGAACTTCCTTTTACATTTTAAGAATATACATTCTATTTCTCTTCCTCACATGAGTGCTTTTGTAGTTTTATAAACAGGATAGCATGGTTCCAACAATTTTCCCAGTAAGTATAGCAACACGACACTTTGTCTATTTGTTTTCTGCCTAAGCAAAGCAAGGAGATTCTTGTGAGGAAATAAAATTAAGCTAATGATGAATGCTATCACTAGCCTAAGTATTATACGAATACTAAAGAAGTCACATACAGCATACACTCCAAAACAGTACAGATCTGCAAATCATGCAGTTTATGCTCATCTTGGAAATGGTTACATGTACATATTACGGCTTCTTTTTCTTTTTTTTTTTATTCTTTCTCCTTCTTTGATTCTCCCCCTCCCCCACCGGTTCTCCACCCCTTTTTTCACACCAGTTGATATTATTTGTCCTGTTATGACATATAGTGTTTACATTAATTGTAGTTATGAGGATTGTGCCAAAACGTGTATTTTGATTCAATCTGCCCTTCTCAAAGCTGGTCTGCACTCACAAAATACATTTAGGACACATTGGTAAATGTGGGGGAAAATTAAATATTCAAGGGAAGGTAAGTTAAAACATTGAGGCATCCTACTGAAATGAACCAATAATTTTTGATTTAAATTTAACAGGCTTGTTCACAGGGGCAGTAAAATATTAATGGCATTGCAAAGTTGAATTTACATGGGCTGTAAATTCACAATCTCAGGAATATGGTCTTTATGTCACATCATTACATCAGTACAAGTTACCCAAAATAAATCCATTTGACTTCACCCTTTTTGAAAAATAAATACAACCATTTCTCCCAATGTCAAGTTAGTGTTGAAATATGTAGGCTCTTATAATAGTGAAAATCTATAAATAGCAAGGAAATGGCAAGCTACATGTAATAAATGAAAACTAACAAATTTGACTCTGCTTCTTGTAAGTTTCTCTTTGAAGTAACCTAAAACTCTCAGCATGAAACTTACACTGCATGCCAGTCAAGATCAATTCTCCTTTCAGCATCTGATATTGTTTTAAAATGTGCTGTGGCCCATGACAGATCAGTCGCTCCTCAATGACTAAAGCACCCAAGTATGTACAGTAATGGGGCCCCATCTATGGAGGGGGAGGAGTAATTCCAGCAGGAAATTGGGGTGCCATTGCACACACTAGGTACTTAATTGTTTATAAGTTCTAAGATATGGAAGAAAGCAACTACCTTTCCATGTAACAGGCCATGGGCTCCTGGAGGGTGGGAATTATGTCTCATACTTTTTTTCTCCCCAATATAATACTTCAATAAGGGTTTTTGACTGAGTGAATAAATGATAGAATGAATGTACACAACATACAAGAAAAATAATACATGACACATATATTATTTTATTCACTTATTTTTTTGTTGCAACATTTATTAAGTGTGATGAGCCAAACATGGTACCAGCTAATAAGAAAAAAAAAAGCTATATGGCTTAATTTCTGCCCTTAAATATGTGATAACAGGAGAGATAGATGTGAACCCTAATGACACAAGAAAAGAGGGAGGGAAAAGAACAAAGTGGAGTTACAGCAAACTTCACATTTCAATTGATCTGCTGGCATAGGGCTGAGGAGGAGATGCTTTTAAACTCTATCCCTGGGAAGAGGCTGGTGTTCCTATGGGGGAAAAATGCAGGGTCTGGAGGTAAAAGAGCAAGTCAGACAACAGGGGCTTATCACATGCTCATGGTCACCCTGTGCCTGAAAAGCTTTCAAAATTTCATTTCCATTCCAGGCAGATTTATTAATATCTATGTGAAGGGCTTAGATAAAAGGAGTGTGGGGAGGAGAGGGTGGCAGTGCTCTGACCATCAGGAAAGCAGTGAACTGCCACAGCGGTTAGCTCTCACTTTGATAGGATCTGTTAAATCCGTGTCAACTAGCCCTCTACTTTGGAGCCGGAGGTCATTTTCTCTGTGGTCACTTAGTCTTAACTACAGGGATTCCTGAGGAGGCTTAGGCCGCACAGTTTCAAAGATAATGCTTTACTTGATTTAGGTTCAACACTGTGGCGGAAGCACAGATTGCCATCCCAAAAGCATTTCTAGGGATCATAAACAAAAGAATGGAACATAACCAGGAAAAACCTGGGAGGAAAAACAGGACATTTGGTCATCCCAGCCTTGTGGCAGCTTGCACAAAGGATGCAATGTTAAAAATAGAATCAACAAACATTCATGCAGAGATGGTATCTGGAAACAGCACAAAGATTGATAGCATCCCTGCCCCAAAAGGACCTTAAAGGAGGAAACTGTAGAGAACAGGCTTGCATACACACAGCAAGGCAGTTAGACAAGCGCTTTGATGGGGGAAAGGCCTTCTGTCTTACTATTTCACCTAAGTGCAAATGTCTGGTTACAAAGTAAGCACGAGCACAGGACCCATGGAAAGATTATTTAGGAAACAGAATATTCTCTGACCTTAAGGAAAATTATTCCTGATTTTTATTTTCCCTTGGGCACCCAGTCCACAGCTTGATCAACCCACTTTCCATACAGGGCCCACTAAGCAAGAAGGCCCTCGTACACCGATCCTGACTTTTCACCAGGAGTCCTAAGTTTCACTCCAGAATTTCACTTGACAATGAAGGAAAGTGAAATAGTACAGGTTTTGTGTTCAGCTTCCTTAGAATTTAGAATCTCTAATTCTAGGAATACCATGGATCTGTAAATTACATTAGAATTACATACTTCTCTAATATTCTGACCCTCTAACACTTTTAGGTCTCTATTGCAACCTAAATGCCAGAATAGGGACACAGGTCACACGGGTTCTCGCAAGTATTTTCAGAGCAGGTGACACTACAATGATGGTGGTCATGAACATACCCAGGAGAGTCACCAGACTCCTCAACTGCGGAAGCACTCCCAGGTCTATTTCCTTCTAACCAGACAAAAACTAAAATACAGTCCAGAACCAACAGAGACACAATTTATCTTTCCACTCCAGTTGTTTTTGTCTTGAGCTTCAAATACACTACACTTTTCTGTTTCACCTTGTATTTATGCACTCAAATTTTACACCTCCTTATGGGAAAGAAAGAAAATAATATAAAAGTCTGCATGGATGTATGCTTAAAAGGTAAGTAGCTTTTTGAGTGTTTTGTTTTGTTTTATGGGGGAAGTGGTTGCTTTTCTATGCTAGATATTCAACCCAGGGTTGTAGACACGTTAGGCAGGATGTGCGCAGATAGAGAGTAAGATTGTTTTGAGGAAAGCCAGGACCAGCTCCCCATCTTCTCCTTTCTGCCACTGGTCCTCTGCATCCTTGGACTTGTTCCAACAACCTGGTAAAACTTTGTGGCGTACTGTGAAGTTCTAGACATGCAGAGACATGCTCACCTGAGGATATCAAAAAGGCATAGGAAACGCGCTCAAAGTGGCAGCCAGATAAAAATCCTGAGAATAATAAAGCAACAGAGAGAAAATTCAAGCAAGTAGGTGAGGCATATGAGGTGTTATCAGACACTGAAAAATAGGACATCTATGACAAATATGACAAAGATGGACTAGGCAGTGGAGGAGGGGATGACAGTCATTCTGACAGTTCATTTGAGTTTGGCTCCACATACTGGAACCCAGATGATTATGCCAGGGAATTTTTGGTGGGACAGACGCATTTTCACTCAGCTTCTCTGAAGACCCATTTACAACGTTTTCTGCGGGGCTGGAGATGTAGCTCAGTGGCAAAGCACCTGCCCAGCAAGCATGAGGTCCTGAGATCAATTCCCAGTACCAAAAAAAACCTCTTGTCTGTGTACTGAAGGGGTCCTCAGGGAAACAGAAGCCATGGTATGGGCTCCTTTTTCTCTGCTTTCAGTGGCTGTCCATCCTTTGCAGGTAGATTTTCTTCATTTGATGCAGAATTTATGTCATTTGGATCTCCAATCATGGGGGCCTGCCTTCACTTTCTTCCATGTCATTTGGCAGCACTGGGATGGATAGCTTCAAATCTGTATCAACTTCTACTAAAACACAGAACTGTCAAGCATGGTCAAGAAAGAGAAAAACTGAAGAAGATGAACAGTTAAAGTCCTTAACAATAAATGATAAGGAGCAGAGGTTATGACTGGGTAAGAAGTAATCCAATGCATGCATTTAACAGAAATGTTAAAGTATATATTAAGCACCATTTGAAGATTTTTTTTATTAAAGATTTCAACTGAATTTGATTTTCAGTATAACTGTAACCTAAAGTATTTATTAGCAGCTCATCGGCAACCCAATGTGTCACACTTTTTAATTTACTGTTAGGACCACAGTAGATCCCTTTTTTCTTCTTTTTCTTTTTTGGGTCTTTAAAACTATAGTAATCTCTGCATACACTTTGTGTATTTACTAAAAATAATCCAAGGTGGGCCTTGATTCTCAACTAGTGGTAGGGCAAGACTGTACCAGCATCAATCTGCTTTCCATTGTGTTTGAAACCATGAGCCGAGGTGACTCCGCCTACTATAAAGCTAACATTCGCAGGATGGGTCCTCCACAGAAATAACTTTCATTTTTTAATATATAGCGATGAAAGATACTACAGTTTTAATGATTAACACATTCCTGATTTAATATAAATTTAAGGATGTTTTCTAGTTGTGCACGGATACTGCAAAGTTTTCACAGTTGTTTAAATATGTAATATTAAGCTTAATTTCATCAAAGTCAGTGAACTGGGTCTTTGTCATTTGCTTTGAAAAAAGAAAGACAGAAAATAAACATGAATGTATTTGGGATACTCTTTCCTGAGTGAAAAAAGGACAATAATAATAATATTATTTGTGTACATAGTAAGGTGGTTATGAAGTGGACCAGGATTTCTGAAACTGTGAGTCATCTCTCATTAATGGTTTCCAAAATGGGTCATGAAATCTCTTTCATTTTACACAGAATGAAACGGAGTGGAGTGAGATCAAATAAAATAGAAAGAAAAAGAAAATACTGGCGTGTAACTCACATTGCCAGGGTAACTATTATTTGGTGAAATCTGTGGCAGGATGGGAGGGCGCTATGATGTCAACTTGACATTCTGAAAAATGTAAAAGTACTGTTCATATTACTATGAATCTTTAGTCCATTCCACTGCTTCAAAATCATTTCAACTATAATTACACTAATTCCCAGAGTCTTTATAACTTAGACTAAGATAAAGACGACTAATAAACTGGGTTGAGCCTTTCCTACTGTAACAACTTCACTCCTCCCTAAGGCATAAAAACCCAGCAATATGAGGGAGGGTAAATTTTCTATCCAAAATCATCAAGACCTCACATCTCTTATTCTGCTCAACAGACATCAAACTAAAATGTAGTGAGTTAACCCAATGAACTGCAGCAGGTATATTGGGGAGGGTTTTTGTTTTGTTTTGTTTTGTTTTGTTTTGGTACTGGGGAGCAAACTCACAACCTCGTGCCTGTCAGGCAGGCACTTATGCCACTGAGTTAAATCCCCGGCTATCAGGGAGGTTTTACTAATATTTTAAAATACCATTTAAAAGTCATAATAGATAAAGTACCTAAAACCACAAAAATAGCTTCTAAAGTGATATTGTAAATAAGTTAAGGTAAGGTTCAAAAGCTCTCATGTGTTCTCCTGTTTAATAAGAAAATGCGATGCTTCAAAGGGGCATACTCCATTGCTCAGAGTGGAGGTAACATCATGGTATCTTAAAAATACATTTATTTCAGTAAATTTCTTCCTCAGTATTCACCTTTGATTACTACATTATTATTTCAACCTTAAAATCCATCTACACAAACAATAAATAAAAATAAACTTTGTTTAATCAATGAGGTCCTTTTGTTCAAATTGCTTTTTTTTAAATCCTTGGCCAGTTCAGTTTTGCTTCATTTAACACATAATTTGCTTTCACTAAAACATATTTATCCCAATTAAAGCTCCTTAAATTAATTATTTTACATTACAAATTGAAAGGGTGTATTTTTTCAAGTAAATAGGATTCACCCTTATTGACAAAGATGGATTGAATTATAAGTCATTTAAAAATATCTAAGGTCATGGAAGCAAATACCTTTTTATAAATAATTTAATCTTTGTCTTTTTATGCTTTTTGTGTAAACTAGCACATCTATCTACAAGATGTAAAGATATCTATAAAATATCTTTATATACTTTCGTGACACAGTATCATATATTTGGCAGGTAATTATGGGAAAAATTGTATTCTCAACAGAATGATTGCATGAGAAGCTAAATTTATTGCAATATCTAATGATAGTATAAGTTATTTATTAAATTTCATGCCTTATAGCAAGTTAGCTATATAACCTACCTCTTTTAATCAACAGAAAGCCATCAATCCAAGCATACAGTATTACATTCACTCAATTGACATCCTGCTGTCATGACTGAGCTGCCTGCAGATGAATATGCAGGAATTAAAGAGCACCAAGAATAGAAATTCAACCATCAACAACTTAAAAAGCAAAACAAAACAAAAATATGCCCAATAGCCTCTTCTATGTCTTTTTTCATAGGTTACATAATATTCTAGTCATTATTTCCACCAAAAAGTTATGAATTACCCCCAAAATTTAATGATGGAAATCTTAGTATGTTTGCTTTCCCCATATCTGAAAGGCCCATAGGCACAGAAAATAATAAGAAAACCCAGCCATCCCTGTTGATTCCGTTCTTCCTAATTCCAGGATACGTGCCACAAACTAATAATCTAAATCTTTAGCCAAAAGCCAGGGGCCATTAGGTAATTATCAAGAACTAATCAGAGTGATTTGTTTTGCTTTGTTTTGTGACATGTACCACACCACAAGTTGAAAGGGGAATTCTTTGAGTTGATTTCCAAAGGCATCAATGTAAATTAAACATACTTTTGGAAGTTTGTAGTTTAGATACCAAATCAATAGCTTCCAAAAGTTCAGAACTCTGAAAAAACTCATAACAAAAAGACTTGTTTCATTTTGTGTCTAGTAAGTATTTAAACATAAAATAAATTTTAAAACTACAAAAGACTAGCAATACATTAAAAAAAAAATTATCTGCTTGTCAATTTCTGTCTCTGTGGTTTATTTCCCAGGCTGAACTGTAAATCAGTCTAGAGTCATGCCACAATTCCCCGTCCCACAGATAAGTACAACACACTTATGGAACACAAAATGAGTTTTATTAGCTTACCCCAGACATTTATAAAGAGATAAATCTACTACAAAATACCATAATTCATTTAGCCACTCACATGTATGGAACTCATTCTGTCAGGCCCTTTGCTAGAGCACAAAGTGGTGAATAAAGATTGTCACTGCCCCCAAAGCTTCTAATGAGGTGGACGACAAAAGACCGGACACAAATAACTAGAGTTCAAGGTCTAATGTCGTAAATACCACCAAAAGGGTATATAAACAAAACAGCAGTTATGAAGAGGCAGAAATCAACACTGGTTTATGTGATCAGGCAGAGTTTGTTTTGAAGGAAACCAAATTTACACTGGGTCTTGAAGGAAGGGTAGGATTTTGAAAAGCAGAGACGAATGGATAATTTGAAAAATGAGAAGAGTGCAAGAACTGACATTTCCCAGAAGGTTAGCGTGTATGTCAGCACAGTGTTACGAGTTTTTATTTATGACATCACGTCATTTCTATTCAGTGAGGAAGCACAGAGGGATTCAGCTATAGGATTTTCAAGAAAAGCAGAAAGGCAGGGATGATTAGTTGGGTGAAAATGTAGGGGACCGCCAACATGTAGCCCAAATATCTGGACTTCACTGGAGGGAAAAATGGAAACTACTAGCCATGACCCTGAATATCAAACAAAGAAGAAAAGAGAAAATGAACAGAGCAAAAAACAAGACGTATTGGGGTCATAAATACTGCTATGGATAATTGGAACAGATAACTATCAAGTTCTTTTTAAAATTTTTATGATTGCTCAGGTGGTGTCATGTGCTGTTCTTCATTAAAAATATTAAAAGTCGTGAAGATCGCTTCTTTCAGTCTACTCAATTGAAAAAAATCCTTTACACTACCCCAGAAATATCCTGACCAGAATTAATACTTACATCCTAGGCAAGCTCCTGCTGTGTCAAGCCCCCTGTCGAAAGGTTATGTTTCTCAGCAGCTTGAGAAGTTGGGAAGCATTTCTCTGAGCTAAAGTCTCCCTTTCAGCTTGGTCCTTTGATCCCAGAGCTGGAGGACTACCAAACAGCATTTTTCATCTATTCTAAGACATCCCTTCTTCACATTTTAACAACTAGAAAATCATAGGGAGTCTTACAATCGATTGTGTTATAATTTTAATTGGCAGCAATTTTTCATTAGAAACAAAATAATGATGGATTTTATAACTAGTGATATCACAGATGCAATAAAACACATTAAGATAATATTTTATATAAGCTTGGCCTAATCTTCCTCCAATGCTAATCTCTCTCCAAGTTTGGCAAATGCCTTCAAAAGCAGAAGTGCCAAACCCAGGTGATGAAAGCCAACATTCCCTGTTCCTGCAACAGTCTCCTATTTAACTAGCTGGGTGACCCAAAGCAGGGTCAGATTTCTTTATATTTCAATCTGTAAAATGGAACTAACAACAATAGGTTCTGTGTACATTATATTACAAAACACACATAAAACTCTACATAGTCATGTGCACACAACCAACATTCAGCAAAATGCTAACCATCACCAATATCTCCTTTAACCTCTAGATCAAATAATTCCCTCTTGACAATCATCCTACATATGACATAGTTTCTAAAGCCTTTTCTTACTTCTGTTTCCACTTCAATTTGTCAACATTTTCCTAACAAAAAATTCTGTCTATATATAAATTCAATATCCTCCCAGTGGTTTGCCATACGTATGGTTCAGCAGAACAATCACTGCCCTTAGTCTTGATATTAAATATAGAGCTACAGTTACATCTTTCAAGCAGAGGTGAAGCAAAATAACCATCAAAAGTATTTGCAGAAGAAATCTGACAATTTATATATCAGATAACACATGCAGAGATCAAGTAGGAATACTAGAATGGCAGAATAGTACAGGAAGAAGACAAGAATGATTTCTGATTCCAAAAAGGTCAGAAAAATACGTAGTATGTCCATATTCTGGGAGGAATTGATCATAATTGCCCTGTTCACACCCAACTGGATGATAGCTGCCTGTTCCCATGCTATGTGGCAAATGTTCTGTCCCACAAGAATCATAGATTGAAGCCCTAATCCTCAATGTAATGATGTTTGGAAGTGAGGCTACTTTGTTAGGTATTTAGGTTCTAATCAAGTCATGAGAATGACACCCTTATGATGAGATTAGAGTCCATATAAGGAAAAAAAAAAAAAGGAAGATCATTCATTCCCCAAGAAAAAGACATGAGCACACAGTAGAAAAGTAGCTCTCTACAAGCCAGGAATCAGGCCCTCAGTGAGGAACCAAATCTGCAGGCACTTGATCTTGGGACTCCAGCTTCCAAAACTGTGAAAAATAAATGTCTATTGCTGAAGGCACTTGTTCTACAATATTCTTTTATAGCTGCCTGAGCAGACTATGACAGTAATGGGTATCAAAAGTCAGGTAGCAAGCAAGAAGCTGGTAGCATCAACAGTAGCAGACGCTCTTGCAACCAACTTCCACAACACAGAAGCACAACCTCTGAAGTCTAGATAGCAACTGCTAATGGTAGAATCTGACTATCTCAAAACTGATCAAAAAGCTACCTTCTGGTAAGTGACAAGCACAAAAATATATTCCCAAGAAGGGTTAATCCCTTTGATCAAAAATCATCTCCAACACACAATGGCTGAAGAGGGGAAAAAAGGGTTTTAGATGCAGAGAGCACTAACCCCAAACAACAGGCTCTCCCACTGGTTTATTGTGTAGTAATTTCATCAAGAACATAATTTTTGAGCCATGCCCCAAGGCCTCACCACTATCAGGGCCAGCTGTGTCCTGGTGAGTCCATGCCCATGGGCCTGGAGGAGAAGCCACACCCCAAGACCCCACAGCCATCCAGGAAGCATTGGTGAGCTACCACCCCGTACCTCTCCACCACTCTGGGAAACTCAGATCAGAGGATCCTAGGTGCCTGTTCCAATCCCCTGCACCACTGAACGGACCGCCAGTGCAGGAAGTGCCCGTGACTCAGCAACTAGCTGATTTGGAGGAACACAGGAAAATGTCAAGATGAAGGAGCAAGGTACAATCTCAGACCTCCAGCCCACCCAGAACAAGTCCAGGAGACAGAGACACAAAAGAAATTAGAAATTATATACCTGAAATTTCTGAAACGATAACACCTGAAGTAAAGAAACAATTTAGTGCTTATATTGTTTGATTAATTTTGAATGCCTGTACCTGGTAGTCTGAGAAACTATTTGGAGGATAACAATGTACAACTATTTGGAGGATAACAATGTACAACAATAGTAACTATTGTTGATTTTCTACTGTCTTGTTTTTGAAATCCAGTATCTTCTCATTGCTTTGTTTTGTTTCATTTTATTGGCTTGTTTTATTTTCTTTAACATAAAAACTATATATAATTTTTCAAATACAAAACATAACTAGTGAACTAGGCACAGAAAAACATAACTAGTGAACTAGGCACAGATCAGGAAAGAGGTAATATCTAAGTCAAATCTTAGAAAATGTGAAAACAGAATTTCATTTGCTCTAACCTAAAATAAGACAGGGAATGGTAAATGTATGAAATGAACAAATTCAGCAGCAGCCTAAAACTTCTATAGCCACATGTGCCAAAACAATACGTGTCTTACAAACAAACAGTGACAAGGATGTTTTCCTGCAAAGGGGGAAAAAGTCAAGGCAACACAACTAAAACAACAATCCAGATGGACTGAAAAGATGGTAAAGTCATTTAGAGGAACAGGAAGCTGGCAGAGGAGGGGACTGGGACAGAGCAAGAGAACTGAGGTAAAGTGAGACACTCCATGCCACGGGCCACAGGTTATGACTGAAGAGTGACTAAAAAATAAGTAGAAAAATCAAGGGACAGTGAAAGGCTCTATCCAAGTCACAAGTTTTTACTCAGTTACAATTTATAAAGAAAGTAAAATAGAATGTCTATATAATTATAGTTACCATGCAATCAACTCCCCCTGCAGTTAACATGAGGAAAAGGCCCACTAAGCTGCAAAGATAAGGTACCAACTGAACCAACAGTGGGTACCCACAGGTCCCAAGTCCAGATTATCTGCTCTTCTCTCCCCAAAACTGTCTACATAGTCCAAGAACAAAAAAATAGCACAGCTGGAATGCTCCCAAGAAAAAATAAGGGCTAATCTGCATAGTACTAATGAAGGACAGAAGTAAAAGATCAGTTAGAATAACAGACAACGCATGCTCTATGTTCTTTTCTAGAAAACAAAACTGAAATGTAGACGTGCTGATGCCCATAACCTCTACCCTATAGAACACTATCTTCCTTCTAATGCAGCCATGTCTACATCATACCTGGAGTCAATCAACCTGCCATGTTTGCTCTTCAGTAGTTAGTTCGGTGTGATCCACTCAAGAACAAAATATATTCTGAACTGGTCAACATGAGTTGTACATATTAACAGGGTATCATATGACATTTCAATACATGTATACGATATATATAATATTCCAATCAGAACAAATCTATCTCATTAACATTTACCTCTTTTTTATGTTGAAAACATTCAAAAGCCTTTCTTCTAACTTGAAAAAGAAAAAACAGTACATTATCATTATCACTAGTCCCCTACTCTACAATAGAACAACCAAATTTGTTGAGAGTGTAGGTCAGTAGTGGAGTGCCAGTTTAGCATGATTGAAGTCCTGGGCCCAATCCCCAGCACCACAGAAAATTAAAAAGAACATTGCATAGAATATAAGAACTTCTCCTACTAATTATAACTTAGCTTCTGTTAGTCAACGTTTCCCTATTTCTCCATGGCCCCTAGACTCCCCACCTTCCAGTAACCACATTCTACTCTCAATTTCTATGACAGTAACTTTTTTAGATTTTATGTGAGTGAGAATATATGGTACTTATCTTTGTTTGCCTGACTTACTTCATTTAAAATGTCACAAATAACAGGCCTCCATCTTTTTATGGCTGAGTAATATTCCAAGTACACATCAGCACATTTTCTTTTCTTTTTTTTTTTTTTTTTGCGGCACCGGGGATTGAACTCACAGCCTTGCGCCTGCCAGGGCAGGCGCTTAAGCCACGGAGCCAAACTCCCGGACCTGGTTTTTTTGAGGCAGGGTCGCACTATGTAGCTCAGGTCGGCCTTGCGCCGCCGGCCTCGAACTCACAACGCTCCGCCTACCTCAGCCTCCCGAGTGCTGGGATTAAAGGCGTGCGCCACTAAGCACATTTTCTTTATGCATTCCCGTTTCCAATTCTTGGCTACTGTGAATAGTACTACAATAATATGGCTCACAGATGTCTCTTCAACAGACTGAAGATATACACACAGTGTGGGCTTGCTGAATTGTGTGATAAGCCTATCATTAATTTTGAGGAACCAACATAGCATTTTTGGTCAAATCTATTTTAATTTACATTCCCACTAAGGGTGAACAAGGGTTCCATTTTCTGTCCAGAGCTCACCAGCACCTGTTATCTTTGGCCTTTTTGATAACAGCCATTCTTAAGTGAAGGAAGGTACTATCTCACTTAAAAGTTTTAATTTGCATTCCATGATAGTGATAATGAATAATTTTATGTTTCTGTTGATATCTGCATATTTTTTCTTTGAAAGGTGTCAATTTAGAACAATTGCTCATTTTTATCCAATTATTGGTTTTGCTATTGAGTTCAGTTCCTTATAAATTCTGGTTATTAACCCTCATCCAATGTACAGTTTACAAACAAACACTTCATCTCATTCTGTAGGTTGTCTCTTCACTTACTTTCTTTGCTGTACAAACACTATTCAGTTTGATGAAATCCCATTTTATCTTATCCAAAAATGTATTGCCTATTCCAATGTTCCTAAGTATTTTCCCTATGTAGAATATATGTATTGAAAATAACACTTTGAGGCTGAACTGCTGGGTTGTTGGTGTCAGTCCTTAATATTCTTGAGCTTCTGGTCTATTGTTTCATGAAAATAAGACAACATTCAGTATTTTAAATTCTAGTGAATTCTCAAGACATATAGAAATGGAGGCTTTGGGTTTTACTCAAACCTTTATTCCCCGTTGGGGGGGGACTCTAATAATAAGCACTCAGAAATCATCTTATCTGATACATTAAAAATAATAACAGGGATAAACACATGTGGAAGGATTGTGGTGGGAAGGCCTTGCCTTTCAGCTTCTCTTACAGCGTGCCACACAGATCTCTGAGAAACAAAGGCAGCTTTTGGAGAATTTCTTCAAAGCCTTGTTTGCAAGCTTCCAATGCACAGAGCCCCAAGAGGCTAATTGTGGAGATAACATTTTTGGAACCTGCATTAATATCTGACCTTGAGCAGGCATAGGTCTCACCTATACACCTAGCTAGCACGAGGCACTACAGCTGGTTAAAAGAATCTATTCTTCTTAAATGCTATCATCCTCCAAAACCTGGCAGTCTACATATCACTGCTCCCCACCCTAAATGCACAAGCAGAACTACCAAGTCCAGCACCTGTCACCTTCTACTCAGGGGAAGTATCCTGCATCATGAATCATCAGCATCCTGCCTCCTAACTCCTAGACCAGACAGACACACCAGCTTGATGTGCAGGCTCCATGGTACTTAGAGCTTTTTATAATCAATTCCTGAAAAAATCCTCAATCCTACCACCATCCTCTACCATAAAGAACAGAAAAAAGTCCATAGGTGCCACTAGATATCATAAAACTATCAGAAAAGTTGCAATCAGTGATGATTGGTTTACTGCATCAGCTTGGCTAGGCTATGGTACCCCACTGTTCAAACAAACACTAATCTAAGTGTTGCTGTGAAGGCACTTCTTAAATGTGGTTAATACCTACTATTAGCTGGCTCTAAGGAAAGGCAATCATGCTTGATAATGTGGGTGGGCTCCATCCAATCAGCTGCAAGGCATTAAAAGCAAACAATGAGGTTTCCCAGAAGAAGCTCTGCCAAGACTGCAGCATCAAATCTGCCTTGGGATTTCCCAATATAAATGGTATGTACAATGTAACATATACATACATAAGATTTCCTACTGGTTGTGTTTCTCTGGAGAACCTTGACTACTGATACACAATCCAATTCCCCCTCTGCATTGCTACAGACCTCTTTAAAATGTAGTTGAAGGGCTGGGAATATAGCTCAGCAGACATAGCCTGCCTGGCAAGTGCGAGGTCAAGATTTCAAGTCCCAGTACCAAAAAAAAAAAAAAAAAAAAAAAAAAAAAAAAAGAACAGCAGTTGAAAACTCAAATGCCAATCAGAACTAGGCAAGTAATATCAGCGAGCAAGCGCCTGCCAAACAACAGACAGAGATGAAGTGATGTCCTTGGTGTCCGGGATACATGAGAGTGCTAGGAACAACACTGAACTACGGACACTTTCATCTATGTGGATGTAGGTGCTGCCAGTCCACAGTGGGGGAATGGGTCACTAGATGCTCCATTTGTTCAGGAGAAGACAGAAAGTCATTCTTTTAATATGTACCCCCCCACCCTTCATCCTTTCAAACTCAAATTCAAAGCATCTAGTACTCCATCTGGGTGAGCCAGATGGGACAGGAGGGACAGCTTCTGTGTCTTCCACATGTTCTAACGTCACAGATCTCTGTAAAGCAGGCACTGTAACTATGCCCCTTCTACAGATGAAGAAACTGTGGCATAGTTCACAGAGCTAAAAAGTGGGGAACCCACCCACATACATCAATCAGAGATGATACTGCATACTTTTGTCTGACGTTCTCTTGTTGAAGTCTGAAGCTCTTAATTTTCACTTTTGTGTAACAGGCTTATCAAGGCATTCATGAAAACTTTACAGATAGAAGAAAATGTGACACAGGAAACCACTGACATGTCAAGGGTCTCACTCAGGTCGGAGAGGCAATCACTCAAGTGAAGTCTCTGTCCTTCGTCTTTCAGCCCTGAAGGCATACTTCTCTCTAAGGTGAGTTCATCTCTACTGCATTCTACTGATGAACGGCCCTTCTTGGATTTTGCAATCCTATTACCTACTATTTTTAAAATAAAATATTTTAGTCATTGAAAAATTTTTCAAAACAATGTAACGAACCCCAAAGTGCCTACTATTCAGTTTTGAAACTTAAATGTTGCAAGTACAATAAACAGACCACCTATAATCTACAGAGCTAACCAGGATCCAGAATTCTGAGTGCATCCTTGCCATTTAAGTGCAAGCATTAGGCCAGGGACGGAGCTCAGAGGCACAGCACCTGACTGGCAAGCACAAGGCCCTGCAATTACCGATACAAAAAGAAAAAAGAAAAAGAAAATAACGTCAAGTGCAAGTGTTTACAGAGTTACTTCACATGCATATATAGCACACAGTATTGCTCTGCATCCCCCTAAAATTGAAGTAAGTAGCACATACATTATATACCTTGATACTGTTTTATGCACTGGACATATGGTTTTACTACTGCATAGTGTTTGACTGTATGAAAATGGTGCAGGCCCTTTATCCATTGAGGCTGCATTACACACAAGGCAGCAAAGCATGTTCTTACATGTATCTTCTTGCAGATAAATGTGAGGCTTTTCTGCAGGTAGAGAAGAAGGGGTGACTAAAACAATTTTACTGTGGTTATGTAAAATGGTAACATTAGGAGAAATGGGTAAGTTAGGGATATAAAGGGACTTTGCATACTCTACAACTAGTTTATAATTTTAAAAAGTTCAAAAAATAGGAAAAGAACATTACCTTCTAGCCACTCAATAATTCCCTACAGGAGTGCAAAGTTCTCAGCTAAATTCCAGGTACAGGAGAGTCCTTCACAGCAGTGGAAAAAGGAAAAGGCTGGCTCCAGGGCCCCCAATCTCAGAAATGTCACAATATTACCATGTGAACCTGGGTGTTTGGAATGCCTCATATAGCTGAGCTTGGACATGTATGGTCAAGTAAACTCAAGCAATTTTTTCAATATTTGTAAGCCATAACAGGAAGAAGTAATTCCAACTGAAAAAAATAACAAAGATCCATGAGAGGCCAAAAGCTTCTCAAGCTATAGCATTTTCTCATCCAATACATGAAATGAAGTTTTTCATAAACTGAAACTGAATCTCATCTACTTCTCTAATTCCACACATTCAGGAGCACATTTCAAAGCACATTTCAAAGCTTGAGTGCACCTATGCTATGGGGGGGGAACCTATCTGAATTTAAACATCTCTTCTTTGTCCTCTTATTCTTTCCCCACTAGCTCTGTTCTAGGAGAAAATCTCATTTATACAAAGTCCCCAGAGAGTAGCACTGAGAAGAGCTACAGAGGCCAAACCCAGCATAGCCATCTCCTCGAGGAAGCCAGCCAGGGCTAACCTCATCCGAACCACATCACTCATCTCCTCCTCCCTCCCTTTAGACTTACATGTTCCTTTTGGCCTCAATCACTTAGCACTTGTGGATGTTTTGATTGGGATCATCTGTAAGGCCCTATTATGTTTTCTCTTCAAATACAGATTGTAAACTTTTCAAGGCATTATGTCAATCCATCAATAAAAGCAACTGCCAGAATATAGTAGAGGCTGAAATGAACAGGAGAAAAAGCCTTCATTTCTCATAATCTCTGTACTATAAGGAAGGACATTACATTCTTTTGGGGAGACTCAGTTCCCTCATCTTTCTTTTAATTTCTGAGAGAGTCTCTTAAATTCCATTTGTAAACTGTCCACTCACTTTACCTTCTACTGACAGTTTGCTACATACAAGATACATGGCCCCAGAGGGATGTAATCTCAAGAAGAAATGTTCAATTCTTTTTTTTTTTTTTTTTTTTGGGTACCTCTCATATTTTAAGTAGATCACCATCAACTAAGCACTACACAATAAATAATGGTTACAGTGTCAAGACCACAAGCCCCTGGCTAGGGAAAAACAGCCTGAGCAGATCAGTTATCTGAAGCGTGTCTTCTCTGTCTAGCCTCCTCAATCATGGCCCCCACTCAGGAACAGTTTGACATTTCAGCACCATCTGGCTCAGCGAAGATCCAAAGGCCATACTAAAATTTGCCAGGCCATTTGGCATTTCCCACATTTGCCGAGGAGGATGCCACTGGGCACCCAGTTTACAGTCGCAGCCTGAGTCAGGACTAGGAGAAACAGGGTTTCCCAGGATGCCAGGTCAGCAAGGAGCCAGCACAGAGGAACAGAGCCCTGTGGTTCAGCATCTTGATGCCAAAGCTAATACGCTAATGCTCACACTGACTACTGGCACAGCTAACAAAACACTCCGGTGGTTTTGCAACTATCTTTCCATCACAAGCATCCCATAATCGGTGTCTTTCCCAAAATTCCATATTTGTGAAGTACACTGTAGCAGGCTCGCTGCTTCGAATTCGTGGAACATTGAGGAAACTACCAGGACCACTGGCACGAAGTGAGCAGAGAGGTGTCATAAGAGGGATCCCACCCCATCCCAAGAATGCTTCTAGTTTTCACCATTAGACATTTTTTTCCTACTGGATTATAAAAACCTACTTGCTTGTTAACATTTTTGAAATGCTACACTTAAATACTGAGATATTTTCTTGCATTTTAATTAATTTTTTATTAGTACATGCTTGCATATATAATATTTACATTCATCTAGAGTAGGTACATGTACTTAACATACCTTAATTCTTTCATTCTGTTTCTCATTCCTCTTCCCTAACTCCATCTCTAGATCCCATTCCCCCATTTTCATGGGATTTTTTAGTTCATATTTGTGACACATAATGAATACAATCATTGTGAGTAATTGCTACACATACACAACACATCTCTATTCTTTCCAAGTCCCCCTCCCCTCTTCTTTCTCCCTACCCTCCATCTCTTGGATCCCTTTCCTTTTGCAAAAGATCTATCTCCCCATTTCCTTTTATCTGTCTTTCATTCTGCTCTTTACACTTTGGATTTCTCATGATAGAAGCCATGCAGTATTTAAGCTTATGTGTCTGATTCATTCTACTTAATGCATTTAGTGATGAAGCAATACCATGTTGTGAAAAGGACAGCTGAAGGTAGTTTCAAGGCAGGGACCATATACCTTAGGAGGTAAAGAGGCACCAGGTGCTAGAGAAGGCAAGTAGCAAGCAGCAGATGAGCCCCACAGAAAGTAAAGGCCAGTGTGAATCAAAGACAGTTTGTCTCAATATCTGCAATGACGATATTTTATAAGCATCAGTGTTCAGAATTAGACTATCACCCTAAGCAATGCTTGGCTTTTAACTGGTCATGTCTCATTACTCCAGACTCTAAAATCTCTCTTAACATATGAATATACACACAGTAATAAACTCCCATACTAGACTTAAGATTGGTTTAGCTCACATAAAAGCAAGCATATGTTGCTCAGGAAAGGGGCCTCAGGGCTTGCAATATGGCAATATAATATATTCAGAGATACAACAGAAGCCTTTCCAATTTATAGTGTTAAAGCTGGCTACTCAGAAGATGAGAAATCCAGACGGGCTTACCATTCCTCACTTATTAACAGTTAATCTGTATAAAAACCTAACAGGATCATTAGGCAAGATTTTTATATTAGCCTCAGGCTCACCTAATTTTATCCTTTTCTCATAAGCTCTGCATTCCACTAGATACACATGTACTCAAGGGATGATTTTTGAAACCCAATTTGCATGGATACACTATTTTCATCTGACTTCTCTGAAGTCCAGGTCAAATATTCAAGTTACTGAACTTGGTTACTTAGAAGAAGAGAAAAAAAAACAGGATCAGGAAAGGTGCATGAGAACAAGTTTGTAAAATATACGCTGGTGACAAAAATCTATTATTCAATGTCATCTAAATTCTTTTAAGCTGCATACTTTATTAGAACATGCTCAAGTGTTTACTTGTGATGTTGAAAATGAGACAGACTGGAAGAGATAATATTCTGACAGAATGAAATGCTGCTCATAACTATAAGTCCATCCAACTAATCCAAGGATCTGACATCTACAATCACAATATGGCAAACTGATCAGTTTTTATAGCACGAACCAAGGTGACTTCATAGGGAGACTTAGTTTTGGAAAGTAGCTTGATCCTACATGCTTACCCAGAAAGAACTCATTAAATCAGCTTTTTTTCTTTTCATCCTTAAAAATTTGTTAAATTGACACAGCTATTATATATATGTATATGTGAAAATTTGGGTAAGTTTAATAATACCCAAAATTTATTCCCATTCTCTTAAAAAAAAGGATATGGTTGGAAAAAACAGTGATTCAAACAAAAATAATTTTTTAATTATCTAATATAAGAAGCTCTTAAAAAGCCTCAAAGTACTTTATAAACACATTTACCTAAACACAGAACTATAACTTAGTAAAGCAGGATTCTTAGAGAAGGACAGAGTAGGCAACACTTTGTTATATTATACCCAGTTATTAAGCATCTGAAGACAATATAGTTCTTGCTTAGTAATGCATATATATACTACATATCTTGCCCCTAATGTAGAGTAACCTCCATCTGAATTCAGTGCTGTGATTAAAAACATAAACTGGTAAATAGTAACTTTTTGTATTTTAGAGACAATAAATCACATAAATCCAAAAGTTATTCATTAAAACTATTTTTTCCAAAAGGTAACTAAAATACATTTTGGAAACTTTTAAGGAGTTCTAAACCTAAATTCTACTTGAACCAGAATAAACCATTTGTTTTTTTGTTTTCTTTTGTTTTGCTTTGTTTTAATCCTCTAGAATTACACTATAACCACAGACACTTATAGGTATAGCAGTTTGTGCTTGCCACCTTAAATTCTGTCCTGGATCCACTTTTCCTATAACATTTCCCTCCTGATTTAAAGAGTTAACATTCTTACAGAGAAAAGATACTTTACTTAAAAGTATTCTTTTGAAATGTTTTCACTTTGCCCAAAACTGACAAATATACCCTCAAAAGTATTTCTTACAAGTAAACAGTTTGCCCACTTTTCTTTGTACAATGTAAAATCTAGCCTCACCACATCAGAAGGTTCTGGCAAAAACCTTAACAAAATTAAGGAACTTATCTTGGAGGCCAGCTCTGAGTCGCAAAACCTCTCTGCTGAATTCAAGCAATCGAACACAGGGTGAAAAATCCATCTTTAACTACACAGGAACAGTTCCCAGGAGCAAAAGTAGATTCTGATACAGAGAAGCCTCCATCAGGAGTAGGCTTGAAAGCCTCAATTTAATTACTTCTCCATTTCCTTATTATTCCGCCTGACTCACTATTTCCCATCTCATTTCACAGCCTCCACCAGCTCTCCCCTGGGGCACATGCACACCCTCTCCACCTCTCCCTCACACCCTCATGACTGGTGTTCTCTGCTTACCGTGTCTTGCTTTCACAGCATCTGGCTTTCTAGTAAACCGTGGCTGAATCAACATCTTTCACTGGAAGTCTGGATAGACAGTATTGTATTAGAGAGACAGAAAAACTAAAGAAAGTTGCCTCCTTTAAGACTTGTAAATCACACAGACAAAAATAACCAAAGAATTTTCATTGCTGGAATCAAGGACACAGTTCAGATATAGGGACAGATACTGAACCTTTCCAATGTCAGATCTCAGCCCTCCACAGTACAGAGAGAGGGGCATGGCAGGGAAGCTGTCAGAACAGCTAAGAGCCAGAACAAACACAGAGCCAAATAACATGTTAGACAGGGTTCTTAACTTTTAACCCTGGATGCCCTTTAGCAATCTACTAAAGTCTGAGAATAATGTTTTTAGAAGCATAAAAATCATAGGGGATCATAAAAGAAAAGAATTAAATTGAAACATAGCGATCAAAATATTAAGAAAAAATTCTGAGACAGTTATTTGAAGTTCTTCATTAACACAATGAGTTCATATTTTAAAACTACTAAAATTTCAAGTGCTAAATATTACCATGATTTGCTATCATCATTCATAATTAAAGAATGTTACATTTCACTTAGGAGCTAGTGAAAATTTTTTTGTCAGCTAAGTTTAAAGACCCTGAAAATCTACCCATGGTTTTCTTGTTTAAGAGCCTCTACCACAGCATTATTCTTTCCCAGATGCTAAAATAAACAGATTTCTAAAAGAATTACCTCTGGGTTTGCTATCAATATTAATCCAATGATAAATCCAATTTAGTGATGATGGAGCACACAAAGCACTGGACCAATGAGTTTGAGGACAATGAAGCTCTGGTAACCCTAAAGTCTGATTCTGGAACTCTGGTGAAGTCTCGCCACTGAGACACTGTTCCTTCCTTCAGCAGACAGGAATGGCATCCCTCAGGCCCAGACACTGATGCTTCCTGCAGTCATATACTCTCCTCAGTACGGAACTGTGAATTATACACTTCTTATTCAGGGACAGCACTGATTTAATAAACTACAATCCTGCTTAAATAAAAGATTTATGATAGCGTGAGCAAACATTACATTAAGTATATCCACTGAGTGCTGAACATTTCAGAAAGTCAGAACAAAGTTTCTGAAAGTTTTCACAACAAAGAAATGACAAATGTTTGAGGAAATAAATATATTTAACCTCATTTAAACATTACACAACGTGTGTGTGTGTGTGTGTGTGTAAAATTGGTACCCCATTAATGTATATAGTATTTATGTCTACTTGTACCACTTTAAAAATAATTTTTTTTTTTTTTTTTTTTTTTTTTTTTTGCGACACCGGGGATTGAACTCACAGCCTCACACCTGCCAGACAGGCGTTTAAGCCACTGAGCCAAACTCCCAGCCCTAGTTTTTGAGGCAGGGTCGCACTATGTAGCTCAGGCTGGCCTTGCACTCACGTTGTAGCCCAAGCCGGCCTTGAACTCACAACGTACCATCTACCTCAGCCTCCCGAGTGCTGGGATTAAAGGCGTGCGCCACCACGCCCAGCAGTCATTCCTTGAAAATCATTTCTTAAAAATAATGTATCCACTGATTTAAAGACATACATAATTTTTAGATTTTTTAAATGTGTGAAGAAAGAATGCCTCAGACTTAGAATTGAATTAAAAATGTGATTTCATATTTTTATCAGTATTACAGTACATGAATTTACGTTTTAACTAGTATTACAGTATGTGAATACTGTACAATGGCTGGAAGATATCTGAAAGAGAAACGTTAAAGTTGCAAAACATTTGCCCTTAGATTTCATGCACTTATTGAATCCCTCAGGCAATTTATTTGACCAATGCTTTATGTCACTTTAGTCTTATACAGAAACATGCCAGTCAGCCAGCTCAGCAAATTCCCCATCATTATCAATTTTCAGTATTTTACTATTTAACAAACACTCATACACTGACAGACATCATTTTAAACACTTTGTAAATATTAACCGAGTTAATTCTCAACACCTATGAGATAGTAACTAATGTTCACATTTTATAGATGAGAAAACAGAGGCACGCAGGAGTTGAATTGGGTAGGGCTACGTCATTCAACTACCATAGTAATCCAGAAGTCTGTTTAATCTACACAGGTTAGTTTCAGAGTCTGTATTCTCTATTCCTGAGCTGTGCTCTGTTCCACATCACTTTTTGGCATGTGGATTTGTAGAAACTCTCCTTGGAAAATGTTCATGCCAGGCAACAGGGACTTAAAGATTCATTAATGTCCATGAAGCAAAAGACAGTGCAGCTGCAAGACCATTAAAGGCTCTGGAAGAGGGTGTCACTGGCTTCCCTTTGTCATTATTTTTCTTTAGCTTCCCACTTGAATATAACACTATTTCTATGCTCAAGCAAAGAACCCTCCTTAGTGCTGATATAAGCCAGCACAAGGAGAAAAACATGTCAGACAATCATGTTTTCAGCAAATGGGGCTTTCGGAGTACAGATTCAGAGCACACAGGGTAACTTTTCTGTTACCGTGCCAACATGGGTTTGATAACCCTTCTGAATACAGGGTCTTCATGAAGAAACAACTTAGGAAAAATTTTAAAAGAAAGAGAAAAAGAAACAGTACAAAAAGCACACAACATATCCTTATTTTGCAGAAAACAAAAGACTACCAAAGAAGGGATCAACCATCCTATCATAAACAAGAGAATGCAAATTTACATAAGCTATGAAAAGAACATTCATCCCTCATCAGAAGTCTAACTCCTGGACTCAGTACAACTGGAAATATAGGCTTAGAGAAGTTAAGTAACTTGCTGAAAACAGCAAAACTAGGAAGAGTCTTGGCTAAAATTTGAACCTATGTCTGACTCCAAACCTCACATTTTGAAATGCTTTTCTGCCTAAGAAACTTTTCTTCCAAAGACCCTAACATCATCTTTCTAAACAAACCATCTTCCCAAATATCCAACACAACTGTAGTGTCAATGAATACTATATTATAGATGGCAAAAACAGCAAGGCCAATTTATCCAGCACTTAAGTAATTCACGGATATTCTTAGTGTTCCTTCTTTCAAGAATGAGTCCTTCTCTGTCCACACCCCATTCCAGACTTCGAGTCAGTTGCTCATAGTCTCTTGCCCCTCATTGTAACATTGCCCATCCTTATTTTACCCCTACATATACTCCACCAGCACATTATTTCCTTCAAGACCAGAAACAAAGCTGATCAACTCAATGGAAAGCAAGCCAGGCTCCCTCTCCCAAACCCCCTGAAGTCAGACTAGTTCCCATTCCTGGATCTATCTCAAGGTACTCCACAGCATCTGCCCACCTGCCCACTGCCATCTCTTTCTCCCAGTAGGCCACACAGTTCCACACCCTCCATTCTCGAGTTCCTCCCAGCTCGAAGCAACACAGTGATTGAACAAACACATTCAATCTCCCCAGCACTCTCAAAGTCCTGGCATGAGTGACTGGGGCCTTTTCTCAGGGCTTCCATACTTTCAGATGACATTTCCTACCCACTTTCTTAGAAACACAATCGAGACCAGCATAATCCCCACAAGTTAATCATAAAGCACTATGTGGTCTCAACCAGACTGGAGATACCAAAAGACTTGGAAAGGTTTGTTTGTTGGATTTTCTGGCTATGAAGTAGAAGGTAGGAACAATACTTCATTATGCCCACCAAGCATAACAAAGATGAGATAAGTGACTTTCAATGATGAGGAAATAATTCACTTCTGTATACTTTATTACACCCTGGAGCCAGTTTTTAGGAGATACCATGTAATGAGTATGGCTGAAGCACTTTCACAACAGAGAAGATTTGCAACTGTAGCAAGGACAGTCGAGTTGTTAAAAGTCTGTGGTTGTGACATTTGAACCCAAATTGGTAGCCCATACTTGCTGCAACAATAACCTCTTTTAGCCTCAATTTCTTCGCACATAGAACACTAACAATAATAACAACACTTCATAGGGAGAGAATAAGTTAATGTATGTTAGGTACTTCACATGCACCTCACAAAAGGATGAATGCCCAAAATACAGCAGCCATTATTTAGTAGGAATAGTAAAAAGGACAGTTGACTCAATGATCCACACTGAACTACTATCATACAGCAAGGGTAACAAAGACAGTTGCAGAGCACGCTGTTTAGTTCAACATGAAGGTAGGCATAGAGGAAAATCCAAGGGACACCACTGTGCCTGGAACTCATCATCTGTGATGCTTCTGAGTCACACACTGAAGTGGAGCATCCTTTCCCAAATTCTATTTTGATGCTGAGATAAGAGCTGGTAAACAAAGTTCTGTTACCATGCGTCTCTGACTGCTTTTCTAATCGAGCCTGGAGTTTTTATTTTTGTTTGTTCATTTGTTTCAAACAAAAGTGTTTTGCAATAATGAAGAAAGTTCAAGAAGAAGTAGATATGAGGTGAGTATGTTTCAACTTAAAAGATTTCTGATTTAATCAGCCATGTTGGGACTGGGAGGAGCTGACCAGCAAGCCAACTAGCCAGCCTTCCTGGTAAGCCACGCAAGCCACGCGGGGTCCAGGAAGAGAAAAGTCAGCGCCTTTCATGCACCTACTGGCACTCAGGCTGAAAATCACTAACTCCCCGCCCCGTGGGCGGCTACCTGGTTCAGAGGACAGGCTGAATTGGTGGCAACTGAGGTACAGCAGGCAGCTGAGTGCTTGTATTGTTTGGTTGACTTTACAGGCCTGGGGCCAGCGGTCTGTAGAGAGGATAACGGTTCACAACATAGCACATATGGGGGATTTCCTTCGATCTTGTTTTTGAAGTCCAATATTGTTCTCACTGTTTTGTTTTGTTCCAATTAATTGTTTTGCTTTATCCAATATTCTGTGTTGACTAGTTTTATTCTGTTTTGTTTTGGTTTGATTTTGGTATATCTGATGGAATGGACAAGTACTGTGAAGATAACAAGATATGCAATGGTAGCCATTGTTGTTTTCCTATTGTCCTGCTTTGAAGTTCTGTACCAATTTCACTGCTTTGTTTTGATTGGATTTATTGTTTTCTTTTGTTGGGCTTTATCATCTTTAAAATAATATTAAATTAAATTTTAAAAAGATTCCGATTTAATCACCTATAGAAATTAACAAAAACAAACTGTTTCTCTTTAGACTCAGTATGACAGAAGAGAATAGTAAAGACACACAACTGCAGGTATAGAATCGTGTATCTTTTAGTGGAGCACCAAAGTAGGCTCATTTTTAAAAAAAAATTTTAAAAACTGGGAATTTGCTGTCTGACTATATTTCAGATGAAAGTAAAAACTAAAACAACAACAACAACAACAACTGAAATCCATTAAAGGACACAAATGAATAATGAATGCTGCTTTCTCCAATGTTCTATTTATAAAAGAATGTTTACACAAAGGAACATGTTCAAATTCAATTTTAGAAAAACTAAGGAAAAATAATTCTTCCATTTACTATGTGACAAGCTCAGAAAATAGACAATAAGACCATTCCATGACAGAAAGTATCAACATTTAACACTTCTACAAATATAAATGACAGTTTCAACACAGCTGGCTGCTAAGGACTTCAATATTAACAGACTTAATATTCTTGATTTACTACAGATTTTTCCACCAAATGAAATGGTCATGGTGATAATTGGGCCCACGTGCTACACAGCATGCCTGCTAAAGACACAAGCTCCCTCCTAAAGACACAACTGTGATGGAGTATAAGCTGCAGAGCCCAAGAGAAAGGCAAATTACAGAGCCATTCTTACCTTTTAGTTTTGAGAAGGTTCTATTTCCTTGAACTGAAAATGAACACACAGGGCATATGCAATCCAAATGTCCCAAGTAACAGACTTTAAATCACAAAATTAAAACTCATCTATCATTCAAAGCACACCAAAGTCTGGTTCTTAAAAGTATATTTATAGTTTATATATACCAAGCTAAAGTAGTGAAATAACATCTACATTCCTTTAAACTAAAATGCTGTAAGGGTATAGTATACTATAAAATAAGCATTTAAATATATTTTTATGTTTAATCATTTCAAAAATATGTAACAAATAATATCAGGTAACCATACAAGATGCCAATGTCACTTTCAGTGGTAATTGAAAGACTACAGTTTGGAATGGCAGATAGAAAACATTAAATTGTGGCCTTCATAATTCAACATTATTTTACAATAAATCGTATTTACCTTTACAGGATGTAGCATAAAGAATTTCAGACTTAGACCTTTGTTACCACCATGTACTGACTTGTTCAGTTTTTAATTAATTCTCCTCACAACAAAAGAAAAGCAGTATAAATTAATCAAATGAGACCATTTCAAAATTACATTTAATTAAAGAAAAAAGTCTTAAAAGCACAGCACTGATTTTTAAAAGTCAGCACAACTTTTTCGAATAAGCAAGCAAAATTAAATGTAGTCTAACTTCTACCAGCTGCTAAATTTTATTAGTTTCAGATTTAAGGTTAAAGTTCCTATGAAGGGAGAAAGTTCGTACACTGAGAAGTCAGAAATCACTTTAACAAATAAGATAGCTATCTTAAGACTTACACTATAAAATAGGCCACTCGCAACATAACCACTTACTAGTATAAAATTTAGCTTTGAGTCATTTTTTGAGAGCACCTTCATATTCTGGGATGCATGAATTTCCATCCTCTAAGACTTATTATGGGTTAACTAGTAGACCATTCTGGGAATCAACTCATTATTTATAACATTATTCCAACTAGAAAATTAATTGCCAGTTCCAATATAGAATGTGGGATGTGTGTGAAGGACATACTGTCCTAGTAAAACAAAAGGCTCATCCGCCAATTTCTACCAACCCTAGTTAATGAACAAGCAAGCAATGTGTGCAAGGCATCATACTACTATGTGAAAAGCAACATTTCAGTAACATCAGGCTGGGGATTAAAAGCTAGTACTAATAAAAATGGATGACTGTGGTAGAGGTGGGAAAAACTTGCTGAAGAAATAATTCCATGATGTATCAAATTTTTAATATTTTTGACAAAAAAACTTTAAATGGCACCATATCTAAAAAATATATAAGACAAAGAATGGTGATAATCACTCATCGAGAGACTGTTGCTATCACAGTGAAGAATAACATCTTCATAGTTCTTAGATTTTGTTTGACTCCTTTTCTTTTGCACTTGATTTCTGAAATACTGATTAATGTGAAATTCTACTATGCACAATGTTCTTCTGAACCAAACTAGTAAAAGTAGGCAATTTGCCCTTGCATGAATAAAGATGGCTGTTGATACATAAAGTACTGTCTACAATATATCTGGACAACTGTTCTCTGCTGTAGACATACTAAGCCACTGATACTCATTCCTCCGTTAGACAAAAACTATCCCAGGAACACCAGTCAGCTTAGTGTGAACAAGATCATAAAGGACAGACAGCTCATGTAGCCCACGGCATCAGGACTCTCACTCAAAGTATTTTCCAAAATGTCAATATCATCACTACTGACCTTTTACTCTACTAAGAACAAGATCCATCACTGCAACCTGGTACCAGACTAGTGGTATGCAATAGCAGGGTACACTTAGGAACACCTGGAAAAGGCCTAATACCTTGTTATTCTTCAGGTTTAAAATGAGTACTGAAAAGTGAGGGTCAGTGAAACATCACTATGACATTTGCACAGCACTGGTAGTCTCCCCAAACATTTCAATACATAGACGTATTGTTTCATACCTAAAATGCCTGGGACTAGATTTTCAGATTTCAGAGTTTTCTGGATATCAGAATATTGGCACAGATTTAATGGCTAGGCATCCAAAATAAAAAAGTACTCCAAAATCTGAAACATTTTCAGCAACTCTAATGATTCTGACAAGCAAGGCAAATCTTATTATTCAAATTTATCAAAAAGAGTGATAAATTGATAAAGCTCACAGATCTCTTTCACCAATTTCTTTCAAATACCATAAATTTGAAATTTCTCCCAAAAAGCTATCTAACTGAGAAATAACTAATTGAGAAATAAACAAAAATTCAAAATTAAGTAAACTAATGAAGATAATAAGTTTTCACTTCTTGGTAATTGGTAGTTCATTAATCAGTTATTTCATAACTAATTGAGAAATAAGTAAAAATTCAAAATATATATATTTTAAAATTGATTACTAACAAGAACATACAAAGAACTTAAAAAAATCAGTCCTCCAAGATTTAAAGACCCAATCCAACAATGGGCATCTGAGATGAAAACACACTTCTCAGACGAAGAAGCACAAACAGCAAATAAATACATGAAAAAATGTTCAACAGCACTGGTCATTCGAGAGATGCAAATGAAAACTACACTGAGATTCCACCTCACCCCAGAATGGTTAGTATAAAGAAGTCAACCAATAATAAATGCTGGAGGGGCTGTGGCAAAAAAGGAACTCTTCTTCACTGCTGGGAATGCAGGCTGGTGGAACCACTGTGGAAGTCAGTTTGGAGAGTCCTCAAAAAGCTAGGATTGGAGGTTCCATTTGACCCAGCTAGTCCCCTTCTGGGTATCTTCCCAAAAGAACTAAAAACATCATACCACAGCGATATATGTATACCTATGCTTATAGCTGCACAGTTCATAATACCCAGATCTTGGAATCAACCTAACTGACCCTCAACTGAGGAATGGACGAAAAAGATGTGGTATTTTTATATAATGGAATACTACTCAGCTACAAAGAACAATAAACTAGACATTTTCACTCTTAAATGGATGTGCCTTGAAAATATACTTATTAGTGAACTAAATAAGTCACACATATGTAACCATCATATTGTTACACTTGTGTGACAAAGAAAATTCATGTATGTATATAAAAAAATCAGTGAGCTGGTTGTGGTGGCACACGCCTTTAATCCCAGCACTCGGGAGGCTGAGGTAGCAGGAGCGTTGTGAGTTCGAGGCTGGCTTGGGCTACAACACAAGTGCAAGACCGGCCTGAGCTACACAGTGCAACCCTGCCTCAAAAAACTAGGGCCGGGAGTTTGGCTCAGTGGCTTAAGCGCCTGCCCTGGCAGGTGCGAGGTTGTGAGTTCGATCCCTGGTGCCTCAAAAAAAAAAAATAAATAAATAAATAAATAAAATTTTAAAAAATTAAAAAATCAGTTAAAATTGTTAAAGAAAAAGAATTTTGAGTGAAAAGTAGTTCTCAAGGGTCATTTTCAGATTAAATTTTTACTTTGAATTGTTCTTTTGAAAATAATATAACAGTCATAACAAAAAAAACAGTCATACAGCTTGTTTCTCTCAATTCATTGAGGGGAAAGTTTTGTGCCAATCATTCACTGGACAATGTTTCATATCTATATTCTATACTCTAAACAACTACTGTGAATGTAACAATAAGCAATGGATTGATTATTGTTACTTTCCTATCGGCCTATTTTGAAATTTTGCTTTACTGTAATCTTACTTTTTTCTGTTTAAAATAAAAGAATAAAATAAAATAAAATTGAAAAAAACAACAAAAGAAACAAAATACATAAAAAAAGACTGCTTTCACATATCCCCCAAAAAAGTCATTTGAAAAAGTCTATTCCTGGTATCATGTAAGTTACATGAGAATACTGAACTTAATAAGTTCTGAATTCACTACAGTACATCTTCAATCTGGATTCTCAAAAATTCCTTCCAGTTTTGGTCATCCTTCCCCCAAAATGAATTAAGACACTCTATTGAGTAAACATTAAACAAATATAAAAGAATAGTTTAACACGGGAGAGACAGTTTAGCATTTATCATACAAAGAAACAGAAAGCACTTCTCTTGGTTTCTCCCTACTCAAAAATCTGTTCTTTGGTTGACAGAGCATATATACCAGTATTATGGTCATTCTGCAATTTCCAGACTTTGAAAGTCCTTTCTCCTCTTTCAAGCAAGAGTCTCCAGAATGGAGATAATGTAATTCCAGAGCTCAAAAAGATGAAAGAATACATGAGTAATGAAGAATGAATATAAATCAAAGTTCTAAAGAAACACTTCTGGAAGTGACTGACTCTGTTAATGAAAATAATGAACAGTAACCTGGAAGGACTTATTGAGCCGTATATTCCTCATCTCTACAATGGAAATTTCAGTGTCAACATCTCAGGGTGGCGGGCAGGGCTCCCTCTCACTGTGTCTAGCCCATAAGACACACTATAAAACAATAGTTCTCCTCTCTACACACTCCCATCCTTAATCCAAAAGAATGGTACACTTGGAACTCACTAGACAATTATGAAATACAATTTCATGGACAATCTGTAAAATGTTTTGAGTTTCTTAGAAATAGTAACAAAAAAAAAAAAAAAAAAAAAAAAACCTGGGCTTACATTTCAATTTGGTAAGCATTTATGGCATTGAAAAATTACAAACTGTATTTTTTTTTTTATTTGGCTAATTAGAACTAAATCAGTAAGCCACAAATGCTAAAGGATGCTCTTCTCTTAGCTCATAAAGCATGACATTCTAAAACAGAGACTATGAAAAATCTCATAAGACTATTTACTACTTTATATAATTTCTTCACAAGTAGCAGATTTGGAGACTCCCTACATTCTTGTATAAGGGGACAAACTAGTCACCATTTTTGTAGTTCTAAATAAATATTCACCTAATTTTAAGACAAAGTTCAAGAGCAATTACTAACATCTTTAATTTTATGCCTGATTATATACACAGACTATCAGAAGACTACACACAAATTATTCAATATATTCAGTGTAGTTTTATCTACAAAGATATAAAATAGGCAACCACTTTAATATTGTACTATATTACAATTATACATAAATAAGTAAAGACAATGATTTAATGAAGTATCATATTTAACATGAGTAAAGTTCATATAATAAAAAGATATCTAAATTACATACAGTTTGACTTCCATTTTAAAAGTTAAAAATATATGTGGAAAAGGTTTTCAAAAAGTTACTTTCATTAGCAGATCAAACAACAAGTAAACTCTTTTCCTTCCCTGCAACTCTTTTCCTATGTTCTATCCTACTGTTCTACACATACGTATGACTTATACTAGCAGGTAAGGTTCAAACAATTTGAAGTCATTTACTTCGGTTATGACCCAGTCATCCTACATCCCATCACTGGAGAGCACCTCACAGACAAGAGCCTCAACTACGATCACCTCAAGTGTGTTTCAGCTGCCAGCAGCCTGAAAACCAAGAGGAATTACCAAGGGCTCATCTGGTACCTTTGGTGGCTGCCAGAGCCATCATCTTCTCCTTCCTTCCCTGAATGACAGTATATTGTCTGCCAGGTTCTGCACCAACTGTTGGCTTACAACCAGAGGTAAGAACATTTATACATTAAAGGAAAGAACAAACTCCCTGGGGCAACTATACACTGAAGTACTCCTTTCCAAAGCTCATTTTGTACCAAAGATTTTTAAAATGTGAAATCAATGATCATACCATTTTGGAACAATTAGGTGGAGGTGACATACCCAAGAAACAATCTTAAAAGTTCAGAAAATAGAGTCCCTAAGTCTGCCTGAAGCAGGTGGTTACAGATAATAAGAACGAACAGAAGTTCACAGGCAAGGGAGATGGGAAGAATAGTTCAGATGGAGAGAGCAGCCACTGCATAGGCTTCGATGTCAGGATGCAGTCAGGGAAGTGTAGAATAACTTCTGCCAAGAAAGAAGAGGCCAGGGCATGTGCTGAAAAGCGTAACAGCATTCTCAGAAAGGCAGACAAGGTCCAATCCTGAAAGCGCTTTGCAGGTCATACTTTGATCCCAAGTGACTAATGATTTAGTAACTTTAAGGAGTTTTGTGATTACTACCTAAGAATACAGCTGTAAGGGAAAAGATTAGTTTGAGACCTATAAATCTTTCTCAAAGTGTTTTTAAGTCTACAAAATAAAATTTAAAGGACAAAACTGAGATAGTGTTCCCTCCATGGAAGCCTAGGGTAAAAGCCTGCGGCAAGTTAAAGCCTGGGCCCCTCCTCCTCGTGTGCAAAGGCTGGTGGTGCTGCCAGAGAATTAGGAAACATTTTCCAACTAGAAATAAGGTGGACTTGGTTACACTGACAGCCTTATTTATCTCTGTGACCCCAGCACCTACTGCTTGTGCAGAGGATGAACTACATAAATGTTTATGAACAAATGAAATAGGAATACAGATACAATAGCAAATTTAGTACATAATATGTTTGAATTAGACATACCTTTGCTTTTTACTGTGATTTTTTTTCTTCTATACTCCTTGAAATTCCTAAAGACAATGTATTATACTATTTTGACCTAATCTACAAGTCTTGGTAAGATTCAGAAAATTATCAAGTAACCAGTTATATTTCCCTATATTAACAAATACTTAAAGCCTGCATTTATTTTCCAAAATATAGTTGAATAATCAATTAAAACACTTGGATCCCCTTTATTCATTATTAACACTTATGCTTTCAAGTATTGAAAATGTCAAAGAAACTATCACTTGTAATACACTAAAAAAAATTCAAAGGGTTATTCAGTAAGTCTTTAGAGAATCTTTTGTAATAAATGGTGGAGAACTATCTTTAATTAGCTTCTCTATTGTTTAGTTACAAACAAGTGTTTCTTGATCTTCTAACAGTACTCAACAATGACTCATTTTTTAAGTATTTTAAATATTTCTTGTCCGTTCTCATCTATACTGTAAACCTTATATCACTATACTGTAAACCTTACACTTAAGGTAAGATGCAGTCCAGCTTCATCTAAGTAACTACAAGCAACTGAAAGAATCCCATTACTGCAGTCAGTAAGTATTTTTAAAGTGGCCTGCTCTGTTGGTTGCTATGGAGGATGTAACAGAAGCCAAAGACAAAATCTGCCACAATTTATCCCTGTGACTGTAACCAAATCCCTCTAGATTCTACCTACTGGTGTATTGGCACAAACATGCCCTTCTAGAAATGTTCTATATTCTCTTACAATGACACTCCAGCAATTTTTCAAGTCTATACCATTCTACAATTTATACACACCCACCACTAGCACATCGCTTGACTGTGGATTTTTCCTCTTCCAGGATCTCTCACATCTGCATCTCTTCCCCTTGCTATCCATATCTCTGCCCAAATACCTGGCACATGGCCCTCTATAGCAGTCCCTTCACCTTATCCTACTTTCCAGTTAGTTACTCTCTGCTGCCACCTTTATCCCATCACTACCTCCCTTGAATTTACGCATGCCCCAACCAAAATCCTGTCTGGAAACCAAGGTCCTGCATCGTTCGATTCCTACATATGCACAGACTTTTTTAACATGTCCTTGTTCTATAAAACAATACAGTATAAGCACTATTTATATAACATTTACATTATATTTGTTACTATAATCTATAAGTATTTAAGAGTATGGGAAAAACTTTACATGCAGACTATATACAAATACTACACTTTCATATAAAGGATCTAAACTTTCTTAGATTTTGTATGGGGAGGGGTTGTCCTGGAACCAGTTCCCTTTTGGAAACCAAGGGATAACTGTATGACCATCCTCCCCAGAAGGTGTCCCAAAGCCAAGAGAAATTCCCTCCACAAAAAAAAAAAAAAAAAAAAATTCTTTTTACAATGTAGGGCAACTGCGTATAGCTTTCCTCCTTGGCAAGACTGTAAGCTTCTGTACAGTAAGGACTGAAAATTATTCTTTTCAGTACCTATCTGTCCACCTCAATGCACTGCAGTCACAGAAATGCTCCATAACTGTCTGACTCTGTGACTCAGCTCATCTGCAAATGACAGATCCGGTTGTACCTCTCTCAAAGGGCTTTTGTGAACTGCAAATAAGATAATACAATTTTTCTTTGCAAAACACCCTACAAATTGAATTGGTAGGATAATGTAATAGGAGAAGCAAATGTTAGTTCACAGAGAACGGAGAACTAACAAATGATATCCATCCTTACGAGTATTAGAACGCCACGGGAATTCAAGGGCAGCAAAGACCACTGTGGGTTGTATGGGATTACAGGTGCAATTCCTCTTGGAAGTGATGGTTTGAGGTAAGCTTTAGGCAGGAGCAGCTAGGGCAAAGAAAGCCCACCAAGCCTTTCCAGGCTCTCTGAAAAGCATCCTAATCTCTTCAGTAAATCATCAAGAATCTACATGTGGCAGTCAGAGGAACGTCTCTGGGTGGTCTCCTTAAATAGGCATCAACATTTCCCAGCCCGAGGTCAGGAGAAAACACAATGTTCCTTTGGCAGGGAAAAACAATTACTTTGCTACACTTTAACCTACCATACATTCATCTTTCTAAAGGATTTACTGATGCTTGGCTATGGCCTCTACTAAAGATCCTATGCCTGCACTCCTGGTTTACATCTCACCACTTCTTTCCAAAACTACTGGCTTAGCAAACAACATCATCAGCTAATACGGACAGGGCCCCTTGAGACAAGTGCCAAGTCCCACCATCAGGGTCACTCCTGTGGTTCTTTGCCTCTCATGCTCTGGTGTTGACATTTAACTTATACACGCAGGGTTCAAAAAGAATTAACTCCAGTGGGTCTTAATATTTTAATAATTAAGTTATCTCAAAAACAGTCATGTACAGAAAAGGTTTATAAGCAGCAAATAGTCTAATGTTTGCTCCTATTAGATGTCTACTTGGTGACAAGCAGTCCTTAAATATACTCCATATATAAATATTTCTAGAACATTGAATGTATTTATTATGACCTACAGATGTACAATATAAATGAAGAAGTTGAGGGAAAAAAAACTTCTATGGACTAGTAAACTTGCCATACTTGCCTTAAAAACTGAGTAAGACAGATTCCCATTAGAGAATTTAAAAAAATGTCGTACATTCTCCTAGACTCACATACTGTAATCTAGGTAGTCCCACAGTAACAGGAGTAAAAGATAAATACCGTACGCCATTCGCATCTGCCATGGAAAATCTTATAGAATGCTACATTTCCTACAAACTCTAATTAGACTAGAAAGGATAATCAAAGGATTTTTCTTTGATCCCAGGATCTGCCTTTATCATAGTATCAACCTATGAAACACAAAAACAGTTTACTAGTTCAGCATTCTAATTTCAAAAAGCAAAGTCTTGTTTTGTTGTTTTGTTTTGTTTTGTTTAACTTGCTGTTTTTACCTAACCCTTATAACCTTCAAGCAACAGACTGGTAGTGTGGAAAAAAATGCAGCCTCTCACAACTATTCAGAACATAGGTTAATGTATACAGCATGAGGGATGCTTTATTTTACGGAAAGAAGGTAGGTTAAGTTTTCCTGGGGATAACCTGAACTCTCAAACAATGTCTCTTGCCCGCTTAAGCAACACCGATAGTTCATTTATGATATTTCAAAACTTGGTTAATGTTTCATAACAAAGCTAGAGGAATATTAAATCAAAATAATTTTTCCACTGCGATCATAAGTAAAAGATGATTTTAAAAAAAAGATCTTTACAGAAGAGTGTTCCAAATTCAGTCTCTAGGCCCCATCCAGATTAGCTTGATATTTTGGAGGGTAGTTATGGAGGTATATTATTCCTATTGTGGTTGTTAAAATGCTAGCCAAAAAAATAAGTTCTCCTTCCTTATAAATTATGTTTTTAAAAACTGATTAAAAACGATATTATGTAATTTTCTGAAACACATCACAATTTTTATTTTGTATGTTTCCAAAGAGTAAGCAATTCCAAAGAGTGTGAAACCTCATTTATCTGGCATCAAGAGAGCAGAGCTCTAGAAGGAGTGGTTTCCTGAATAACAAACACGCTACCATTCATTTGCCTGGAGTGGAAGTTTTGTCTCTGTCTGCCAGCACTCCTCCCCCACAGCCTGCCCCTCCTGGTCCCCTTGTCTCAGAGGAAACATGTGACCCAGGCTGGACCAATCTCAGGCCTCATCGCCTTGGACAGAGTGGTACATCTGGAAGTAGGCATGTGACCCAAGCAGGACCTGCATTCTTTCACTTATTTTTGTCTGTGGATGTTGGAAAGGAGGAAGATAGTGTGTCTGTCCTTCTCTATCCCTGTCTGTCTGCTTCTCTCTCTCCAAAATCTCCAAGCAAGTAGACTTGAAAAAAAAGTGACAGAGTTCTAACAGATTCCATTTCATCTCCTAGGTTCTGCTTTGCCCAAACCCAGCTCAGCCCCAGCACTACCGGTTACATCAGCCAACATTTTCATGGTGGGTTTTATTATTTGCAACTAAAAAGAATACCAATTCATACAGTATTCAAAATTCATCTGATTAAATTGGCATTTCTACATAGTTCAAAAACAACAGCCAGAGTAAACACAATTTAACCTTTTCTTATTGATCTAGTCGCTTACATTAAAACGAGATGTTCTCAAGCCTTACTGAATTATCCAAGGATACTTGACTCCATTAAAGAGGCAAATGCAGTGGCTTTGTAACATTTCTTTGTTCATTTTATTGTCAGCAACCCACCACTGCCTGAGCATGAAGAGCCACATATCAATTTGTCCTCTCTTGTAGCTGCTGTCGTAGCCGCTGCTGCCTCTATTACCACATCCTACAACAACAGGTGGGTTTTTTCCTAAACAAAAATAACCATTTACCAAAAGGGAATAAATTAAAATATGCCAAGCTAGTTGTCGGGAATGACTAATCACAACATGTCCTTTGTCTCACAAGGAACAGAGCTTCACTCAAGTTACAAGACGAATACACAAAAAGAACAGAATGGGAGGGGTGCCCACTCTGACAGGGCTCAGCCCCACACCCCGGCATTCTGCCCTCCCCTCCCGCTCTGCATTTTCTCCCTTTTTCCTCACACAACAGGCTCCACTCTCATTACTGCCCTGGCCAACAGCATCCCTTGTCACACGCATCCTTTAACGGCCACCCTCTTCACTGGACTGTGAATCCCCTTTCTCACAGCTAATTGATTTAATTTCTCACTTCCCAACTATAACTTCCTGGAAGAGGAATCTGGCCTAGCTCTTCTTTTTGAGCTAGACCAAAATCGTGCCAGTGTCAGCTGATGGATGGCTATCTCTGGGTTGTGTGCCCACTCCTGGCACACTTAGGAACAGCCAAAGAGAGGTCCCATTTATTTACTTGTTCATTATTATTTAATCATTTATTTAGCAAACATTTACACAGAGCTTGGTATAGGCAAGGCAGATACTTCTCTAAGTACTTATAAATATTCATCAATTAAAGTCATGGAACCCAACGAAATAGTTTTGTAAAATTATTGCCCCACTCTAATTGGACTAAGATTATCGTGCACATCTTTAATGGTTATACAGCACACGTAGTGTCCTTTAAATACATATCGTAAAACCTTGGTTTGTGAGCATAATTCATTCTGGAAACATGCTTGTAACCCAAAGCACTTATATGTCAAAGCAAATTTCCTCAGAAGAAATAATGGAATCTCAGATGATTCATTCCACCACCCAACATAGTCACAGAAAAATGATTACAATACTGTAATAAAATACAAGATAATCAAGAAAATACAAAATATAAAGAAAAATACACAAATTAACCTGCACTTACCTTTGAAAACTTTCGTGGCTTCATAGGAGACGAGAAAGAAGGATTATTGTGTAGGATGACTTTCACTATAACAAACAGAATCACATCTATTAGCTCAGTGGAGTCTCTTTTTCTTCATGCAACTCTAACAAGGAACCTATCCAATGCCACCTGCTTGGGAGGATTTCACAGAAATGTGACACTGCATTGTCATTAAACAAATCCATTGTTCACTATGCTACATCTTTATTTGGGTGGTGCTTTTCTGCAAAATTTGGCACTGTTTCCTACATTTTATACATTTCCCCAATCATATTTGAAATTAAGAATCCCTCTGACTTTTTCTCCGCCTCCTCTTCTATAGCCTGTTCCTTCTAGGAGACAATCACCCACAAACACAAAGCAAGAGAAAAAGAGAAGAACCATTGGCCCAGTAGTGAGCATTGACAGGGAGAGAACCATTGGCTCAGTTATGATCATGTGACACAGAAAGATGAACCACTGTTCAGTTATAGTAATGTAATAGAGTGAGAACAATTGGCTCAGTTATGATCATGTGACATTTACCATTATGTACTACTACTGCTGCAAGACACTGCACATTTGTCAAGTTAAAACTTACTAGAAATGTTTGCTCATCTTGCAAACACTCACAGAACAAGTTACTTGCAATCCCACATTTTACTGTATTTCAAATCGAATTCTCTAAGAATGTATTTGACTTCAATCAGTTTTAGTTCTCTCCAGAAAATCAGCTACAACAATCCAGCAGAACCTTTTAAAGTATAACAAAAGGAAAGTGACTTTGTTGGGCTATCAGGTTTCCTAACATGTTTTCAATAATAGTAGTACCACTGACACAGGTTAAATGTTTGGAAATAGTAGCTGCTTAGAAGAATACTGATAATTGTATCTGTTTTAAAGTCTCATTGTTAATGAGACACACTGCATGTTTGTTGGAAAAGGATAAGGAAAAAGCAGGTAAAATGGTGTATAATTTCCACATTTCCCATCAGTCGTATTTCCAATAGTTCTTAACTACAAAAAAATTCATCAGTAGACAAAATTCCATTGGGACAATAGCATACACCAAAATCCCAGGATCTCAATTAAGAGTCATTATTCTTAAGAGAACAAAACTGTAACACCTGGATCAAACTTGCCTTTTTTCCCAAGTTCTTCCAAGGGACTATTTTTCAATGAAGTGCTATCTCATATACAAAAACTTCTTTTAAAAATATGGGTAAGCATAAGGGAACTAGGCAAAGTAAACACTGACCATGGTTGATGAAGAGAGTAACACTGGAATTCCATTTACAACTATATTTGTAAATCAGTGAAGGAGAAAATCAGGTACATCTGTTGTCCCAGTCTGGGTCAGAAATCCATGAAAAATTACAATTTAAGCATTACAGACCAAAAAAAACAAAAAAACAAAAAAAACAAAAAACCCAGCACCCTGTGTGGTCCTGCATAGGAAAAAACACACACAAACATTTGTATTCTATCTCTTCAAAGCTATAATCTTTCAACCAGTAGCAAAACAGCTTCAAGGACGCAATTTTAAACACAAAAATTAAAGTACCACTTAGAATAGGATGATTTAAATCTCAGAAAGATTAAACTGAGAATTTTACAATCCACATATTTGATTTTTTTTTAAAGAAAGCATTTTCTATGGAGCAGAGGATTATAAACTATCCCGTGGTTGACTCATGAAATTTCTGAAAACATCATCCAATACACAAGGAATGCAGAAGTAGGAAATGAAAGCCAATTATGCATTTGAGGACTATTCCAGGCCTTATGCTTTCCCCGCTTTCTCTGCTGTAGTCTTTGATGAGACTTCTGGCCTCAATTCCAAAGTGCTAATCAGTTGTGAGAGAAATGAATACTTGTATTTCTCAAATGCAAAAACAAAATGGCCACATCAGATACAGGGTGGACTATAAACTACCTCTGCTCACTCAGCAGCCTGATCAGGGAGCTGACCAGTACTGGGCACAACTCACCTACTGCAGGCACATAATAGAAGCTACATTAATTGCTTTTTTTGTTTGTTTGCTTGTTTTTTATACTGGGGATTGAACTCACACCCTTACACTTGCCAGGCAGGCACCTATGCCGCTGAGCTAAACCCCCAGCCCAAAGCTACATTAATTTGCACAGCTGAGAGAATCAACTAGATACAATAAATTCTATCAACAATTTTTTCCTGAAATAAAGTTTCTTAGGCTTCTAAGCCTCTGATTTATACACAACTGCTATACGTCTATTATCATCTCCATTCCTAAAAGCAAAATAGAGAGGTAAAGGAGGGAAGAGACTTAAAAAAGCAACAAAGAAAATTATAACTGATGGTCTGAAAAGTAAAAGGGAAAGAAAAAGAAAAGTTTTTTTTTATTTTAAAGAGGATAAAACCAAGGAAAATAAAACAGAATAAAACCAATCAAAATAAACCAGTATAAGTGATACAGGAATTCAAGACCTTACGAAACCAACAATAGTTACCATGTCTTTTGTTGTCTTCAGAATAGCTACAGATACCTTCAGACATAGCAAAAATCCAACAGAACAGAACAGAACAGAAACAATAAAAACAAAACAATGAATGCAATAAAGGACTTCAAAAGAAGCCAATAGTAAATCCAAAATGGCTACCATAATATGTCTCGAGATCTTTTAAATACCTGCTCATGCCATCAGATTGAACATAATTGAACAAAAGAGAATAAAACCCAACCCAACAAAACAATGAAAATGATATGGTTTCCCTGCCAGCATCACTTCCTGGTGAGGCCTGGTTCTCTCCCTCCTCAGTCTGCGAATGGCCAAGAACAAAGCATACATATTTAGGGTTATTAAGTACAGGAGCAAAACATGCAGACCTCAGTAGCTCCAAAGACATTACTACATTGCAGAACAAGCAGTGCCTTCATGATGATGACCTCAGTTACTTGCACAAAAGATTTGGCTATATTCACAATGGTCTTGGAGGGAAAGAGTATTTAACACTTGTTACAGTATTTTTAAAAACGGATTTAACTGGAGTACTAAAAGGAGACTCAGGTATCCAGAAAACCTGATGAAGTAATTAATTAATTATTTTAAAGCCAAAATGTCTCTCCATAAATAAGTATTAAAGTACTGAGATACATGTAAGTACTGTATGGTCAGTATTTAAACACCATTTGTCCTTAAATACAAAATTTACTCTTCTGCCGCAATGATCCAGTCACATATTCTACCTTACTACCACTGCCATGCATTTAAAATGTGTGTTGGCTACATGAAAAACCTCTATAGTCACAGCGCCAAAAAAAAAAAAAAAGGTAAACTGACAGGAATGTCAATCAGAACCACTTCCACTAAACACTCTCCAACTTATTTTCAAAGACATGATAAGTACTTTCGATTTGAAATGTTAGAAAAACTTTCACAAACAGTCCTGACCCTCCTTCAAAGCACACATATTTCAGAATCATGCCTCAATGGCTTAAGTCTCCACATTGTCATATCACATTGGCAAGGCTGAATAGCTCACTTCTGATAGTAATTTTCTTCTTTTAATGGAAAAATAATTAACCTATTTCCCATAAAGAAATAACCAATGAATACAATTATAACCTCCTTCATAGAATTGAAAAGAAAAACTAGAAAAATGAATAGTGGTAAGAATTCTAAACATGTCACATTATTTTACTAAATAAAATTCATGGAAACATGTATTTTTACCTTTTTTATATTTATATTTTTCCTTCCTTTTTAGCATATTTGATCCATGATGGGGGGAATCACACATTACACAGACATAAGTTACAAAGTATAACAACATAATAGCACACTGAACTGACCACTGGCTCCAGGAGCTAGAACTTTACCAAAACCCTGCATCCAACTAAGAACCCTCCATCCCTGTTCCATCCCCTGCCCTCTAAGGCATTTTATTCATACGTGCCTTCAAAATGTTTCCATATTATCATAATTGGAAAAAAAAATTCCCAACTATCTCAGATGATTCCTCTAGCTGCTTTCTCATTTTCGAGGGCTGCCATCATGAACTACCACATATTGGGTACCTTATACAACAAAAAGTCATTTTCTTGTAGACTACAAGCCCAAGATCAATGTGGTTTCCTCTGAAGCATCGCTCTTTGACTTGTAGGTGGTCACGCGCCTGGCTGTGTCTTTGCATGGCCCTCCCTTTGTGCACACACAACCCATTTCCTCTTCCGGTAAGGACACCAATCAGACCAGACTACAGACTAGATGAAAGCCCACCCTAAATGCCTCATTTTAACTCAGTCACCTGTTTAAAGGACCTACCACCAAATACAGTCATAGCCTAAGGGACTCGGTTTAAAATTCTACAATACAAATTTGGAGGGGTTGTGGATCCAATGTAGGCAATAACACTGCCCAGAAGAAACTTAAAACAAATATTCTGGTAAGTTTTCTATGTTATGCATTTTGGGATTTTTTAGAACAATTTAAGGAAATATCCTCCACCTAGAAAGCTAGCAGCCGTTTGGTCAAACTAAGGAAAAAACTGCAAAAACAAGAAAATTCCGAGAATAAGAAAAGCTAGATGCTTTCTCTTTACTATATAGGTTTGCTTTAATGTCAGCCTCCCTCTGAGGGTCCCACAGTACTTCCCCATAAGAAGGGAGATCTGATCAGCTCTCTTAGAGGCCTTGTCCTCTCTATGGCAAGTAAATCTTTGGAAAGGCCTGACCCCAGATACAGGACAGGTAATCTCCATTTCCACGTAGAAAGAGAACCTGTGAATTCAATAGAGTATTTAACTGCCAGTATCAGAAACAAAAGTCAAAATCAGGGCAACTGTTCCCTCCAAAACTAGACACTACTACTTAAAATTTCAGTAATTCTTATTTTTTAGTATTTATATTATGCAACAGACAAGTATATGAACAATCTGCCATTAAGTGAAAAAACCGTAACACTAAATGGTAAATATTATATAGTCTTGTTACTGTAAGAATATAACAAATACCTAAAGATAGGAAAGAAACACCTTAAAGAATAATAGGTTATTTCTGATAGCGAGATTATAAACAGATGTTCATACTTTTCTTTATGCTATTGAGTATTTCCAAATTAAAGTATTAAATACGAATCTTCTCCTATAAAATGCAAAGGTAAAAATGAGAACCTGTTTTAAAGGAAAGACACCCCCTCCATAGGTAGATAAGAACCCAGAGGATGCACTCTCAGATCTGAACAAACTAAGCAGCAAGCTTAATAACCTCATGTGAGCCTTCAGGATGACCAATCTGATCACATGAACATTTATCACAGCACTGATACCAGAGACATCTGGCATGTCAACAGCTCAAAGGCCAACCAATGATTACATAGAATCCAGTGTAATCTCTCTGACATTCTATATATTCACCTGTTACAGTAGTGTCAGATTTTACATTCTGTCCAAAATCCAGGAAGGAAAAAACAAACAAACAACAAAAAATCTCTGCTAAATAGCATAATTTCCCTCATGCATTCATTGTGTGACAAAGAAACAGCAAAAGAGATGACTCCCCACCCCCTCCCCAATTTATAATTACTTTTCCATGTTTCAACACAACTCCAGGGAAGGAGGGAAATGTCACTTCCAGACAATAGCCCTTGTTGTACTAGATTATTTTCCATTGTCTCTTTCTAAAGACTTAGTGGCAAGGCAGCTGTTTTGTAGGCAGCAGCCCCTCTTATCCTGGTTCCCTAAGGAATCATTTCCTAAAGAGATTAATAACAGAGCCAAACAGAAGTGGCTTTGAAGCCTGCGCTGCTCTTTTAAAGGCAGTCAGCAGCTAGTTCAAAAGGGTTCCATTGGGATCTAGTCTGGTTTCCCAAATAGTAGCTGAACAATATTTAGGAATCACACCTGCTCCCAAAGGCTAGTACAAGCTCTGAACACACTAAAAAGAACTGCAGGAGACCCTGGTCAAAGCTATGCCAGCTGAAGGAAAGCCTGGAAATGCCCAAGGGCGGTGCTGACCCAGCAAAACCCCTGAGCCATACATGTTATTGGCTATTCCAAGTGAAGAATAGTGTCTGTGAAAGACTACCTAAGCAGTATCATGGCCAACAACGCAGTGACCAAAATAGATAAGTCAGGACAGAAAGCAAGGTATCAGAGAGGTGCTGTGGTCCCAGGGTGAAGGGAAGAAACCAGGATTTCCTGCAACAGCCCCAAGCGGTGACCCACCAGGATGCTTCAGAGTGGACCCTGTGGCCTTCCTATGCAGGTTCTTCCTTTCTCTTTACCTGTCTCCATCTCCTCTCTGCATCAACTCCCTCTAGATTCCCCACCTGCACCCTTCTCTGCCTCAAGCATGGTTTGGACTCGAGCATGGTGTGGCCAAGACAGTGCCATCTCGTCACTCCCTCCCTTTCCTGGCTGAGGACCTTCAACTTTCAGTCTGCTCTGGGACCCTGTGGTATCCAGTCAGAGAGAAGTTGCACAACCTGATGTGGCTTTTATCACTAAAAACAAATTGTTGACACACACCCAGGCTGGAAAGGACTGCCCAATCCTCAAAACACACTTGGCCTTGAACTCTGCGCTCCCAAAGGCTGTTCTGATTCAGAAGCTCCCAAGTCTCAGCTGCTGACACTCTATCATGGAAAGGTTATGTAAGTGCTATCTCCTACAAAATGACAAGCTCGACCGGGGATACAGCTCAGTGGCACAGGGCCTGCCTGACAAGCATGAGGCCATGAGCTCGATTCCTGCTACAAAAAAAAAAAAAAAAAAAAGACAAACTCACTGAATTTTACTTTCATCTAGCAAAAAAACCAAAATCCTCCCCTTTATCATCACACTACAACAATCAAATACACACATACAAACAAACACAATCGCATATGCAAACACATACACATGCAAATAAGGGGAATAAAAGTTTTTTTAAGAACAACTATAATTACTATTTTTGATTACAAATTTTCCCTACTATCTTAGGATAGTGGACAGTGCTTTTTCCAGTATCTTTCTTCATTGTGATCTGAATGGCTCCAGAAACGTGTATTGTAATTGTACCCAATTATAAGGCTACTTCTCACTTCCATACTGTATTTCCAGGTGACTAGTTCCTCACCTCACTAGATGATGCTTTGTCTCAGTGCTCTCTAAAATGTTTTTGTCTGCATATCTATTAAAAGAATTAAAACAATTACATTTCCCCTTGTACATTTTCAAAGTTGACATCCTAATAGTATTTTTCATTTCAACTTTAAATAGTGAAAAAAGGATCTATATTCCCAAGGTATCAAATAATAACACTTGAAAATTAAACTGTAACATGATTATCTAACATGTATCAACTGAATCAAAATACCAAACTATCTCCTCTTTCCCATTATACATGGAAAAAACACACACACCTGGAAAATCTGTGCTACAAAAATACTTTCTTGATTTCCTATAATTCTTGCATTATTTCCATTCCACTATCTGCTCCCCAGAGAATTTTAATGTAAACTATTTTTATGCTTGAAAATTTTATTAATCATTCTATCATACTTCTCTGTAAATTAGGCATACATAAAAGATGTATGCAAATTATTAAAAATTATTATACATATATAAATATCACATGATGCTGGAAAACAAAGAAAAATTACACATAAATATTTTATGGTCACAGGAACTTTTTAAATTCATATACATAAAAATGTAAATGTAAATATTTTTAGTTTCTTGTTACTATAAAACTGACTATTTCTTTAGTTGGGGTGATCTATATTTGTTATTACTTAAAAACAACTGATAAAAACAAATACTATACATTTTATACATGATTATTAAGAATAAAAATAAGTTGTGTTAGCAGTGCAGCTCTTAAGGAGACAGATGAGGTATTTTCCAATTAAATTATGCTTTTGTAGAATAACAATTCTAAAATGTACATCAATTTTATTCCTACCTGACCTCTCCTCTTTTTTAATCTAAAAGATGAGAAAGCTTGTTCAAACAAATAACTACAAGGAAACTTAAGTCTGTTACATCAATTTGCTTCAATAGTTTGAATTTCTTCTGGGACACATGCCAAAATAAATCTCAGGGTGATCTATCACCAAAATTATTTTTAATGATCAACTGACAACTCAAGTCCTCTTTCAGTTTTGTGGAAAATAAAGAAATGGATGCCACCTGAATTGCAAAAGTATTTGTTATCCTGTCATTACAGTCATTAATTTTCATCAACACCAAGACTTCTATTTCAATCCTTCCATTGTTTGGAGCCCATGTGTTTCTCTACTGCAGAGACTAAAGTGCACCCAGAAAGATTAAGGATGTAGGAGAGACACACTTTTCTCCTGTCAAGGAACAGAAGGTCTACCAAGAAAGTAGAGCAATGTGGGTATCAAAGTTGAGGTCAGGAAAGAAAATGCTTTCAATCCACCCATTCCCTTACTACTACCCGCAGGGCAAACCCATCAGAAAGTCTCTGGGTCCCTGTCTGCAGGTCTCCACTTGAGCCTACAGCGCTCTATTTGATCCGTACTCTGAAGAGTTCAGGGCAAGGAGCTTTGTTCTCTCCTACAGAAATGCAATCCTGCCTGCCTTACCTCTCTTCCTATTAGGATAATACCAAAGTTTTAATGGCCCAATTTACTGATGTGGAAAAATGCACTGGAACAAAAATCTCATACATATAATGTCCTTATTTGGCTGCTGCAGGAATCAAAACAGAAAAAAACTGTGTTTTGCACAAATCTGCCAATTACTTTATCTTAATTACAGCAATTTTTACCCCTGAGAGTCTTCTAACCACCAAGTCCTGCTCAGTTGCAACATGGGAACTGACTCATTAACATAAGCTGTCTCCTGAGTACCTACTTCTCTTTCAACCAAGTGCCTTTGCACTAAGAACAGAAGATTCAGTGTTGAGATTGCACAAGGCAAAAACCAGTTTGGTGGTGGTTGGTTGGATGTTTTTTGTTTTTTTGTTTTTTTAATGAAAACTGTGCACAGATGTTTGTCAACTAGGAGTGAGCAGCCTTACATACTTTTAAACAGTTAGCTGAGCCAAACATACCTGTAAAGCCAGCTACCGTGAAGGCTGAGGCAGGAGAATTTCAAGGCAAGGCCAAACTGGGCAACACTTTCTTTTAAAAAAAAAAAAAGGTTTATGAGTATAGCTCAAACGCAGAGCACTTGCCTAGTATCTCCCAGCCCATGGCTTCAATCCCCAGTCCTGAAAAAATAAATAAAGTTTGGCCATGGTTGCCCTTTTCTGATAAACTGCCCTAGGTTACAGAGAGATCTAAGTGGGGTAGGGATGGGAGGGAAAATAATTCTCCTGCCAACCAATTTCTAATTCTAGACGTCACTTTCCAACAACCGAGCTCCAGGCACACAACCACGGCCAGAACAAGTAGTTGGGAAGAGACTCTGGAAATCAATATAGTCCTTGCAGAGTATGGCCAGTCCCACCATGAAAGATGTCAGCTGAGACTAAAGAACTGAAGAGTTGTAACAGAGACCTAGAGGCTGGTCCTGCAGGTGCCCAAAGGTGACTAAAAGCAGGGTGAAGCTTGGCATCTCTGCCTTCATTTTACATCTGCCTCCTTTATTCCCCTAAAACTGGGTCATATTCTCACTCTGCTCTACCCATGAGCATGTTAATCAATTAGGAGTGTCTCATTTAAGGTTGATTAGCCCTAAATCTACTGAACCTATCTCAGCCCCCTTCAAGACTGAGGACACCAAGATAACAGGAACTAAAGTAATTGGTATGATGTGCAGGGACAGCCAATGGCCAGCTTTTACAATGTCCAAGTCCAGGACCATGGAGTGATGCCTTCAAGTCTCCAGTCACTATCCTAAACTGGCAGTCACCTCGCAGTCCAGGAAAGCAGAGCCTTGCAGACCACCCTATGATGAGGTTAGTCCCCAAGCAAGAGACACTGGCCAGGACAGGAACCAAGGCTGCCCAAGCAGGAGCTGTCATCTCATGATGGGGACTAAACTGTCCTCTCTGGGGAGGATGGCTGTCCCAGAGTATCACAGAACCAGTGCTGAGATACTGATCAACCTGACCAGGACTTGACTGACATTATCTACACTGCCAGCTATGCAAACTCCCCAGCTATGCAAATCCCCAAGCCCGATCTTTTTTTCCCATTTTCTGTAAAACCTCAATGCTTCTGTCAGCCTCTCATAGACAGATCTTAAACCTCTTCATCTCTGCTTCCCAGCGTGGTCATGCTGATTAAAGCTCCTTTCCTGCCCATCAGTACTGCTCCTCTCCTTGAAGAGCATTATGCCACAGGTGGTCAAGCCTGGAATGCAGGAACCCTGCGGCCTGGGTGTTTTTCCTAAAACTCCGGGAACAGTGAACCCTAAGAATTCAGAGAGCCCTAGGCTCAAAAACCAGTATCACCTCATACTGTACCTATGTGTCCTTGGGGAAGTAACCTTTCTGGGTTGAAGAGAGTGCTTCAGAAGCACCGGAATGATAGTAACAGCTCCTACCTAATGAGGTGATTGTGAGGAGCACAGCAGCCAATAATGCATTTGAAAGCACTTAGCCTAGTGCCTGGTAAACAGAACTATTGGTTGAATAGTAAGCAGTTACTTACTGTTCAGCTATCCACATACATTTGCAAATGCATTTCCTTGGAAACCGATTCATAGATATGTTGACTGCAATAGGGAATACTGGTTTTTTTTTTTCCCACAGAAATTTTAAGTCCTCTTACAAAGTTACACACAACAGTCACTTGCTAGAAAAAACTGAGATCTTTATGAACACAGCATTAGGTTTCCTTGAAGGAAAGGACACCTGCTTTGCAGCAATGATGTTCTTCATGCTATATGGCAGTCTGTTGGGCACCAGCCCTCCTCTGCAGATGTGCATTCATGCATAAGTATACATGCACACAACACATCCTGAGACACTTATCCCCTGACACTTGCATGACAAAAGTACCATGGCTGTGGGGCTGTGACCCAGCTAATAAATGAACTGTATTAAGTACCTAGCACCAAGATATGAGAGAATCTCTAATGCTTGACACTAGTAGGACTCTCATTCCCCAAGACCTCCCCGAAGGCTGCCTGTACTCTCATTTTCATCCTTGGCAATGATATATTAAATGCAATTTTGTGTTACAGAGGCCCATGCAAAAGATTTGTAGTTTTCCTACTCCCCGATGTCAGGACTTTGGATGTATTGCTCATTTTGTACCTCTGAAACAAGGCTTTGGATACAACTTTCTTTTTAAATTTTTAATAGTCTTAGATCATTTTGTGATTTAAGTGAATGAAGAGCTTTACCAAAAGAGGGTCAGGAAGGAAAAAAGAGGAGCATAGAAAAGGGCTGTAGGACTGTGAGACAGAAAAATGTAATCAGGCTTGAGAGTATGGCTGAGTGATAAAGCATGTGCCTGGCATGCCTGAGGCCCCAAGTAGGATCCCAGCCACAATGGCAGGGAGGGAGTGCGAAAGCCAAGACAAAAAAAGAAAAGAAGCTAGCAACTTTATGGCCCAGTCACACCTGGGCAATGTCTCATTTTGTCAAACACTGCACCTTCTTCCCCGCTGCCTTCCCCGACTACTTAGCCAGGAAAGAGTGGCAAGACAACAATAAAAAAACAGCTCAACTGAAAGCTATTTCCTCACATCCTTCCTAAGTACCAGACACATGCTAATATACACTGAGTTCCAGTCTGACAAAGGAGCTTCCTAAACTTTGGTAGCAGGACATTACTGGATTTCTAGTAGTAGCTTCTCATGTGGAAATGACTGATGTTGCACCTTTATAAAAAAGAGATTCAAAAATAAAAATATATTTCCTCAATTATCACAGACTTCATTCTTCTCCTTCATCCTCCATTCAGAACCACAGAAGAGCTCAAAGAGATGCAGAATAAATATACCCATAAAGCTGGCTGCCAAATCAGAAACTTCTTTTTTGAGACAATGTCTCACTATGTAGTCCAGGTCGATCTCAAGCTCATGGTGATACTCCTGCCTCAGACTCCCAAGTGCTGGCATTACAGTTATGCATCACCACTCCCCACCCAGAAACCTTGGTATAGATCCCAGTATGCTAAATCAGCCACAGGAAATCAGGACATCAAAGGGTATCTGAAGATGCAGCAATTTCAGACATAAAATGAAACTATCATAATTATTGAGTTGGAGATTGTGTTCATGCTAAGAGAGCTCTCTGCCACTAAGCTAATCTTCAGCCCATTAGGAAAAAAAAAAAAAACTATGTTTGTGCTTAGCAAACTCCTCAAAAGTTATTATACAAAGCACTCAAAATGTTTACTTAAGATGCTTACTGAAGAGAGACAGAAACGCCCACAGAAGAAAATCTAAGTCAACTCTTTAGAAGCACTGCCTTATACACATCAAGTAATACAGTCTTAAGATATCACTGTTTGTTAGGGAATTTCAGTAAAATATTCAGCATAAAAAGTTTTGCTTTGTTTTTTTTTTTTGTTGTTGTTGTTGTTGTTTGTTTGCTTTTGAGGAGACGACCTGGCTATATCAATTCAAAAATTCAGAAGCAAATTAAATTCATTTGGTGCTCATAGAATTCTCTCAGAGAATATGGCCACTTGAAACAAAGTTTTTCTAGAATTGCTCATGATTTCCGACACACAAGGTCACCTCAAGATTTTTTCTTCCAATCCCTATAAAAAACCCAGCTTAATTAGAAATATGGAAATTAAAATGGCAGTTCTACTGTCAAGATTTAGGAGATTATGATAGCTTTATTTAAAACCTCTCAAAATCAGGAACAAAACCAGTGAAACAGACATGTCAAAGGTGTGATGAATATTAAACACAGGCTCGTATCAATTCAGCATAAACACTTTCAAATCAGAGTCGTTGTATTATATGAACTTCTGACATGTTGTCAGTGAGCCGACAAGTTGTCAATGCAGGTTCTAAAGCAGGCACCCTGGGGAAGGGGGTGAACACAACAGCAGCTTCGAGTTCTGCAATAACAACAAGTCCAAAAGTCTAAAACAGAGTGCAACTGGCAAACAAATTCCAAGTTAAAACTAAAATTTGATAGCTTCAGTCAACCACAGAGCAGTTTTCAGTACCAAGTACCAATAGTGCCTTATTCAGAAAGCTGATCCCCAAAGAGAAACCGCATTCGCTAAGCCCTAGGTTGGACAGCGGCAAAACTCTCACAAGAAAGCAGCCAGCAGCAGCACACTTCCACTCAGAACTCCTGAAGGCTGTGAAAATGATCCTAGAGACTCCTCCCCTCCCAAATAACAGAGCAGCAAAGACCAGGAAAACACAACCACCGCACCCCCTTCTACCCTTTTCCTTCAGCAAATAAGCCTTTTGCCCCCAGTACTGGGGACTGAACCCAGAGCCTCTGCGCAGGGTTACATCTCCAGTCCTTTTTACAAATTTTGAGACAGGGTCTCACTAAAGTTACCCCTCTGAGCTCAACTCTGTGATCCTCCTGCTTCAGCCTCTCAGAGTGCTGAAATTACAGACTGAAATGCTGCTCTTCCCAGCTTGAAAGGGAGTGCAAGTTGATCCTGTGGCTTCAAAGCACACAGAAACCAAATCTATATCCATGTAGTTAAAAGACCCTGGCTTTTTCTTGGACAACCATCCCAGAGAAGAACAAGGCCCACAATGAAAGGGGCACAAGCTTTACAGTCACTTAGGAGGCTCTGTCAATTCCATGATGCTAGCATGAGTTCCTAACAGTTTGCATGAGGCACTGTCCCCATGACAGCATCCTAGGGTCTCCACAGTGACACCTAGCATTTTGGGTAGGTACTGTTCCCCCACATTAGGGGTAGAGCTGGTAAAGTGGACTGGTTTATGTATTAAAGCATAGAAAATGGAGTCCCAGTTCACAACTTCTTGCCCCTCTAGGAAATATCCTCATGATGGTGAGATGGCAGTTATTTTCCTGAAACTGATAAAAATGGTTTACAATAATCACATTTTTAAAGCCAAATATTGTCATGGTTGAGCTGGACTGTCAACTTGACTGGCTGAGAGCCATCAAAGGCATTACTAAAGTACACTTTTTGGTGTGTCCGGGTAGGTAATGGAAGTGTGACCGTGGGGACAATATCTAGTACCTGACCCCTTCTGGCATTGCTCCCTGGCTGTTTCCCAGTCACTATGAAACAACCAAGTTTGCTCCGCCATGCCCTTCCAACATGATGTGTCTGTCCTGTAGGCAGGTGACCACGGACTAAACCTTTTCTCCTTTAGTCATGTGTCAGGTGTTTTCAGGAATGGAAAAACTAACTAATACAAGGATGAGGACATTTCTTACATAAAAGCAGGGAGAGGCAGCATGATATCTTGTACATAATTTTTCTTCTTGAGCAAGTGAGTATTAGTAAATCTGCATAAATTAAAATATTAACTCCAAATACTGCTGATTTTTGTTCATGTGGTGTACTGACATTACTGGTAATAGTATCTAATGTTGAAATGAAAAAACAAGTACTTTGCTGGGAGTATAAAACAGTATAGCCTTTTGAGAAGATAATGTGCATGATATACACAAATTTTAAATGTGAACCACATGTGACCCAACAATGCCACAGTACATATTTTTTCCAGAGTACTCACCCATGTGTAATTGTTATATAAATGCAAAAATATCTGAAGAAGCACTGTTCAGAATAACATGATATTGGAAAGAAGAAAGTGAACTGTTCAAATTATAACACATCGCTACTGTGGATAAGTATTCGACTAGTAAAAAGAAAGGGAAATAGGAAGCAAGATCATGGGATTGAAGAAGACAGAATAGTAGATGCATTTGTATCTCAGAGAATTAAAACAAAAAAATGTTGTTCACATGTGGATATAACCCCCGAGAATTCTGTGTTAAAGGACTACAGGAGAGCCCAGAAGGGCTTATGATAAAGTAATGAATGTGCCTCTGGTGTAAGAATTTGAGGCACAAGGGCACAGAGCAGAAACTGCAGCTGTCACCTCATCACTAACCTTTGGCACCTTTTGAGCTGTACACTGCATGCTGTTGAGTACAACACTTGAGAGTGTAGATGTTGAACACCTGCCACCTGCCTTCAAGTACCAATTTTACATACTTGCCCAAGATGGTCCCAGACAAGTTATTTGACCTCTGTACCTCAGTTTCTTGAGCTGAACTATGGTATTAACCCTTCCTAATTCTGACTGTTGTTGTGGTATGTGCAAAGAACTTAGGCATGGAACACAGTAGTCCTCAATTTAAGTATTATCATTATTAATTTATATGCACTTTTTTCATGAAATTTAATTTCAAAATAATTTTTAAAGACAACTGGATTTTTAATACACTTATAAGGAAAGGTGTATCATGATATGATGCGTTTTTTTTAAAAGTTACAGAACATAAATACTGCAATAACATTTTTAAAAACACACCAACAGAAAAGGATCTAAGAAGGTCTACCCCAAAAGCATTAGCAAAGATAATTTACGAGGAGAGCACCAGAAAGAGGTGAAGAAGATGGTTTGATACTCTACATTCCTCTATATCATTTGAACATCAAATCACAAGCACGTATAAACTCACATGTATGGGAGAGACAAAATGGAGTCCACAGAGCACCAAAGCCTCCCTTCACTAAGGAACTAGTCCAGGAATAATACCCCTTTCACCCACTGGAGAGGTAGAGAAAGCATGTCCAACTGAAATGCCAGCTTCTGGACCAGGAACTCCACTTTTAAGAACAGAGTTGTATAGACATTTGCCTCAGGATCAAGGCAGAGCATGCATGATCTAGAACATGAGACAGAGAATACAAAGAAAACAGAACAGTGTACTCGAGAGTTGTGCAGAAGGGTAGCCACAGGACTACACAATATCTTGTTCAAATGAGCAAAAAAGAATTGCCTGGGCCCTAGCACAGCTGGCTGGGCCCAGTGGAGCTCTGGCTGGCTTCCAGCTGCCACGTGCTCCCATCATGATGTACACAAACCACATCACTGTACACAGGCCCCAGCTAACAATCGCCTACACTAAGCTTAGATCACTAGCAGGCCTCTGGCACTGCCACTAATCTTACCAATCAGAAGGCAGCCTCTCTGCTGAAGGCAGATCTCCACAGACGGGAGAAGGCCAAGCCAGCCCAGTTCAATCTTTCAAACTCACCAGCCAATTGCCAATAAGGTGAGGAAGGGAGGGAGAGAAGGGAGGAAAACACGCCACAGTGTTTCTGTAATGGAAGACTCCCCCACCCCTTGGGAACAGGAGGAGGGGAAACCAAGTGTTAGCTCTTAACGAAGACATTATGAAGAGAAGGTATTACCTAGACTTCTTATAAAGCAGGATTACCAATAAAACATGCAAACCAGAAGGGACAGAAGAAATTTTTAGCAAAGGTATGGATGGAAAAGCATTACAGCATCTACTGACAACAAAAAAGCTACATGACCTTGGCTGTCCTGCCTTAGCTGAAAACAGCAGGCATGCTTATTGCTTTGTCATCCGATGGAATTGTGTGTCCCGGGACTTAAACTTGGGCTTTCCAAAGGGGGTGTTACGAGCACATGGGATGGGGTAGTCCATCCTTTTGAAGGCCATGTAGCATTCCTGTCCAACAAATGCCAGTAGGACTTTCCAATGACTCTTCATCCAACAAAACACACTGCCAAACATGCCTGAGAGAAGGGGTACAGAGTGGGCTCCAATCTGACTGAGAACCACTGATTGGTACTGGAATGAGGTAATGCGTCAGCTACAGGTAGCAGTTTTATACTGAAGACAATATTTAAGGGAATAAGCCACATGCTCCCCAGACATTCCATGCATATCTTTAGCCTTCCCTGCTTCCCTAATGTATTTCTTTATCCAAGAATGCCCTCTCCCATTTCTTCCACCTACTTAATTGTGACAATCCCTTCTCAGTTCTGTCCAGATATTACTCACCATCTCTAGGGCACAGGTCTCCGCCTAGGCATGAGAGGCCCTTCATCATGCAAACTTAAAATACATCTGTATCTCCGAGGACCATAATCAGTGATCCCATCTGAGGTCTTTGGAGTTCCCAGTCATGTCTGCCCCCACAGCACACAGCACAAACCCTAACCATATTTAACAGGTGAGGGAATTTCTAAGCTCTCTGAGGTCTGAGAACCCTCTATTCCTCATTGGAGACCCTAGCACCATAGCTGACGCACAGGACAAACTCCCACATCCGCTAATACTGCACAGACATAGCGACAAGGTCGACCACCACTTGCTATTACATCTAAACAGGGCCAAGTTTTCCCAGTCACTCCTCTCCTGATCCACAGGCACCTCCCATGGGTACAGCTCCTTCTCAGGGCAGCGCTGTGGTCTCCACTGAGACCTCATACAGAAGTGTTGCATAGGGCATGCTAGTATAGTCCTCTGACTAATTCAACCTAATTTGAGGCTTAGGAACAGATATTCTCCAAATTGTCTTTCATTTTCATTCTCCTTTACTTTTTGAACAAAAGATGCAAGCCACTCTCATTAGGCTAGTTTCTTCTGGCTAGCTGGTAACTCCTTCCTGACAGTGGGTTTCCGTGTCAATAGACATACACTTGTACACTGATTTCCAGAAGTGTGAGCCAGTTCTAAGCTCTGAGAGGTGCTTCCTGAGGGACTCCAGAAGGCTTTACACTCCTTCACAAATTCCAGCAATATCTGTGAAACCCATATCCCCAAAGAGGGTCTTTAGAGATGAGGTTATGGATGTTGTCATGACCAAATGTTACAACTTTCATCTTGAACTCAAGGCCCTCCATAATAATTCCTTACACTTATAAGACACTCGATCAATCATATGCCTTCATAAAAATGATCTCACTTGATGATGACAATCACACTGTGGATAACCAAGGCAAGCAGTATTATCCCTGTTTACAGAGCAAGACACTAAAGCTTAGAACTCTTTTCATACATTAAACATTGATGAGAGCTACAGAAATGATAAAGCCTCCACAGAAAAACTAGCAGTACTAACTTAGAGAGTAACCAGTACACCCTGCAGTTGATCTTAGGAATGCAACACGTTAAGTATGGTCCACACATCATTGTTCTCAACTTAAGATGGAGACCAGGGAGCAGGATCTGGCTGGATTCACTACTTGACATGGACAAGCACATGAACAAATCATATGGTATATTGCAGATGTGGACAATAAGTACACAGAAAAAACTACACAGTTCTTCAAACAAATAGCAAAGCTGGGCTGTCTTGACCTGTCACATTTTATTTGAACTCCTGCAGTCACTTCATTTTCTGTTCCTTAACTGTCATCATTTAAAAAGGAACAACTATTCCATCTACCTTACAAGAGGCTAAAAGGTTCAAACAGGACAAGTAAAAAAGCATTTCAAACAGTGAAACATCCTGTAAAAATAGAACAGGGTATTATCATTCTACATGAAAAAAAAAGTGATAATTAAGCATTCAAGTCATATTTTGTCAATGCTTCCTTCCCAAGGAGTCAGTATTGTGTCACCATCAATAAGCTATCTAACACAAAGGTCACCTGAAATAAAAGACTGTCTGACTGCGATGCGAAAACTGCACAATGGTATTACTGTCAGCTGTCCCCTGTACTGCCACCAACCCATCCCTGAAGGACAGGCAGGTCTCTCCTTCTGTGTCCTACTTTCACAAACTACTCCTTGCCATATTAAAAATGCACAGTTCTAAACTAGCTTTCCTAAGTGGAATCCAGTCTTTCACAGATCACCTGACAACCACCAATGCAAGACAGCAAGGACCACCTCAGCTGCACACTTAAGGCTGGTGGCAGAAGTCCCAGCTTCCAGGAAACACACCCTGCTCTGCTGAGTTCCAGCCCACAGTCCCTTCTGATGTGCCCTGCTACAGTGAGAAGCTGGAACATCACTAGAGTTCTTGACAGAGAACAGATAGTCAAAGGCCCAACCCAGCATACTGGTTTCAAATCATCCACTATCCAACTAGTATCAGTAGTCACATTACTGCATCCAGTAGAGGTGCCTGGTCTAAAAAGAGGTAATGTGCTGACAATACTTACTAAGAATTCTATCAATCACTTGGTTTTATGGTAAAGGACACTCCAGATACTTCCTAGTCCCATAGCACCTGTACCAACCCAAAACGAAACAAATGAAAAACAAAAACACTGCTGGGGAAACGCTGCAATATAGTGGTCAAAGTATCAGGCTTGAAATCTGACAGCAAATCACAGCTCCACGACTCATTATACTTGTGATCTTGACAGGTTTTGTAACATTTCTGTGCCTCAATTTCTCATTTAGAAAATGAAGATAAGAACAGTGCCCACGTCAGGCAGTTGTCATGAGCACTGAATGAAATGTTACATGCACAGCTTTGGCCCACTGCTTGACACATAGTAAGTGAGAGTTCAGTAAAGGTTTCCTAATATTATAAAATCAAGGTATTGCCTATAATAGTTTAAATCATCACAAAATATGGTGGCGTGAATAATTTGAAGCCAAGTTAACAACAGTACTTAGTACAAATCTAAATGCAAGAATCTTCCTATTGTGCTGAGTGAAATACAGAGAGAAAGGGCAGCATCTGAACCTAATGTTCATTAAATACGCCATAATAGCTCTTCTTGAAAATATTAAAAATATACAAAAATGTTCTCCAGAACTTGACTTTGCAGGGTGACAAAATTTAGGGGCATATAAAAGAAGTTATTTACTACACAATGATACTCAGCAAATATGCCATGGTTATCAGAAATAGTTAAGGGAAAGAGGGAACCCCAAGACATTTTTGTACACATACTGGTTTTTCTTTCTCATTTCAGAAAGCAGTTAATGCTGATGCCCAGAAAAAAAAAATTTTCAAAAGTTAAGCATGAAGCCGGGCATGGTGGCGCACACCTTTAATCCCAGCACTCGGGAGGCTGAGGTAGGAGGAGCGTTGTGAGTTCGAGGCCCACTTGGGCTACAACGCAAGCACAAGGCCGGCCTAAGCTACATAGTGTGACCCTACCTCAAAAAACCAGGGTTGGGAGTTTGGCTCAGAGACTTACGCACCTGCCCTGGCAGGTGCAAGGTTGTGTGTTCGATCCCCAGTGCGCAAAAAAAAAAAAAAAAAAAAAAAAAGAAAGTTAAGTATGAGACAGACTACCATTTATCAGTTATCTTTTCCTTCAAATTCTGCTTAAAACATGCAATTCACCAAATAAATTTTAAGCATTCCAAAACACTAAGAAATTATAAAACTCAATACCAAAATAATTCATGTGTTACAATCATAATTACTTCTAGCTTAAAAACAATATTATTAGATAATCCTGGTAAATTGCTTAAAACATTTTCTGAGTTGATGTAGAAGAGGAAAAAAAGAAAATTCTGAGCTCAGTCAGTTTGATGTTCCCAAGAAAGACTTTACCTCTATCAATTACTTAGATGCAAGTAACTTTAAATGCTTTTATACAATAGCTACATTTCCTTAGCTTGGGGGTCTTTCTTTTACATTCACCTCATTTTCATTTTCACATCTGTTTCTGTGGAATAAAACTAAGAAATGCTTTTTTCTATTTCTACCTCAGCCCCCCCAACCCCCCGCCCAGCGCCACACTTCTTTGCAGGTCTTTGTCTGATCTCCTTTAGAGAAACACAGCCAGAAAGAAATGGCAAGGGACAGCAGGGAAAAGAGATTTTACCCACACAAGCCATCTCTCAGGTGGAAAATAAGAATGTCATGCCCTGATGACATTTTGCCTTGTGTCACAATGATTAATACTCCTAATTTTTTCCCAATTAGAGGAGTAAATGCAACCAGTCAGTGAAATCTGACCAATCTTGCACAGTATGGTCACTGAGTACTATAATTTGGATGTGGAATGAGCTCTAAATTGATTCTTTTTCTTTTGACAGCTAAATGTAATATATTTTCATCCCTGAGCTTTTTTCCACAATAAAAAAAGAAACCTTTCAAAAAAGAAACTAAGCTACTTCCAAATCTGACCCCCATTAACCAATATTTCTTTGAATCCACAATGTAACTCAAAAATAGAGAATAGAGTTTAATTTATTTGAAAAAGTTAATGACTCTGGGAAAGCCTTATTAGGGACAGGAAGACTTGCCGAATTTATCAAATACCAAAAATCACAGAACCAATTTCTATAGGAAATTGCCAAAGAACTTCAAGAGCTTCAACACATAAAGCTGCAAAAGTAAAACTGTCCAATAGCAGAAACCCACACAAACAGTAAATATGTGGTATATTTCACCTCAGTTACCTGAACACTGACCAAAACTTTCAAGTACAGAATATGCAAGAGGATGGCCAACCTTTTAGGGTTTTCAATAATAAACAGCCCTTCGCTGCATGGAGCACACATGCCATGGGTTTGCCACCACTGTCCTAGACATTCCACTGATACCTGGTCACAGTGCCCAAGGAAATCTCTAACATACATTTTAGAATTTGAAGGAACCTGGAAATCACCTCATCCAACTCTATTATTTTATGGCTAAGGCCCTTAGAAGATAAATGCATTGCCTGACTTCATACAGTTAATATTTAACAACCAAAATTAGAACCCTAAACTCTTACTTTCATGAGGTAAACGTCTGTTAACCTTTGCAGGTACCTTATAAAATGATGGCATCAAACATGTTTTTCAGAAATAAACAGCTTTAGCCGGGCATGGTGGCACATGCCTTTAATCCCAGCACTCTGGAGGCTAAGGTCGAGGAGCATTGTGAGTTCGAGGCCGGCTTGGGCTACAACGTGAGCACAAGGTCGGCCTGAGCTACATGGTGCAACCCTGCCTCAAAAAACTAGGGCTGGGAGTTTGGCTCAGTGGCGTAAGCGCCTGTCTGGCAGGTGCAAGGTTGTGAGTTTGATCCCTGGTGCCGCAAGAAAAAAAAAGAAAAAGAAAAAGAAATAAACAACTTTGTTCCACCAGGTAATGCATTCTGCAAATGCCATAATTCTCTAACAGGGATCTAGGGGCTGGGCCTGTGGGTGTCTAACAGCAACTAAAGACAGGGTGAAGCTTAGTACTTCTGCCTTCGTTTTACATCTTGCTCCTTTAGTCTCTTAAAACTTTGGGTCAGATTCCTGCTCCACTCTACCCATGAGCATGTTAATCAATTAGGAGTGTCTGTCACATAAAGTTGTTTAGCCCTAAACAAGTCTCATCCCCCTTAAAGACTGAGGGCACCAAGATAACAGGAACTAAAGTAATTTACATGATGTGCAGGGACAGACAATGGCCAGCTTTCACAAGGCCCAGGTCCAAGACCATGGAGTAACGCCTTCAAGTCTCCAGTCATCGTCCTAAACTGGCAGTCACCTTGCAGCCCAGGAAAGCAAAGCCTTGCAGATCACCCCATGATGAGGTTGGTCCCCAAGCAGGAGCTGTCATCTCATAATGGGGACTAAACTATCTTCTCTGGGGAGGATGGCTGTCCCAGAATCTCACAGAACCAACCCTGAAATACTGATCAACCAGATCAGGACTTGCCTGACATTACCTACACTGCCAGCTATGCAAACTCCCCAGCTATGAAAATCCCCAAGCCTGATCTTTGTATCCCTTTTCTATTAAAGCCCCAGAGCCACTGTCAGCCCCTTGAAGATAAATTTTGAATCTCTTTATCTGTGCTTGCCTGACCATGTTGATTGTCTTAGTTACTTCTATCAATGCTGAAACAAAATACTTGATACACAAAATTGAACAAGGAAAGGTTTATTTCAGCTCATAGTTTGTAAAGGTTTCTACATCAGCTGGCTCTAAGTCAGGGTGGGATAGCACAGGGACACGGCAGAGAAAAAATAGTGCACAGCAAGGCAGGCAGGAAAACAGCAAGCAGCCTGCAGCAAGCCTGCCTTCCCCCTCTCTTCATACCTCATCCAGGCTATAAGGCTACTGGCTGATGCCACCCATATCCAAGGCTTGGCTTCCATTATCGGCACCCAAAATGACGCTCATTTCAATCAGTGGACTAAATTAGTACCACATACTCTGAATCCCAGTATCACATGCCCTAGGTCCAGCCAGCTGCAGAAAGCCCAGCTATGAGGGCATGAGATTTTGGAGGAACATCTAGATATAAGACATAACACTAAACATAGCCCCTCTCCTGCCCTAAACCACCACTTGTCTCCTTGGTGTTATGGGGTGGGTAGCTAAGCCTAGTCTGCCAGGACTCCTGGAGTAAAGGTTCCCAAAAACTCCATGACAATTCATACTCCCCAAAATAGGAAGATCTATCCACTGATACTTAAAGCAAAAAGATGTTAGCTCACTGGGAAAATGCAAACATCAATAATAGAGCTTAAGATCTTACTTGCAGTACTCCATTCTTATTTCAATGCATTCCACCAACTGAGTAGTTTTCAAACTGTGGGTTCCACAGTAAAGCTTTTTGTTTCTTAACAAAAAACCTCAAAATGGAACCTCAAAATGTAAAACTCATAAACGCAGCATTTTATCCCAATAAGCTTATTCTATATTTTCAGTTTCCTGTTTCTTCAGTACTGAGTCACTGAGAATAGTGATCAGAGTTCCTGTAAATTCATGTCACATCACTATGTAAATGACAAAGAAGGTATCCCACCTTCCCAGTTAAGACATCCCACAGCCAGTCATTGCATACACAGCTAAACTTGCAAAACCACACATGTGGCACAATAGACCCTTTCTAATAAAATGTTTTAATGAATAAAGCCTTTCTAAGAAAAAACAAAATAAAAAATGGAAGCTAACAGTTGTGTTCTGTTTCCCTAGGATGGCATATATTTTTATATTTTGCCTGTTATATACTAGAATGGAAACACTTTTTCTCATCAATGGCTCCCTGCATATTTATTAGGAGCCTTGGTAAGGGACTTGTGTTCTGTTTTCGTGGTACTGAGGATAAGAACCATGGCATCTGCATTGAAATACATTCTGAGTCTTTTTATTGTTTTGTTTTGTCTTTTGGTTTTTTTTTTTTTTTTTTTTTTTTGAGAAGGGTATCACTAAGTCACCAAGTTGCCCAGGCTGGATACAAACTTGTTATCTTCCTGCCTCAGTCTCCCAAAGTGCTGGAATTACAGGCATGCACACCATGTCCTGTTGTCTCTGCCTTATGATAATAGTATGACTTACAATCTCAGGACATTCTGAAAAAGAGTGATAGGAAGTTTTTGTTGCAAAGTTGGAAAAGCATCCAAAACTTGCAGGAAGCACTAAAAATGCCTAAGATTTAGTATTAGTCAGGAGATTTTCTACAATTGACAATTACATGGTGACCACAGCATATGATAAACAGATGTGCCGGAGCATCAGCTGGCATTTAAATAGAGTCCAGCAGAAATATGCTGTTGCAGAGTTCACTTGTACATATTCCACTAAAACTTTAGACATGAACACACTGAGGCAAATAAAAATGTTAATATTTTTATCATAAACATATTGTAAAGTACATAGCCGAGTGCAGTGGCACACACCTGTAATCCCAGCACTCAGTCTGAGGCAGGAGGATTGTTGTGAGTTGGAGACAACCCTGGGCTACCAAGTGAGCTCAAGCCCACCTAAACTGCACAGTGAGACTCTGTCTCACAAAGTCAAAAAAAAAATTTTTTTAAATTACAATGTATGTAGTAAATACGCTGAAAAAACAAAAGATATAATTGTTTTTTTAAATTCCAGTATTGATTTCATGAAATTCAGTGAATGGCAGATTTTTGCATGAAATAGCACTAACAGCGTTTTTATTTCTCTTCTCTATCTGGACTTTTTAATGGCAATTTCACATAGTCAGAGAATAAACAAAATCATGATATATGCTTCAGATTTTGTTACTAATTTCACATACTTTTGACAAATTCCACCACTTCTTTGACAAACATCTATCTTTGTCTTGGTCCACACTTTGGGACATGAGTCACAGCTTGCTTTGGCCAGTCAGTCCTCATGAATTCACAGCAGCCTGGTTTATACACTTTGGACTAGCTGATATATAATGTTAACAAGTAACTACAACATACTGAGCTTAAGAGTTTTCTCCTTCATGCAAGGAACCCATTTATTCATTGATTCAATACTTACTGAGCCTAGAGATTATCTCTGTGTTACCCTCCAGAGAGAACAAAGCAGAACAAAACAGAACATCTGGCCTCAAACTCTTCATAGCCTCTGGCAAAGGTAGACAGTTCGAAAGCAGCAAAGCCACAATTGAGGAGAGGAGAACAGCAGTTTTCACTTACAGTGAGAAGAGTCAGAAATGGAAACTCTTGGAGGAGAGACACTGCAGTGAGGTTTTCTAGATGATTAAGGAAATGATGGTCAGACCAAGTACAATTCTAGCAAATACGGAGACCTATGATCCTGAAGCAGCACGACCCCTCTGAAGAGTGGCAAGTGGGTTCCTAGAATGGAGAACTGGCCAGCAGTAGACTGAACTATAGACAGGCATCAGTTCAGGAAGGGCTTTGTGTGACATGAAATGACTCCGGACTCCAGATTTCATTGCAAAGGAAACACTGACTGTTTTGTTTTCCATTTACACAGCTGAACCACTTGGACAAATCTGTTTTTTGAAAAAGATCACTTGTGGCTTCCTTGCAAAGCACAGACTACACAGAGGTGACAAGGAAGGAGATAAATTCAGAAGCTAGAGCAAGAATTCAGACAAAAGGAGGAACTCTCCAGTATCCAAGGAGCACACCGGCTCTTTGGCCATCAAAATGAGGCTTCCCTCGGCATGCAAGGGCAGAGTGCGAAGCGCCAGGTCTCCCTGCAGCAAGCGTTTCCAAGATCAACACCACAGCCTCTGAGTCCATGGCTTCCATGGTTCCTGGGTCTATGCTGATCCTCCCTGCCTCTAGCTCACCTCCCTCCAATCATTCCTAGCACTGTGGACTTTGCTTCTTACGCCAGGGTACCCCTCTGCTGCAGGTCAGATTTGGCTAAGTCCATCCTCTCTCATGAATGAACATTTCTATTGCTTACAGGTCACCGGACACTGTTTGGTCCTTGGGTCTTGTTTCCCTGTGCTTCACCGCCTCCCCCCGCCCCGCACTGTGTTCATCCCCCAAACCCACTAGTAGCCCCTTTAACATCTCCATGGTCAATATCACCGACTCTTAGCATGACAGACTAATAACAATGCAGGAGTTAAAAGATGGATGGGGCCTTGCTTCACATAATACTGACATTAATACCAGTACCTTGTGGAAAAGTAAAACATGGTTACCAATTTTTTTCACCACTGTTCACAGAACTCCAAATCCTGGAGTTACCATTCCTGATTCTGGCTCTGGATTTCGTGTATATACAGATGTGTGCTCCCATGAGAGAGCCCTAGCTTCTAACTCAGTGAAAGACTTGAATCTAAATTTTTGCCCTTCCCAGCTGGATCTCCTTAAATAAATGAACTGTTATGGGGCTTGAGAGTACAGTACACACATGGCACCAAGCATCAAGCCTACTGCCTGGTAAGTATTCACCTTAAGTTAGTTTTCCTCTGCCTGAGCACTCTTAGATTTCTGTCATTTAAATACGTACTATGGTTTTTACTCATAGCTAAGAGAATCTCTTTAATCAATATGAATCCCTCTTTCTTTCTCTGCCCTATCTTAAGAAGAAAACCACCAAAGAAGATAAACCACTGTCCAAAACATGTAGCAGAAGTCAGGTGACAGGAATGAATGAGGGCAGAGAGGGGAACGAGGAGGAGGAAATTACCCAGAAGGAAGGGGAAGAAGAGTTTGCAGCTATTTAAAGTATGGCTCTACTCATGTGTTTATATTGGACAATTGAAGCAGCTGATGACTCATGCCTATGGGGAGATCTTAAAATGAAAATTCTATTCTTTTGTACAAGTTCTGTACAAGTTTTTCAGGATATGAGACATTCCCTCCTCAGGCTGTTTCCTCAGGCACACAAGTGAGTAACAGTATCACCATCCCAAGTCTTAACTTCATTTTAAAGTTTGAGGGGGAAATATTTGCCTAAATCGTTATCCTGATTTCTCTGTGATACGTGTATGCACTGTTTTACTAAGTGAATACTGAAAAACAAATTGATTGTCTCGCAATTCAGAAGGATGGAATTTCTAGTCAAAGTCCAGCAAGGTTGGCTCCTAGTGAGGGCGCCTTTCGTGCACTGTGCTGTACGACCTTCTCACGGTGTGCTCGGGTGACCTTCCTGGGACAGCAAGCAAGTCTGCACCGTCTCTTCTCAAGAAGTCACTAATCCAGTCAGATCAGGGCCCACCCCTGGGACTTCACTTAATTACTTCCTTTATCCGAATACTAGCACTTCAACACAGAAATTTAAGGGAAACACGTTCAATCAGTAAAACCCAAGAATAAGCAATTATCCCCCAGAAGTGTCTTCAAGGCGCTGACTGCCTATGTTGAAAGGTTTCTCTTGCATAAATTATCCCAGGGCCTCCAGTCTCAAAGGACAGTTTCTGGAACAATACAAAAGGAGCAGGGATACCAACATTAGTCTCTAGAGCAAGCATTTCATGAAGAGAACAGCATTTTTATTTTCAGTGGATCCAACTGAAGCTAAACAAGTCCTAAACAAGGATTAGGACTCTAAGCCAAAGACTCATGCCCCAAGGCCATCCACAATCAGCTTCACAGTGGCTGCTGGGAAACAAAGAGGGTAGAAACATCACAAGTAGTCAACCTGGCAGAGCAAGAAAGGCCACTTTAAAACTGTGGAACAGTGGACTTCCTAGACATAAAAGACAAGCTAAATTCAGGACATCCAAACTCAACTTCCCACTGGTTAGCCACTAATCCTGAGAGAAAACCCTATACAGGACTAGTGATTGGTTTATAAAAGGGTCCATACAATTTTTTTTATTAGAAGACAAATTCATTCTAATTTCAAAAATTATCAAAACATAAAAGTAAAAAAACTCATCCATTTTAACTACTAGTTGTAACAACACTGTAACACGTACTCTGTATTCCAACTCTTCCTTTTTTATAAGTATTTTCCCATTTTTAAACTCGTTACCATAATTTTATATGATACATATCTGTATTTCCTCTTCTAACTTGAGTCTAAGAACACAGACACTTAATCTTCTGAATTAATTTCTAGAAATTACTGGCAAAAATATTAAAAGAAATTTTGAATATAATTAACACAAACTCAGTTCTCTTAAATAGGGAAGAGGCAAACATTTATTGTGTGTACAATTCTGTAGAATTCTTTTTATCTTTCATTTAGGGTTGTTCATACAGACTTCTAGGAAAAGGTTGAGATTTGTTTTTATTCCTCACAGAACTGCGTATCTGAGTTCCAGGTTTTCCTAATTCTTCAAGAGTACGGCTAAACCTTGAGCCTGTTCCCAAGTCACAAAACTCCTCAATCAATTTTGTCTGCCTCAGGAGAATGACAAGCAGGCTCTCTCCTGGCCCCAGGATAAACAATAATGTTTTACTCGGGACCTGAGGTGGAGCTATTTTTAGTTGTCCCACATATAAGCGTGCCCATGTTCCTAAACCTGTCTACCTCTGGTTGCCAATGACAAAGAAGATGCTTCCATAATGGGGGAGGGGGGGAGAGTTGGCGTTGAAACCAAATCTCTGAATATCTGCATAAAGACTTCAGGGAAATATTTTTAGTTTAATTCAATTAATAGTCTAATAAAATTGGAAAATGAAGTACTTGACTGACAAAAATGTTTCACAACTTGGAGAAATGGTTATCAAATTCACCCAGGAAAACTTTCAAATTTTGTATCCAGAAGGGTTCTCACCAACAGGCCTCCCACCAGCCTTCTCTCTCTCTCTCACTCTCTGGCGTCCTCACAGAGGACCTAAATGGGGGTGGAGAACAAATGTACATGTGTTGGTAGTTTTCAAATGCTGCTCATGGAAATGTCACACTCCCCTCTCTTCCTTCCCAGCTGAGAAAAAACCATGTTTTCCTTCATTATCAAGTGACAGATTTTCATTTCTACATTTAGTCGTTTTCCCTCTTCCATAGGAATGAATGTAAACGTGATCACTATGCAACTTGTCTCTTGAAACCCTCTGCACTGCTAAGCATAGAACCAAAAACAAAAGTGTGAGTTCAATCCCACTTTTGAGTCTTTTTTGAAAGTCTGGTTGATGTGCACTGTGCCAAGCCAAAGTTCCTGATTATCAATCAGCACATACTATGGACCAAGGTTTTGGGGGCAATTCAAATGAGATCACGCCTTATCCTGTTTCTTTTTCTGTCACCAACAGACCACAGACAAAGTGCAATACCCAGGAAGCTTTGTTACTGCAACACTTTCTAGGCACCCACATAATCGCTTTCCTTGGGAAGACCATGGCACGCTTCTCAAAGATACGGCAGCATCCCCTGCAGACCCCTTTCCATCCGCCCACCCACTCGCCTTCCCAACCCATTGCTTCCCAGTGGAAACCGATGGAAAAAGAAAGAGAAGAGATACTCCAAGCTGAATGCCCTGACCCAACTCCCAAGCTGGTGGGTGAGGGCCAACAGACCTTCCTGCAATATTTCCTGTCACTGAGGGCACTGAAGCCCCTCTGCTTAACAAGAGAAAACACAGAAAGGCTACCAACTGCTTCGCTTTCCATTTCCCCCTCAGTTTTACTGAGGTATACGAACCAAAAAGGAATTACACATAATCAAGGTATACAACAGATGTTTTGATATACATAAGCATTTTGAAATGATTACCACAGGCAACTGATTTTGATTTCCATCATCTTGCAAAGTCGTCATATTCCCCCTGTAGTGAGAACAATTAAGATCTACTCTCTTAGCAAATTTTAAGCATGATACATTATAAACTTCAGTCACCATGCTTCAGGCAATTCATTCTTAAATCAGTTCTACCTGCTGTGAGGAAACAACTCCCAAGTTTTGTTAACAGACTTTCTGTCAGACATAATTTTTAAGTGTTACTGTTTGCCTCTTTCTGAATATTTATTGGTATTTTAATTGTTAGTTATAAGAGGCTATACACAGTGTTAGACGTGGGAGTCAACTGCTAGTCTAAGTTAGAATTCATTAATTCTAATCATCCTTTTTCAGGATTACAACGGTATAACTTTAATAATTCTAAATTTGATCTTGTGATCCTACAAGATATTATATGTTTACTCCCCTCACACACAAGTATTTACACACACAAAGCTGTTGCTTTGGCTATTTAAGCATTTCTCATTTTTGGACGTGTATATATACTCACATGGCATTTAAGGAATGTATAAATCTTGTTTATTAAAATATTACTTGTGCATTCTGTTTTTCACCATCCTTTTGAGGAAATCACACAATATCTGACATGAAATATTTATTTGGGACAAGACTGTCACAGAAGTAGAAATAACTAATGCCTCAACCAGGTAATGCACTAGTGGGAAACGAGACTATAAAATTTAGTTTAGTGCCAACCGTACATGGACAGCTAATATTTCTCACTTTAAGAGTCCTCTGTACCCATATTAATAAAATACTTTGAGATGACTGTTCTTTAGATATTTGGAGTCTATCACTTTAGAACTTGGAAAGGACAGGCACACTATACATCAAAGTCAAAATGATTAACCAAGTCTCATCTAGGTTCACTGTTTCAGTCACCACACACAAACCCTGAGACTCTGAATCACTCTTCAGCCCAGGACTTCTCTCCCTTGGTCTAGAACCACTGTCTCCTACATGTTGCCATTTGGATGTTTTGTGGGTATTTCAAATTCAAGGTGGCCAAACAAAGTTCTTCTGTACCCCCAAGAAAAAAAATTTTCAGTTCTTGAAGTAATGGCATCTGTGCCCAAGTCACCCACGTGCCCACACCAGAAACCAGGACTGTCTGCTGTTGAGTAATGTGTGAGACTCCCAAAATTAAGATATGATGGTCTTTATGATGGTATTTAGAGATGGGACCTTTGAGAGGCAGAGGCCATGAGGGTGGGGCCTTTGTGACAGAACTAGTGCCCTTATAGGAGAAAAGTGACAGCTTGCTCTGCCCAATCACAGCCACCAAGATCATTTGTCAACCTGAAAATCAGGATATAAATCATTCAGCATCTTGACATTGGACTTCTTGGTCTCCAGCACGGTGAGAAGTTTCTGTTGCTCAAACTATCCAGCCTAAGCTATTTTTGTTATAGTAGCATGAGCCAACTAGGACAATAGCCTGAAGTTCTTTTCTTCAACTTCTCATATTCACATATCAAGCCCTGTTGCTTTCATTCCCTAAATCTCTCAGATCCATTCACATTTCACCAGGTCAAGGATTGCTAACCTGGTCCAGGCATTTATTGCTCATCTCTTACTGTAATAACTCTTCACTCTTCTTCATAAGCAGCACTGTATATTTAAAGTTTAATGCTGCTTAGAATTTACTGATAATGTTCTAAAAAAAGTGTTCTCATTCCTGTAGCAACCGCATCTTCTTTATACATTATATATCTTATGTAGTTTCAGTAATAGTCTTTATTTACTTTGATTTCTTTCATCAATTACCCCTAGATACTTGGAAAATATTTTCAAAATAGTGTTATTTATCCCATTTCATGATTGTATGATACTCTGTTGTGCTCGCACGCAAAGCTGATTAAACTACTGCACAGTCATTTATGATGTTTCACAGACACATGGCAAGTGACAACACTGAGCATAAAGTGTTTTACTTCTATTTTTTTGTTTGTTTGTTTGTTTATTTTAGTGTAAAATTGGAGGACTGAGGTTACCAATTTAAAACTCCACCCATAATTACCAGAACAGACCAGGCCGTGCAATGGCTAAGGCAGCAGTCTGCACAAGACTTCTTGGGTTCAATTATCTGCGTGTGACCCACAAGTCATTTACCCTAGGCCCCATGGTTCAGTTTCCTGTGAAATATGAGTGGTAACTCAAACTTCCCTCATGCAGTGTTATGAAAACTAAGCACAATACAAGACAAGCTCTTAGAACTATGTTTGGAATGTTGCGGGTGCTCTACAAATTTTGTTTTATATAATATATAAAATACATAGTCCAATATATATATATATCATTTCCAGAAGGGTACTGCCTATCATTTTTATTGCAACTAAGTCACCAAAACTCATTAACATTTTTTTGGTAATTATTATTTAATATAATAGGCATCCAATGATATCTTAGCACTTTTTTTTAATGCAAGAGTACATGTGATCCCTAAGTTTGGATTGCTTAAATGAAGATAGGTTTGGGGAACTAGGAAACTGTACTTCTTTTTTTGTGGGGGAAGGGGCTATACACTCTGGCCAACTAAGCTTACTAGTTCAGACTTTTTTTTTAAGAAAAGAAGTTGCACAAGCCACCTTGCTACTTTAAAAGTACCCAACAACATAAAAAAGTACAAAGAATGGTAGGTGGTGATCCTACAATTGGCAATATAACTCACTAGATCGATTATATGTATTCTTCTGTTACACTGATCAGAGAGCACTGTCAAAGGAAACAACAGAGAAGAGTTCAAAATCTGTCATTATGCAGTTGATCTCAATCCTTGCAAAAAGATCTTAAAGACATACACACAAACATAGAGACAACTTATACAATTTGTGACGGCTTTCAATTGTTGTCACATCTTTAATGAGAAATATTATACATAAAAGACTTTCACTTACAATGAAAGAAATAGGATAATTAAGTTCTAAGTCAAAATAAACACAAATAGGTAACTATTCAAAACAATCAGCCACATGCCAATACTACGAAAGAAACAACACAAACCTAACAAGGTCTGACTTCTAACCCTTCAAATATCACACATGTGACATTTAGAGATCTTTCTTTGTTTTTCTTTTTTGGAGTTACGGGGCATTGAACCTAGGGCCTTTGCACTGGACTACACCCTCAGTTCTTTTTTGTAATTTTGAGAGAGTGTCTTGCTAGTATGCTAAATTGCTCAGGTCAGGCTCAAACTTGCAATCCTGCTGCCTCATCCTCTCAGAGTGCGGGATTGCAGTTGTGTGCCACCATGCCCAACTACAGTAGTGCTTCAAAAACTAACGATGTGAGCCAGACATGGTGGCCCATACCTGTAATCCCAGCACTCAGGAGGCTGAGGCTAGAAGATCATTGCAAGTTTGAGACCAGCCTGAGCTATAAAGTGAGCTCAAGGCCAGCCTAAACTCCTTAGCGAGACCCTGTGTCAAAAAGACAAAATAAATAAAACTACTGATGTGGGTCAGAACCCACTAATTGAGTCATAAAATCAATTTAGTGACTGTTTTTTTTTTTAATAAAAAAGAACAGAACACCACACACAGAATACAGGCAAACACAGTTTCAATCATATATGTTGTTAGAGGGTATCTGTGTATATACTAGGTAAAGAATTTAAATGTACTTCTATAAGCAATGAGAGTAAAATGACATTAAAAGCTACTGATCTAGTATAAGTAAAGTCACTCAACTCTGTAAAAGTATTACCTCATCTCTCTCTCTTTTTTTTTTTTTTTTTTGTACCAGGAATCGAACTCAGGACCTTGCGCTTGCCAGGCAGGCGCTTCCTCATCTCTTAACTGGAAATTACCATCCTACTTCAGAGAGACTCACATAAAATAAATTCACATTTCTCCTATGAAACACTGATACTATAGTTACCAGTATTTTAGTTTATTTTCTTAAATATTTCCCTCATACCTATGCCCATTGAGTTGCTATGCTAGAAACGTCAACATACCCTACTAACAGTGTTATTTCCTTTTGGTAATGAGTGCAGTTAAAGATGGAAAAACTCAAATTTCCTGAAATCTTATCATCTCCTTTGTGGTACTTACCATAAACAGCCTGGGAGATAGAGAGAGGCAGAGAAGACTAGAGAGGAATGGCAGCATCTTTATGTTACCATGGGGACCTTGTAAAAGAATCACCAGTTAGGAGAATGACCAAAAAAGGGAAACATTTTTATAGGCTATTCCCATGGGAGGTTGAATCAAGAACATCAGCTCCCACCCTATCATCTGCACAACCCTTCAGTGGTACTTTACTTGGAAATATAAATCAGTCCTCTTAAAGTTCACAATTCTGTGTCAGGCTTTAAATGTCACAAAGAATCCCAACCAGCACATCATTATTTAGGTCTACTTGTTATCTAGGTACAACACAGTACCACAAATAGAAAATACTTTAAAGAAACAGTTATCTAAGAAACTGAAAAAAGCTAAGAGTAAAGGTACTTATTCTCTAAACTGTCTTCCACATGAGCTACTATTAAAGCAGCCTTCTGAAAACAGACTCTAAATATCCTAAGTAAAAAAGAGGAGGCGCCTCTGTCCCTAGAGAAAACAAAGTTTTAGAAATGAAAGTGGATCCTATTTGCATGAGTTAAAAATCCACTTTCAGAGAAATACAGGCCAGGAATATTTATGAGGACTTAGTGATACTGGGACTTTAATACCTTATTTTGAAAATGACACTCTTGTCCTTCAGATCAGCTTGATCTCAGTTTTGTTTTTCGTAAGGTTCATGAATTTGTTCTTTTTCCTGGATTTCCTAGGAGCCTTGAGAGGCTGCAGCTGCAGCTCAGGAAGACTCACAGGTGCACCTGAGAATGCTGTGCATGAATGCCTGCTGGACAAGGGGACACAAACGTATCTGCAGTGGCTTTAACTTCCTTGGTGAATAATTCCCAGCACTTTAAGGAAGGGGAGCATGCAGTAGATGAGGACACACAAGAGGCACATGGTGATTGTGAGGAAATCTGTGAAAGGGAGATCAAGAACGCTTTAGCCACTGTCCCCGGATCTCCTACTGGAGTGAGAGAGAATCAAACAGACTGAGAAGTGAGCAACCATCACCCCAGTTCTGGTAGCTTGCCAGGTCACTTTTGCTTACCTCTGATCTTACTTTGAAACTATGTGGGATGTGTTACAACAAAAGTGTCTCTCTCACAGCAATCTCTACACAATGGAGATGCTTTCCTACTACAGGACATGTTTGGTTGGAAGCACTCTACGGAACTAGTACTGCAAAGAACCTTAGGCTGAGACTCAGGAACGTTATGTGACCTAAGGTCACACAGATGGCAGCAGTGTCTAGACTGGGAGCAGGGGCCAATTAGAACTGCTTAAGATAAATATGCCTAACTCTGTCCTTATCAATATGTTTTATTGTGGTTTTGTTTTGGTGATCTAGGGGTCAAATGCAGGATCTCACACAAGTTAGACTAGTGTTCTATTGACCAGCTCATCGTCAGTCCTTATTAGTATGTTTTTAATATAACAAGGTTCCCTAGCAATCAGGACTATGGCTTTGTCGTTACATCTTTCCTTAAAATCAGACCATTAAGGAATATGACTGAGTATACATTGTTTGAAGATCATTTACTAACTGCCCATGTATCAGGATTTAAAATCAATCTGTCTCGGACATATCTTATTGTAAGTATAAATTTTAAGTAATGTTATCTATATGTGTAGTATATTGCTTGAAATGTAATAATAAACTACAAAGACATATAAGTAGCATATACACAAGATGGTAAATAAAGAATGCACTGCATGGCATGGTGGCACACACTTGTAATCCCAGCACTTGGGAAGGCTGAGTCAGGAGGATCACAAGTTTGAGCCCAGACTGAACAATTCAACAACTTATAAGATGCTGTCTCAAAATTTTAAAACTTGGAAGGGCAGGGGGTGCCTGAATATGTAACTCAATGTAAAAATCCCCAGTACTACAATAAAGAAAGAAAAAAAGACAGACAACTGCAAAAACATAAAATTTACAAGGAAACTTCAGGTATTATTTTTCCCTTTTTTATTTATTAGTATATGTTTACAATACATAATAAACACATTCATCATGGGAAACTGGTACATATACATATCACATCTCACTTCAGCTATTCTCAGTTACAAAGAATGATTTATTTCAAAGAATGAGAAAACTGAATTACCATTATGTATACCTGATATTAGCCAAACATCTGTGCCCATAAAATCTTTTCTTTAATATTTATAAGAACTAAGTGAGAGAAACACGTATACCAACTAAGGTTTAAAAAAAAATAACTTGCAGTATAAGCAGCTACAAATAGTACTCTGTATGGTGAGAAATAAAAGTCCACACTTAAGTATCCTAGCAAAATTTTCACCACACACACATGCCTAACAGATGGATTCTAAAAAACAGCTAAGCATTCCACAAACCAAATGCTCAAATTTTAATAATAAAAGATGATTAACATTCCTGTATGTTATATTGCATAAATGTGAACAGCAGCAATAATTTGGGACAGAAGACCCCTCCGTGCCCTCACACTATCACAACTCAATCACACATCCTTCTACCACCCCCTACTCTGCAACCAAATCACAACCACCCCAAACCGAGGTGTCTGCTGCAGCCCCAAACACTTGACTGGTAATATCCGGTTTGCCATTCCAGGAAATCCCAGAGTGATTTTTTTAAGCCTCTGCCCACAGCTTGTCAAGAAACGCAAGAGAAGAACGAACCGCGATACCAGCACCCCAGCTGTGACCTGGCACAAAAAGAAATCAAGAAAATAAATCCCATCCATAATCTGTATAATTTAACACTTGGAAGAAGGCAACACTTGACTCCAGCAGTGCAGCGGGGTCTCGCTGCGTGGGCGCTGCACTGGGTGTAGAGACCAGTTAGGAGGAGATGCCCTCGTCCTCAATGGCTGAGCAGAGGCAAAGTCTTTGCCTAGCAAGGGTTAATGCCGACCCCAAAATAGAAGAATAAGAAGCACTCTTTCCCAGTAGCGCGCAGGGCAAAGGCTTCCCTGACACTCTGAAGAGATAGAAAGCTGGAAACCCTTCTCAAAGGTGGGTCAAGACAGACTATTGTCTCACTAACCAGTCACAGTCCAGAACGGAAGCTAATGTCAAACATGGGAATGACTGTTTAATCATACAGTCTTTTGGTGGACTCCAAAGTCCCATTCCCAAGAGAAGTTGGAAAAAAAAAAATCCCTTATGACTATGACCACCTGAAAAGGCTTTCCCAATTTTTTTAAATCGCAAGAAAACGAACTGAGAACATAAGCAGCTATCTCCACATCATCTAAATTACAAGCTCTGTCCCCAGTAAAAACAAGTGCGCCAGTCGGCAGGACAGGGCATTATAGGAAATAAAGATTGTTAGTAAAATCCGTAATGCTTTCTCTCTGTTAGACCTTCTGGGATGTTATAATTGCATCTGGCCGCTTCAGGCTTGTCAGAGAGCCTGGCTTCTTAACAATCTCAACCCTAAAAGGAGTAACTGTCAAGGGGCAACCCAGCTGAAATCAAACAACAAAAACGGGAACTGTAATCCGCCTGAAAAGGGAGGAGGGAAAGGAAGGGAGACTCTTGTATTCATCACTCAACATTAATGTCCTTTGTTGTTCACCTTTGCACAGAATAGCGAGCGCTATCCTGTTCCTTTTTCTCTAAACACGGAGTCGGGGTGGTGGGTTCCCCGAGGCTGCCTCCCGATGAAGAGCCAAGCTTCCTGGCCCCTCTTCCATCAGACTAGCTCGGCCGTCCTGCGCCTCCGCCCCCGCTGCACTCACCCCCGGTCGCGCGGGTGGCCACAAGTAAAAACACTGCTGAAATATCGGTTCCCCTCCAAAGACCAAAGAGCAGAGCAGCGCAGATGTTGAAATGCACCGAGCCCCTGCCCCCCGCACACCCCCAGACACCCGTGAAACGAGGGAGGACGGCGGCTGGAGCTCGGCTCGTCCGTCCGAGGGGCTCGAATGGAACTGAGCCCCATTCCGCACTCCGGGAAGGACGACCCCGGCCGGCCAGCGGGATTCTGCGCCCCTCAAAGGTTTGGGGTGTCGTAGCCGCTGGATTGTGGTCCCCCTCACCACCTCGGGGGATCATCGCTGCCCACTGCCATCTCCTCGCCGCTCTGGGCAAGCAGGGGATGGAGGGAGAGGCGCCCCGCTCGCCTCCCCTTCCAACTTGACACTGCACTCGCTGCCGCTGCCCCCGCCGCCGCCGCTCCAAACTCCGCCGGCGAAGCCCAGCGGGCCGGGGCCCGGGCGCGCAGAAGGGAGGCAGGGGTCGAGCCGGGCACAGCCCAGACCCGCCCGAGGTCGGTCGAGCTCAGCCCCCGACCCGCCGCGCCTTCCCAGCCGCGCAGCGAGAGGGGCGCGGGGGCCGGGACGGAGACGCGCGGATAAAAGTTCTCCCCGCCGAGACTCACCCACGCCGTATTTCTCGTGCTCCGTAGGTATCCACATGGCTGACAGAGGCGCCGGGGTCTCCAGGCTTTGTAGAGCCCGCGCCCCTCCACAGGCTCACAACAATGCGCGGCTCCCGGGGAGCGGCTGCGGCGCCCGAGCCCGGCGGCTCCGCGAGGGTGGCGGGCGCTCGGCGAGGTCCGCGCTGGAGGCTCGCGAGCCCGGCGTTGACACCTCGCCTCCGAGGCTGCGCCGCCCGCCGCTCTCCCGGCGGCGGCTGCTCACAGTCCTCCGACGCGCACCCGGGGACCCGGCGGCGCAGGCATTGTTCTGATTCACTGAACTAAGCGAACACGCCGGGGCACTCTCGGGCGCACCCCCGCCCGTCAGCGCCTCTTCCAGCGCTGCCTCCCCACAGCGCCCACGGCACGCTGGGAACCGTAGTTCTCCTCCTCTCCATCCAGGAAGGGAGTGTAGAGGGAGCTGCAAGAGGCGGGGTCAGGCTGAGTTCGCTGTGTTCTATTGGCCCAGAGTGCGACGGCACGGCGTAGGCGTGGAAGAAACGCCCTGTCGGGGAGGAGCTTGCCTCCAGTCACTTTTCTATTGGCCCGGACCCGCGCCTGTCCCGCCCCGTCCCGCGGCCCTCCCTTTTTTGCTCGGTGGAGTTATGGCTGCTCCCAAGACCCAGGGGGCTGCTGCCAGAATGGAGGAAGAGTGTGACAGAAACCGTAGCGGGGTCAGGGGTGTTGCTTATGAAGGTGAGTACGGGGCAACTGAAGTGTGGGTTATTAGACTTCCTTTCTTCGTGACCCGCGTGCACTCACCGCCGGTCTGACCCTGGGAGCCCTCGACTCTGAGGCCATCTGGGTGCCTCGCGGTTGCGGGCGGGAGGAAGCCGGCAGTCCCGGGAGGCCGAGAGTGGATGGGGCGGCCTTCCCCGCGCCCGGGCAGCTCCCTGGCATTTGTCTTTCATTTTAGAGAGCCCCGCTTTGCATTTGGCGTGGTAATAACTGGGGTTAGCATGTCTTTTTTTTTTTTCCTCTCCCTTCCCGTGCCACCGTCTCGGTTTGCAGGGTTTGGTCTCAGACACGTATTTTGTGTGGTTTGGGGCGGATTTGCAGTCGCATATTGGGCACTGCTTTCTACAGTGTGTTTGGAGAGATCTCCAGTGGAAAAGTGTGCGTGCGTCTCGCAACCACCGCGTGGCCGGTTAACTGTCCTGTGCATTCTCCAGAACTGAATACGGAGTCTGGGCGATTTTAGGCCCTGGGTTCTAGGTAAAGAAAGTGATCATTTGTACTTGTGACTTCTGAACATTTAAAGGGAGTCAGGAAAACATCTCAGCTACTTCGTCTCTTCCTGACTTTCATGTTGTTCTTTAATCCATGGTAGGGATCAAAATCAACCTTTAAAAGCTGCAGGTAGGTTTCCTGAGCGACTACTTTTACTTTTTCCCAGTCTCACCACTTTTTGTTATTGTTGATAAAGGGAATCGAACTCATGACCTCGTGCTTGCCAGGCAGGCGCTTATACCACTGAGCTTTATCCCCAAGCCCACCACCACTTTTTTTGCCTTTATGTGTAATTTAGCACAGTATGTTCTCTTTCTCATGGATATGATTTGCTGTTTAAATTTGATTCTCAGTCTTGTTGAGTCGTTTTCCTTTGTTTGCTCTAAGTAAATTGACATTTGGTCCAAAGTTTTTATCTTAGCATAGACGTTAAGTGTAGTTTCTTCCCAAGTCCTGTCAGTAGAACGCCCTACTCTGGAATTATTTTCAGTACCCCTACCAAAGACAGCTTTCATAGGCTTCTGAGATAAATACTGAGTTATACTTGTTTTTGACACCATTTGTCATTGGTTTGACCATATACTCAGCGCTTATCTGATGGTAAAAGACTGCTAAGGTTTTCCCTTTTCCAAAAGGTTACCTTTTTTTTTAAGATCTAAAGATGAGCTCTGATGAATGTTTCTTACAGTTTAACTAACTCAAACACACTTGGATATGTCTTTCAAAATCATAGAACGTTTAAAACCTCTAGTTACTTAAACTATAAAAATTTTATTATAAATATCTCAATTAATCCATAAGTGTATAAAGTACAAAAACAAATTTCTCCACCACATAATTTCACTCCCAAAGTTATGTGTTAACATTTTAGTGCATATTTTTTCTGACATAATCCTATATGATACACATCGGTTTGGTTTGGTTTGGCTTGGTTTAAATAAAAAAGGGTAGGAGAGAACGATGTGCCTTTTGAGAACCCTCTACATTGGGCAGAGAGGCAACAACCAGAGAAAACCTGCCTGCCTCCCTGGTGAGTGTGCGTGACCGCGCTGACCCCAGGGAGAGAACGATGTGCCTTTTGAGAACCCTCCATGTTGGGCAGAGAGGCAGCAACCAGAAGAAAACCCGCCTGCCTCCCTCGTGAGTGTGCGCGACTGTGCAAACTCCAGGAAGAGAAAGACGTGTGTCCGGTAAGCTTACCGCCGTGCGGGCTACGAATCAAAGACCTCCCCCCACCCCCACCCCGTAAGCAACCTGCTGGCTCACAGGACTGGCTAAGTTCATAGCAACTAAAGTACATAAAGCAGCTAAATTCTTGTGTTGTTAGGTTATTTTGCAGGCCTGGTGCCTGCAGTCTGAGCATTACTTGGGAATATGACATTGTGCAGCGTGGCAAATATGTGGGATTGTCCTTTGTCTTGTCTTCAAGCCCCAGTAGAGTTCTCATTGTTTTGCTTAATTTTGATTAATTTTTGTTTCTTTTTTTATTTTTTTTCTTCATTTCATATCCTGTTTTTATTGGTTTTATTGTGTTTTGTTTTTGGTTTGTTTTTGCTATACCTGATGGAATGTTCAACTATTCTGAAAATAACAAGATATACTATAGTAACTATTATTTTCATAGTATCTCTCTTTGAAGTTCTATGCCAGTTCTACTGCTTTGTTTTGATTGTTCTGTTGTATTTTGTTGGATTTTACTATCTTTAAAATAAAATAAAAAATTAAAATAAAAAAATAATAAAAAAGGGTAATTCTAGTAAACTCAAAGATCAACAACTTTCTTCTGTCTCTTATTGTTCTGTTATAGACATTCTTCCATGCCAGTACATTTGTTGTTTCATTCTTTTAAGGACTGCATTCATCATGTTCTGATGTAACATGGACATTCTATACTTTAACCGTTCGCCTATTAACAAATATGTAGTGCGAATTTCCTTTTTCAATGGAATTGAAATGAATGGTTTTATATACATATACCTTTAGCCCCTAGGTATGTAGTCCTTGAGAAATCACTAGATCAGAAGTTATGCTTGTTTAAAGTGTTGGTAAATCCACATTTCCATCTTTAAAGAAATTGAGCATACATTCCCACCACTAACATATGAGCATTCTTTTCCCCATATCTCCAACTATAAGAAAATCTTGAATCCAGGGCAGTGTTTATATAGCTATTGGACTGAATTAAGTAACTAATTGAAAACAATTTTCAGTACCAGTTTGTTTTGAGCAAAAATATTAAGCAGCAGTGAATTTATATCAGTCTTATAAGGAAAATTGTTAATAAATATTTCCCTTAAACCAGGCGTATAATCCCAGTATTCTGGGGTCTGAATCAAGACAATTTCAAGTTCAACCCTGGCCTGAGCAACTTAGCAAGACCTCATCTCAAAAAAATTTTTAAAGGTGAAGGCCCTGCGTTTAATCCCCAGTACTGCAGCAAAAAAGAAAAATTAATAACCCCTATATCATTTTTACTTTGTCAGAATTATTTGCAAAGCCAGCGAAGTAGTAAACAAATTTTGGATGGAAATAATTATATTTTTGTTTGGCAGACAACAAAAATCATACACTTCCATGGTTAGACTTGTGTCAACTTGATTGGCTTGGGAACTGTGTAGGGTACTAAAGCATACTACTGGGTGTGTCAGGGTGGGTTATGGAGGTGTAACCTTGAGCTCTATATCCTTCACCCCTTCCTCTCGGGCATTATTGCCCTGCTCTGCTTTCTAGCTGCCGTGAACTAAGCGTCTTTGCGCCACCACGCCCTTGTACCATGATGTTTCTGCTTTGGAGCCATCCTGCCATGGACCAAATCACTTGAAACCATTAGTCATATTAAACCTCTCCTCATTAAATTGTGGTTGTCAGGTATTGTATCCCAGTGAGAGAAAATGAATACAGAAAATTGGTACCAGAAAAGTGTGGTCATTGCTGTGTTTATACTTGACCACATAGTTTAGAAACCTTTGGAACTGGTTTGCATGAGTTTGGAAATTTGGAGAATTGGCAAAACTAATTAATACATATACAATACCATTTTAATTTCTCGAAAAACTGCCTTTTTTTTTTTTCATTAGGGATTGAACCCAGGACCTCACACATGTTAAGCAAGTGTTCTGCCATTGAGCTACATCCTTGGCCCTTTTCAATGTTCTATTTAGAGATAGGGTCTCACTAAATTGCCCAGTTTTTACTCAAATTTAGATGCCTCCTGCCTCAGCCTCTTTAGTGGCTCAGATTACAACTGCATTCCACCAGGCCCAATAGAAAACTGCCTCTTATGAGTTGTTTTCCCCTATCTCTAAAATGTCGCTATGTGTTTACTATTTAGAGACAGAGGGAGCTAGGGAGTGATACAGTTCTACAAAACTTTGCTGGAATGAATGACTGGGCAGTGCGCAGGCAGTTGCAGCACTAAGACCACTGTTTTGCTCTACTTCCTGCAGCCCCACCCCCCTCCAGGAAAGATCATGGATTGATTGGTCTCAGGCTGAGTCTTACACAACACTGCTTTCCATACATGAGAACAGAAACCTGGATCTCATAGTGTGCCCTGAAATTAACAACAGATAATAAATTGGGGCTGGGGGTATGGCTCAAAGATAAGAGCACTTGCGTAGCATGTACAAAGCCATTGGTTCAATCCCTGGCACTGGACTAGAAAGGAAGGAAGGGAGGGAGGGAGATAATAAATTCAACGTTTCTCACAGTTGGGCATGTATTACTACTAATATGTATTTGTTCTTTTGCTATTTGTAGTTAGAAGTCAATAGTACATCTATAGCTTAGTAATGGATCAAACTTTAAGAGTTTGTTACTAGGGTGATTTCTTCCCACACTGTTAACCTGTACTTCCATATTAATATTCTGGCATAGTCAGCTTTTTTTCCTCCAAATGCATGCTCTCCAATGATCATATTAATGTTTGAATCTGTAATGTTCATCCTGTGGAAACCTGATCATGTCATTTGTAATGTCCCTGAAAGAAGTGGAGGGAGGCAGGTGGAGTTAACTTCTCATTCTTCTTTTTCCTATTTCAATAGGTAACATGAAGTCTAAGTTAGAAAAGTAGGAAGCATTTTTGATACCTAACTTGCACTCAAGTCCAGAATTTCATTAGTGACCAAGTGTTATTTTTCTAGACCTGAAATATCTTTTGAATTTCTTCCTTTGCTTCATCTCTACAACTACTAGTCTGATTCTATTTTTAACCCTCACTACCACTGCTGAATTACCTGTGTCCTCAACACCTCAATCTGTGCTCTTGAAAGCCAAAACCTTCTCATATTTATTTTAATCATTCTGATCCTGGTCTTGGCATATCGTTATTGTTTAATAAAAGCTTGACCAGAACAGTATTCTAGCCTGGGCAGTTGATTGAGCTGACCCCTAGTCTTACCTCCTCTAATCCATTTCTAAGATGTATATTCATGTCTATCATTGTAACTGTGCTGCATATATAATTCTCTATCTGACAAGTAATTAACTTTTCTAGCCTCATCTGTCACCCTGCTTCCTTTCTAATATCTCCATTATCTATTTACCATATCAGACTGTTGTTAATTCGTTGGCAATTTTGTCTATTGAACTGAACTGTGAACTTCTTGAAGGCAACAGTTAATTCATTTTGCTTTTATATACGCAGTTTTTATTGGTGCTTCATGCAGTAAACATTCTAACAGTTTAGTGATTGGAATCTGTTTTGAAATTTATTCAAATATTTAGAATGACCGCTATTTCAACCAGTTAAATTGAAGTAAAATGAAAAATGGAGATATTTTATACTTGTGAAAGGTATGGATCCTACTAGAAAATATGGACTCAGGTGCAAAATATCAGGAAGATGATAGTCTATCAGAACTAATCTGAGCATTTTGACACAGTTTTTCAGTCTTTTGTAAATGAAGTTTTAATGTTTAGATAATCATTAAATTTTTAAAGAGTACTTTAGATCCAGCTTTTATTACCTGGAACCTACAAGTGAATGAACCACAAACGATGAAGTCTGTCTTCCATCATCTCTATGGCAGTTACTCAGTTTTCCACAAGCTCTTATCCTATTTCTGTAAACCTGCATTAAGAACAGCTGTCTTAGCCACATTCCCATCCCTGGGACAAAATACCCAACACCTGCAACTTAATGGAAGAGACATTTATTTTGCTCCTGGTTCCAGTCACTGCAGAAATGGCATCATAGAAAGGCCTGGTGGAGGAAGGTTATTGAACCTTTGGCACCCAGAAAGAAGAGAGTGAAGGGAGAAACCAGGAGCAAGAATACACCCTTCGAGGTTATGCCACCAGGCCCCACCTCCTAATAGTACATTCAGCTACTGAACTCTCAATACTGGGTCCACTGATGAGTATAGCGTCCCACATTTCACTCATCATACAGACTTGAGGATTTGGGAGGATATTTTAAATCTGAACTGTAACACCTGTCATATGTTTGACATGACAGAAGGAGGACTAGATCCTATTTTGGAAAATCTATATTCAAATTTGAAGCATTTAATAGCGGTTCAACATAGGTTTATTGTATGTGCTGTCACATTGATGAAAATGTACATAAAATACATACCTTGCAGAATTACTGTGTTACATATTTTTCTTTGAGTTACATATTTATGAAAGTTCTGCATACTTCTTATTATAAAGTTCAACCTCAGTAACTTTTAGTTGCATTAATTAGAGATATGCGTAATTGAACTTGAAAACTGCCTGCTCTCTGATACTCTGTTCACTTAAGAAGCAGCCTAGATTACATTATAACCCAAGGGAAGCTTAGGAATGTATTCGTGATAACTGTATATGCTGCAGGCACTCTTCTGGAATTTGGGGGCTGTCAGGATATCTGTTAGTGTCAGTCTTGCAACTATCTGCCCCCAAAGCCCTTTGCTATCTTCTATATCCTTTATCACCCTAATCCACTTCAGTCCCCTTCATTCACAGCTTCCCACCCACACACATTCACTGACACTCAGAATCCTCGAGAAGCTCAAGCCTGGTATACTGGGATGGCCTAGAAGGGTATAGGCCAGAGAATATCATGTGAGAGAAAGAATTATAGAAACGTAGTCCTGTAGGTCTTGTTTTGTGTAATGTTTGGGAAGAAAGGAACTTCTATAAAACATTCTCTTATTTTCCTAGTATAAAAAAAGATGTAATAATATTGATGATACCTAACATTTATTGAGTACTAACTGTGCCAGATACTGTGCGAAATGCTTTTACAAGTCTCATCTCATTTAATCCTCATACTACCCTTGGCTTTTTACACCTTTTTTATTTACAAATAAGGAAACTAGAGTGGATTACACAAGGCCACACAGTAATGGAAAGAGGACTTCTATCCTGTGCGCTATTCTAGTGATTTGCCTTACAACCTAATTTCCATTAAATGAAATTTAAAACAGACTTTCTTAAACATAAATATGGTCCTAGATGAGATTTGAGACAGACTTTCTTAAACATAAAGGTGGTCTGAAACTAATGTTACTATAGCAAGGCAGTATGATACATTAAAAAAACAAAAAATTACATTAGGCCCACTTAGGATGAAATCCTGGTTACTTACTGGCCCCGGCCAGCTAACCTCTGAACCTCAGCATCTTGTCTACCATAAGAGTCATTTTGTATCTGTCTTGCTGAGATGCTGAAATGATTTGGTGAGAGGGTAATTATAGTAATCTGATCTTCAGTAAATGGTGACTGTTATTTCGGTGATAAGTATAGACAAATTTTTGGCATGTGTTTCAGAGATGTTACAGGTGATGAGTTTGATTTGGCTTTTCCCCTTGAAAATCAGGTTCCTGTTGAGGGATTTGATGTGTTCTTTCAGTGTCAGGTGCTGAATTTACATAAACTTATTGTGTTGACAGTTCACAACACATGTTCATGTAGTTTCATCTTGAACAACTATGAAGATGTTCATCAGATTTATTTAATAAATACGATATTTTCTTCTAAATGTAAATCATAGGTATGTAGAAACAGTGTACATTAACTGCTGTCTCCAACAAGTGACTCTTTAAGAATTTCTTTTAGCCGTTCTTGGGGAATTTTGTAATAGGATTAGTGTTTAGTGTTGCTGTGATATGTTTAATAAACACCAAATGAGTTGGCATTTCACTGCCAGTACCTTAAAGACTTGCCATCCCTTGTTCGAACATGTGAGTTCTGACCTACTTGACCCAGAGGTGAGCAGAGCAGCATTTCTCAGAGGTGGTGATGGATTCCATCTTTCTCCCTCTCTTTACATCTCAATCAGTCTTCTTTGTGACCAATGGCATTCATTTGCAAGATAGCCAAGTGATGTTGGTTGTTATCATTAGCCTTAAAAACTAAACTTTCTAGAGCTAAATTGAACTTAAACTAACTTTCTTTCATTAGTAGACATAGGAAAAATCAACAATTGACAATTGTTGAATATTTTAGTTACAGTGTTAGGCTTTCTCCTGTGTAGAATATTATAAATAATAACTATCTTGAATAAATAAAATATATGGGAGGAAAAAGTGAAATAGGAGTCAAAAGACCTGAATTCTAATTCCACATTATCTGCTTTATGACAATCTATACTTGGAAAAAATCATTTAATCTCTCTAAGCCTTAATTTCATCAGAAAAAAAATGTATTCCTAGGCAGCTGAATAAGGTGATAATGGGAAAACTCACTCTATACACTTTGAGACAGTGACAATATAGGGATAAATAATGCTGCTGCTGAAGGTTTGTCACAAGAGGCAATGTTGGGTACAAGCACAAGCTTCGGAATTAGACAAACAAATCAAAAGGAGCTGTAAGTTAAAAGGTGAGTGGCCTTGTGCATATCATACCATATTTCTTAATTTTTATGACACTTGCTTCTACTGTTGCTTCAGCAACACTGTAATCTAGGTATAACTTTAAAGTGATTACAGACTAATCAACGAACTGGAATCAAAACAAGTACCTGATTACATATGTAAACGCCTTAAAGAAAATCTTGCATAATGCCATGCTGTGATGGGATTTGGTGTAGTGTAAGTAGTGACTATGTACCAGCTCCAAGCTGGGTAAAGAAGAAACCTTGGCCCTATCCGTGGAAGCATTTCAGTGTAGTTGATGGAGTACAGCATTCCTGTTTACCAGACCTAAACAGGAATTGTGGCTATTTAACATAGGAGACTATTACACTTGAAAGAAAGGGATGCATTTAAGTGAGAAACTTACAGCTCACAGAAGATGAGCATACTACAATTTTTGATGTGTTTACTTTTTTAACATGTTTATTTTTGAAAGAAAACTCATTCTATCACCTGGTTTTCTAACACTATCCTTATTTCCTGTTATTTCTTCACTGAAAGATGAAATTTACCCTCCGGCCAAATAATTACAGAATCCCACCTTTTAAAAAAAATGTTTAATGTCTTTATCTAATACATAGAGGCTTTTTTCTTTTACCAAAAAGATTTCAGAATGCTAATTGTGGTTATTTAACACACTTTTCTGTTGTGTAACAAGCTGTTATTCACCAGTAATAGCCAATTAGAAAAAAAAAATCTCGTATACAGCTAATTGTAATTACCATTATAAAGCAATTAATAGCAAGAACTGTTGTTGAACTGTAACACAGCATCAATCAAGCTATCTTTGCTAAAGCACAATGCAAACTAATTTCTTCAAGTGGAAGAGAGAAGGGGAAAGAAGGTGGGAAACCTCATTAGAATTTCTTACAAACCAGCTTTTTAATAATTTTTTAGTTTTTAGGTGTGTGCCCACTCAGAGAATATTTCCCAGCAGCAGTGATCATAAAAAATATGGTTTAGTGAAAAGCTTACAGGACAAGGCTTTGGAAAACATGATTTTTAATTCCACTTCTGCTTCTGACCACGCTTTTAGAAAAGTCTGTATAATCCTGGTCAAGATTTCCTGGTTTGTAAATGAGAACTACATTACATCAACATCCTTTCGACTGCATCTTCTAAATACCAATTTAAAAAGAGGAAGAGGTCTTTTACAGCTAGGGACCCCATATTATACATACCTAGAGCAGTGGTGGGGAACCTACAGCATGCCTCAACTGGGCTGTTTGTTATCATTGAAAGCTCTAAAGGATTCTCCATCACTGCTCTAGGGTCTATGAAAAGGGGAAAAATGGATAATGCCTTAAAAATTAGTTGTACATGTGAGGTCATTCATTAGGTATAAGGAGTTAGAAACAGCAGTAAACCACTGCCAATAGGTGACTTCTAGAATTCTTTGCTACCAGACAGTATGGATGGTTCATTAGTATGCATCCCATCTTGTCCCATCCCCTCTTCTTTCTATTGTAATACAGAGTTAAAATGTGACAGAGCTATTGATAGAATAGACTTCATTCATTCATACCTTTTCATTAAGCAAGTGCTATGTTTAGACTTACCCAGATGTCTCCAACATCTTGATTTGACTGAACCACATTGAGTGGAAGGGAATTGTCTTGGGTCACATGTAAAATATATGCTTAATTTGTGTAAGTAACAAAACTTTTATTATTTAGTATTTGTTATTGTAACATTAAAAAGAGAGGGAAAACAAGCAGCCCGTTTGCCTCAGGTTGGAGACCCCTGCAAAATAGCTTTAATCTTGCCATCAAAAGTCTTGTGGCCTACTAGGGAAGATGTAAGAGGCACATAAATAACTATATTACAGGTAGAGGTACACAGGAACATCAAAGTGATACAGGGTTGAGTAAAAAAGAGATCATTACCATCAAGTGGTACTGGTCCTTGGAGAATAAGAATGAACACACATGTCTTAGTTATTTTTCTCGTGGCTGGGATGAAATACCCAACACCTTCATGTTAAACAAGAAAAGGTTTATTCCACCTCACAGTTTGTATGAGTTTCAGTTCATAGTCAGGTGCCTATAACGCAGGGCAGCGTGGCAGAGGGACATCATCAAGGAAAAACAGTTCATGGTATGGCAGACAGGAAGCAGCAAGCAGCAGCAGCAAGCCTACCTTCCCTCTCTCCCTTTACAAGCCTATTGATTGGTGCCACCCATACCCAGAGTGAGACTTCCATTATCCGTACCTTTAATCCATATTCACACACCCTAATCCAGCCACTTTCAAAGCTTCCTACATACGACCACATGAGGCTTTGGGGGGGACACCTAGATTTAAGCCATAGCAGTGCACATATGAAGAAAAGGTATCACAGACACAGGCAAATGGAGGTAGCAACAGAAAAACTAAGGGCCTATACTGTATATCAAGTTAATTTATTCTGCCTAGAGAAAATGATAGGTAAATGGGAGCAATGGAAAAGAAGTTTGGAAATATAAGTTGAAGCTAGGTCATGCAGTCTCAGGTGTTGGAACTTGATTCTATGGTCTGTGAGGCTTGTAGGTTTGAAGGAAGAGAATGACAAGATCAAAGTTTAATGAGGCAACAGTAACTGGAGAGGGGAAGTTGAGTCAGAAGTCCTAAATACTGGCCAAAGCAAGAGGCAATGAAGACCCACACTGGATTTTAATACAATGCCTTTGTTCTATTTTGTTGTTTTAAATATTTGTTGACAAAATTTGTTTGCATTTATCATGCATAGCATATGTATACATTGTGGAATGACTAAATTTCCATTACCTTGCATACTTTTTTTTATATAACATTTAAAATCTACTCTCTTCAGCCAGGCATGGTGGCACATCCCTGTAATCCCAGCACTCAAGAAGCTAAGGCAAGCCAGGTGTGGTGGCACACGCCTTTAATCCCAGCACTCGAGGCTGAGGTAGGAGGAGCGTTGTGAGTTCGAGGCCCGCTTGGGCTACAACGTGAGCGCAAGGCCAGCCTGAGCTACATCGTGTGACCCTGCCCCAAAAACTAGGGCTGGGAGTTTGGCTCAGTGGCTTAAGCGCCTGTCTTGCAGGTGTGAAGCTGTGAGTTCAATCCCCAGTGCCGCAAAAAAAAAAAAAAAAAGAAGAAGCTGAGGCAGGAGGGTCACTGCAAGTTCAAGGCCAGCCTGGTCTACATAGTGAGCTCAAGGGCAGCCTAAATTGCATAGTGCTATAGTGCTACTTATCTCAAAAAACAAAAATAAGTAATTTTTTTAAATCTGTCGTCTTAGCAATTTTCATATACAATATGCATATATTATTATAATCACTGTGTCCTATGGTACATCTCAGCTTATTCCCTCCTTTCTCACTGAAATTTTGTATTTTGACCTACATCTCCCCAGTCCCCACTCCTCACACTTGATAACCATTGTGTCTGCCTTTGTAAATGTGGGATTTTCAGATTTCACATACAAATGACATCATCATGCAGTGTATACCTTTCCATGCCTGCCTATAGTACTTAGCATAATGTCCTCCAAGTATATCCATGTTGCTACCAATGACAGGACTTCTTTTTCTTTTATGCTGAACAGTGTTCCATTGTATATTTCTAACACATTTTCTTTATTCATTCATCCACTGATGGACATTTAGGTTAATTCCATACCATGGCTATTGTGAATAATGCGACACTGAACATCAGAATGCAAACTTGATTCTATTTCCTTTGGGTATATAACCAGAAGTAGAACTGTTGGTAGTGTTTTGTTTTGGAGGATTATTTCATTTTTGTTTTTGTTTTGAGGTACTGAGAATTGAATCCAGGACCTTCATACTGATCTACAGTCCCCAACCCTTATTATTTTTACTTTGAGACAAGGTTCACTAGGTTGTCCAGTTTTTGAGGATCTTCAACCTATTTTCTGCAATGGTTATACTAATTTATAGATCACTGTCAATAGTGTAGAATGTTTCCCTTTTCTCCACATTCTTTCTAACTGTTATTTGTTATCTTTTTGATAGTAGCTACGTTAACCAGTATGAAAAGATACTTCTTTGTGGTTTTAATTTGCATTTACATAATGATTAGTGATAGTGAGCATTTTCCCACAGACTTCCTGGCTTTTCACATTTATTACCTGATCACCTTCACCCAGACCAGTACCAAGAAGTTCTTATCATTTTCTGGTCTTTTGTTTAAGTCTTTAATCCATTTTGTACTGACTTTTGTATTTGCGGTAGAGGGCCAGTTTCATCCTTTTGTTTGTGGACATTCAGTTTTTTCATCACCATTTGTTGTAGTCAGGGGTTACAAGGAGAACAATTACATATAGGACACAGAATTTATAATACTGTTTTATGTTGGTCATCAGAGTTAAACACAAGAAAGGGCAGGAAATCTGTCCACAACACTAAAGACCCAGAATATTCAGCCAAGGGTCTGGATCCAACAGCAATGTCCTACATGAGTCCAGCTGAAGACCCAGAGCCCATGACAGTGCCTCCCATGAGTCCAACTGGAGATCTAGAACCCTTGACAAGGGCTCATGCCAGTCTGTTTTACGAATCTGCACTGGGAAGGCCCAAAGGTCAGTGGTGGAGGTCAGAAAGTCTATGCCAGCGGGGTGAAGGAGCTGTGCAGTAGGTTGAGGGTTCTATACTGGAGCCGAGAAGTCACGCTCAGAATAAGGACCAGGGCTGCCCTGAAAAGTACCACAGCCATCCTCAGTGACAACAAGGTCCCGAGTTCCTCCAACGATGAGAACAGTTGAGGACATTCCAGGAAGCCAGCATGACAAGCTTCTCCTGGAGATTAATCAGCAAACATCTTCCCCTCCGGAGCCAGGAAGTGATGCTCAGTGTAAGCAGCAGAGCTCGCCCAAAGTGAACTGCGGCCACTCTCAGTGACGAAGTCCCAAGCTTCTCTGATGATAATGGCTGAATCCATATTGGGGGAACCAGCATGACAAGCTCCTCCAGGAGAACCAGTGGCTCGAAACAGCAACACTTAGGAAAACGCACAACACCTTGCTCTTCTTTTCCATGTCTATTTATGCTGGCAACTTTTCGCAGGTGGGCCATCTACACTCACCACTATGCTGATTTAATTCAGGTGGTGTTAAGTTGACCACCAGTTTTTAATCCATAACACCATTTGTTAAAATAATTCTGTTTTTTATTTTGTGTTCTTAGTACTTTTGTCAAAGATCAATTGACTGTTAATGAGTGGATTTATTTCTAAGTTCATTTCTTTCCATTGGTCTCTATTTTTATGCCACACGTAAGTTGTTTTAAGCTTTGCCGTGTATTTTGAGATGAGGTAGTCTGATGCCTCCAGCTTCGTTCTTTTGGACATTCAATCTTATGTGGTTCCACATGAGTTTTAAAATTGTTCTGTTTCTCTGAGAAAGGTCTTTAGAATTTTAATAAGGAGTGCATTGAACCTAGAGATCATCTTGGGTGATACAGACGTTTTGTTTTGCTTACTTGCTTGCTTGCTTGCTTGCTTGCTTGCTGTGCAAGGGATTGAACCCAGGGCCTCACATCTGCTAGGCAAATGGTATACCACTGAGCCATTGCCCTTCCAGTACATGACTATAGAAAGTCTTTCAATTCTTATGTCTTCTTCAGTTTCTTTCGTCAGAGTCTTACAAGTTGTAGTTTTCTGTATTCAAGTCTTTGACCTCTGATTGTTTATTCCTAAGCCCTTTTAATGCTGTTGTAAATGAGATTGTTTTTTTCATTGGCTTTTCAGATACATAGACATGCTCCTGAGTTTTGTTTATTGATTTTATGTACTGTAACTCTTGCTGAATTCATTTGTTTGCTTTTTGTTTTGTTTTGTTTTGATTTTGGTTTTCTTCCTGATAAAGACCTTAAGGTTTTCTGTATGTATAAAACCATGTTGTTTGTACACATGCAATTTAGATTTTTCCTTTCTAATTGGATGAGTTTTCTTCTCTTTTTCTTGCCTAACTGCTATGCTAGGACTTGCAGTATTGTTGAACAGGTGTGCCTGGGAGTAGGTATCCTTGCCTTATTTCAGATCCTAGAGAAAAGACTATCAACCTGTCACCATTAAATATGGTGTTAACTATAGACTTGTCGTGTATAACTTTTTATTAGGTTACATTTGTTCTGTCCTTACCCTGTTGAGAATTTTTTCATGAAAGGATACTAAATTTTGTCTAGTGTTTTCTCTGCATCTATTAAGATGATCATAGAGATTTTGTCCTTCATTCTGTTAATGAGTATATCAAAATTAGAGCATTGTGTGTATTAAATTGTCCTTGCATCCGTGGGATAAATCTCAGTTGATCTTGGTGAATGATCCTTTTAATGTATTGTGGAATTTGGTTTACTGATATTTTTGGTGAGGTTCTTTTTATTTATGTTCCTCAGATATTGGCATATAATTTTCTTTTGTTGTAGTTTCCTCTGGTTTTAGCCTCAGGCCTCAAAAAATGAGTTTGGAAGTATTCCCACTCCTTTAGTTTTTTGGAAGAGGTTGAAGAATTGGTAATAATTTTTTAAATACTGGGCAGAATTCAGCAATGAAGCCATCAGGTCCAGCGCTTTCCTTTCATAGAAATTTTTGTTGTTACTGATTCAGTTTCCTTACTCTGTGTTGGTCTGTTCAGGGTTTCTCCACCTTCATGATTCAGGCTTGGCAGTTGTGTGTGTCTAGAAATTTATATATTTCTCCTAAGTTACCTGATTTGTTGCCATATAACTGTTTACAGTAGTCTCTTACGACCCTTTGTTTCTCTGGTATTATTTCTACTGTCTCTTTCCTTTTTTATTTTATTTGAGCCATCTCGCCTTTTTTCTTATATAGCCTTAGTCTAGCTAAGTGTTTGACATTTTTTTTTTTAAGTTTTGGTGTTCTTTCCCTTTTTGGTAGTACTGAAGATAGAACTCAGCCAGGGTCTATGCACTGGGCTACATCCCAGCCCTTTTTTCAAAACTTTTTTGTGGCAGAGTCTCACTGATTTACTAAACTGCTTGAAATTCTCCTACTTCAGCTTCCCAGAGTACTGGGGTTCCAGGTAAGCAACTACCACAACCAGCTTTAAAGGTTTTTTGTTTTTGTTTTTTTTTAACAAATTTACTTAGGGGTGTGTATGTGTTTTGAAACAAGGTCTCATTGTATAGATCCGTAGTCAGGCTGACCTTGGACTCACTATGTAGCCCAGGCTGGCATCAAGCTTGGAATCCTCCTGCCTCAGCCTCCTGAATGCTGGGATCATAGGCATGTGGCACAACACTCAGCCATTGAGGTATAATTGACATACAATAAGCTGTATGTTTTTAAAGAGTACACTTTCATCAATTTTATATACACACACATTAACTGTCACAAGTCAAGTAATAAATATATCCATTTCCTTTGCAAATTTCCACATGCTCTGTGTTACCTTTCCTCATACCCACTGATTTTCACCATCATACTCAAGTCAACCACAGATAAGTAGAATCATACAGTATATAAGACTGGTCAATTTTGTGTATGCGAAAAATATTCAGTTTTTTGTCGAGTGTGTGTGTGTGTGTGTGTGTGTGTGTCTGTTGTTTTTCTAGCTGTTGTTCTGGGACTGATTTCACCAAGTCCAGCCTGAGACCATATACAACCACATCTTGTAGCTGGTCCTTGGCTGGCCAGTACTCCTCTCTGTCCCCAGCTGAGTGGGGCAAGGGCCCAGATTCAAAACTGTTTCAGGATCTGCTGTCTCACTGAGGTTGTCCCCGCCTAGGGGACTCAGATGAATGTGTCTCCCTCTGCATCCTTGTTCAAGTGAGGCTGATCTAGGACCACAGCAGAGAGGAACTGCAGACAAATTAGAGGGTCATTCATTTCAGGGTCCACAGCAAAGACCTGTGTGAGCTGGCCTGTCTCTTGAGGAAGGCAGTGATGTGCATGAGCCCGTTGGTGGGTGATTTTGATGGATACTCAAAGGTGAATGTGATGGAAATGAATGGGGCCATTTCCATCTCTGAGGCAAGACCACAGCTTGTGAGTCTGCCACCTGGTTGTACATCTCTCTCAAGTGATCCTTCTAGGTCTTGGGCTCCATGGGGATTTCACAGACTCCTACCTGAAACCCAACACTTCACAAAAGCACTTTTATTCTTGGGCAGCTGGGAAATAACTTTTCCTGAGAGCTGAGGTATACATGAGCTAGGTATCTTTTCCTATTCTGCCAGCTTGTTGACGCAGTTCTAAACTTTCTGCTAGAATTTTCTGAACTAGGAATCAAGATAACCTTAGTCACCAGAAAGCTTTCAAAAATAAATTTGTGTAACCTCCAAAAGGAAAAACAGTGACGTTATTGACGAAGTCAGGTGATAGCTTAGTCCTGTAGTAGATTCTTCAGATGAGAAAAATACGTTGAACTAGAACTAATTATAGTTGATGATTGTGTTTTTGATAGGTTGTGGTCTGTTCATACTCAGTTATTAGAATACAGCCAGGTGGAGATCTGGAGCAAGTAATATGAAAGAAAAACAGAGCAAGGAAGTTGTTATACACACACACACAGCCACACAAACTATTGCAGGGTCAGGAGGGTGAGGATCAGGTCCAAATGCAACTTAGAACTGGGCTCAGTTCCAAATACAGCAAGGGAAAGTGAGGCTTCATAACCAAAAAGTAGACTGAAAGAGGAAGGAGGATAAAAAATTGCTAAGAGAAAAAACTTCAAGGGTAAATGGAGATTCTTGCTGAAGGCAACAACAGTGATCAGATATCACATGCGGGCTGGTGAAGAATGAAGGGTTTCGTCAGATTCAAGGGTGGTAAAATACCAAGGGTGGATTCTTTCTAACCTGACTTAATGGAATGCTTGCTAAAATCGAGATATGTACATCTGTCAGGGAAAAGGACTCAGGAGGGTGTTTACTCAAAGAAAGAGTTATCAGTATAAAGGGCATAAATATTCTAGGCTTTAGGAACAGGACTCAGATCGTGAAAAGACCGTGGAGAAGCAAATATATAGGAATATGGGTTCTGGGTGAGGTATCAAATCAGTTTGTAGAATCACATCAACAGATTGAGAATTCAGTTGCTAGGAAAGGAATACTGAAAGTTAAGGTTTTCTATCAAGAAATTGGTCGCATGGCCAGCTCTAGCATCTCGGACCCAGATGGAGATGGGACTGAGAAAACTGAGTTGATGCGGAGACACTGGCTAAGATGCTCCCTGCTGGTACAGAGCCAAACCATGGTGGCCTTCAGGCCCCTGCTTTCAGCTTGGAAGCTCATTACAGTTGCCCATATGATCATTGAACTCCTAACCCTGAGCTCATTAATTCTGAATAGTTAGGCAGTTGTAATATGATTCTCATGCAGAAGGTGATAGCACCCTTTCTTTCTCATGACTCCTGAAGTACAAGGAATTTGATGCTGCAGAGAAAGATTCTTGTTCTTGATTTTTTCCCCTTGTGAAATGCCTTGGATTTTATTGACTGAACAGATTAAATTGTTGATAATTGCCCCCATTCATATGCTATTTGGGGGTTATAGATAGTTATAGTTGTTTCTATAAACAGAATACAGTCCTATTTTGCTTTTTTGTATATTAAACTCAGAGTTCATACAGCCATGAACTAAAACCCTTAGGTAATGGACTGAAAAGAAATTCATTTCTTTGTTATTATGATTTTGAAGACGTTTTCATAGTAATGTATGTTTTGTTTGTTCAACACGTGATTGAAGTAGGCAGGGCCAACGGTAATTTAGTATGTTCCATTTATGTTTTTAAGGACAGTATTCCAGGAGTCTATACAATTATCAGGCAAAAAAAATTTACACAAAGTATTATGCATTTATACATGAAGAGAATTGCATGACTAAACAATTTGCAGGGGCCAGGGTTTTAACTCAGTGGCGTAAGTGCCTGTGTCACAAGCTCAAGGTCCTGAGTTCAATTCCCAGTACCAAAAAAAAAAAAAAAAAAAAACTGTAAATACTAAATGAGAAGTTTACATAGCTTTCTTAATTCAGGAATTCTACTTTTTGTCACTAATACAGAAATACTATGTGCAGCTTTCCAAATATTTGATTATAACAATCTATTTCTCAAACACCTGTTAACATTTTATGAGATGATAATGTTTCATGGAATTTAATTTGGAGCATCTTCCCCATATTTATTTAGAGTTTAGATGTCGCAAGCTAAGTGTAGTGGTACACACCTCTAATCTGGGAGCCTGAGACAGAAGGGTCTTAAACTCAGACACAGCCTGGGTAGCATAGTGAGTTAGCAAAGACCCGTCTCAAATGTTTTAAAAAGGACAGGGAATGTACCTTAGTGCAGAGGCCCTGGATATAACCCCCTAGTACTGGGGGGGAAATAAATGTGGACATCCCAAACAGTTCCATCTGTAAATATCTCCAAGAAGAGATCATTCACCTGGCTACAGTAATAACTTTTGTTACACACCTTTATGCTTTTCCTGTTTTACCTTTAGTGGGAAGAAAATAAAAACAGGATGCTAATGACAAGGCCAACCCAAGAAACATCAAGCACTTTTTTTGCCAACCTGAGATGTGGCATCCTTTAAAGAGTATTCTCTCCATTATATCCAGAAAGCCAAAGATTTTTTTTTAATTATCCAAGGTATTATCAAATTACTGATATAAATAAAACCTGCCACATATGGGACTATTTGCTCTAGTCATTGTCTTTTCTCTCTCCCTGTCTCCCTTTCTCTTTTTCTTCTTTCTTTTTATTTTTAGTAGTATGGACGGAACCCAGGCTGTTGGACGTAGTAAGCATATACTCTACCATTTAACTGCACTCTCAGCTTTATTTTAATGTCACTTCCTTAACGCATTGGAATTAAGATTTAAATACTGAATGATGAAAAGAGAAAATTTTTTTAAGTAACCACTTTCTGACTTAATGTACCAGAATATTAAAGCCTGTGCTTCTGATTAAGTCAAGTAACCTAGCTATTTAATATATTATTTAAGATTATAAATTATTAATTCACATTCCTCTCAGCTTTCATTGACTTCAAGAATGTAGGTTAGTTACAATTTTTTTGACTTGTCTGTGTGTGGCATCAGTGTCACAAATGTCAGCTTCTTTATTACTGTTTATTAATTAAATGACAGATCCAAGCACCTCTTTGATATAAAATTCACAGCTAGTATGATGCGGAGGAATTTTTGTGTGTGTGTGAAAGGTTGTTTAAAAACAGCTTCAACATGATTCATGGGGTCCCATTGTTATTCACTTCTGTTGCAGTGTTCTGAGCCAATTGGCGAATCTCCATTTCTTCAGGATTCACTTACTTGAAATGTGGTCTCATAGTAGACTACTTTAGAATAAAGATTATGAGACAACTAGATCGCTTTCTTTTGTTATATCTTTTCCTAAAAATTACATTTTATATATAATTGGTGGCGATTCATTAATAAATCACATTCTAAACATATTTATCAAAAATAATTGTATCTTTATCATTATTTGCTGATCCTTTGGTCCTACCTTGAAATTCTTTCATACTTGTGAAAATTCAAACACATGTTTCTATGTTTATGGGCTACACATAGTTTCTTTAAAGTATATCCTTCATAAGTTGTACTTTATAGCTATCATAACCCTTATTGTAAATGTGTATCTTATCTCTTTCCCTTGCTCGTAAAGTCATTCATACTGCAGGTATTAATATAAATGTCCCCTTTTATGTGAAACCATTCCAGAACCCTAGGCTGAAGGAACTCTATATTTTTCTAGTATTAGTTACATACTGCATAGTTACCTAGAAGAATTCCATTAATCTTCTTGTAGAGAGATAAATTTGGATTTTAGCAGTTCGGCTTGTTACATACTGTATTTATTTCCCGAGGTTGCCTGTAATAAAGCACCACAAATCTTGTTTGTGTCTTAAAAACAGCAGAAATTCATTTTCTGACAGTTCCGAAGTCCAGAAGTCCAAAATCATTGTGCTAAAAGGGCCACTCTCTCCGAAGGCTCTAAAGGAGAGTCTGTCCTATCCTCTTCCAGCAGCTCATGGTACCAAGTGTTCTTGGTTAGTGGCAGCATAACTAGTCTCCTACCTCCATCTTCACATGATAGCCTCTCTTGTGTATCTCGTCCTCTCCTTTCTTGTCTCTTTAAGCACATTTGTGAGTAGATTGAGAGTTCATCATGATCCACAATGATCTCAACTCAGGATCCTTAATTACATCTGCACGAGCCTATTTCCAAGGAAGATCCCATTTTAAGGTACTAAGTGATACATCTTTTGTATGTCACCATTCAGCCAACTACATCTGTTGAATATATGACCCTTATTTCCAAATACTGTAGTCATCTTTCTGATCTGTTCAATGGGTGTATCTAGGTGAGGGCATGATCTCATTCATGTATGTGTTTGGGAGGTGGCATCTATTTTTTCTTTTTGCCTGTCGGCTTTCTGTATCAGATGGTCTACAGCTTGACTTTATAGACATTAAAAATTAACCATTGGCCTTATTAAACTCTTGAGGAAGTCACCCCTGGGGATTTGAATAGAGTTTATTACATATGTATAGTTGTTGTTTTTAATTGTGTGGCTTTTTCATCACCATTATTTTTTACCATGCTTATCTTTTATTGCCTTAGGTACTTAGACTACATACACCAATTGCTTATTAACAGAGAACTATAAATTTGTCTTTTGTGCATACAGCCCCTGGAGTTTGGTGCCATCCTGAGATTGAGAGCATACTGTGGATCAAAGAACACTGAATTGTTAACAAAAAAATCAAGTGCACTTACTAGTTGTAGGATTTTAAATAAATCATACTACCAGAACTTGTTTCTCAGAACTAAAACAAAAGTAGTAATTTTACCCCAGTATTATGCTATGAGGATGAAGTTTTTAGGAGATGATTTTAAAAATGTGAAAGTTTATATAAATTAACCTTTAGTATTTTCTCAATGTCTTGCATGAGAGGACTTTTTTTGTATTTACTGATTAGTGATTTTCTGTCAACCACTAATTTCTTTTAAGCTGTCACGTATTATTTAATGTAAGTATTTATAGAATGTCTTATTGGTGACATAGAAGTCACTTTGGGAAATGTCTTTAATGGACAAGACATAAAGCTGCAGGCTCTCGAGAGAAGTAGTGGGAGATAAAAGACTACATCTGGTCACCAGCTTACATGAACTTGCTGATGTTGTAAACCCTTATTTATGTAGTTATGAATATTTCACAGATTTGGGTTTCTGTATTCTTTCACTCCAAGTGGTTTCCAGAACACTTACCAGAATCTTCTTGTTAAAAATAATGGTACACACAGATAATTCTCCCTAAGGGAAAAAAATACATCCTTTAATCATCTGGAGTTTGCATTTCAGCCAGCATTTATTAAGCCCTAATCATGTGTGAGACCCAGGAGGCACCAAAAAGAAGACAAAATCTGTTCTTGAGGTGCCACTTTTCAAGTATAGGAAAATAATGTAGAAGTGTAATAAAAGAGTCACATTGGGCTGGGGGTATAGCTCAGTGGTAGAGTGCTTTCCTAGCATACACAAGACCCTGGCTTCCATCCCCATCACCACCAAAATAAAAAAAAAAAATAAATGTCACACTGAAGCAGCAATATATCTCAGTCTTCTGTGTTACTAAGCTGTCTGGGGTTTAGGATAGCCTTCATGAAGAGGTGATACCTAGGCAAAAGTCTGCCAGGTGACCAAGGGCAGGTCGAGGAAGTTATGTGAAAAGCAGCGTGGGGATGCATTTTACGAAGCCTTGAGAATCCAGTGGAGTAGGAGACAAGGCGAGGGAGAGGGGTAAGCACTACATTAAAAGGACTTTGTGCGGCATACAAAAGAACTGGATTTTTCCCTGCGTGATGGACTGTTGTAGGTGGGTAATATGAATGAGATTTGCTGGACAGAAGTGGCCTTTTGTCCTTAGGGATATGAAAATAGGTATAGGGACAGTGTGGGTCACTAGGAGCCTCTTAACAGAACATGCTCCTAATTCAATTCAAACTGGATACCAAGCCAAGTAAGTCTTTCTAAAATGTGAAAAGCACCAGCTAACCTTCCAACTCAAAAGCCAGTAATGATTTCTCTGCTGTAGGAAGATGTGCAAAATGAAAACATGTCTCATCCAGGAGCCCCTGAATTGGCCCCACTAATTTAAGCTCCTGCTGCTTCTCAACCACAAAGAGAGCTGAGGTTTTTCTTCTTCTCCCTTAGCTCTGACTCCTCAGGTGTGAGTCCCACATTAGAAGATTAATCTAAGTGGCATAGATCAAAGAGTTAAGCCTGTTCATTGAGTGTATATTTGACTTTGTTATGTAGAAATCTGCATTTTTTAAATTCCCTTCATTTTACTAAGCAAAAAATTTTTAAAGGTTTGCTTTTTTTACATTAAGGAATTTCACAGCTGATACCTCTTCATGGTTAAAAATGGCAATGCATTTTTGTACTTTTGTTTTGATCAATAATAAATTTTTCCAGATTTTGCTCAAATACAAGAATTTTCAAGCAAGACCTCATGTCTTTTGGGATTTGGGGTAGAGAAATGATTGTATGTCTTGAAAATTTGTGTGTGCGTGTGCATGTATGTATGTATATATGTATAAAATTTTAAAAGCTTTGAAAATGATGTGTGATGGAGTGAAGTTTACTGTGATAATCTAGGAAAAATGAATGCTTATATGTCACTAGAATTTTCTGTTATTGAAAATTTATACACATAGAGACTGAGGACCTTCTCTTCTGCTTTAGCATCATTGATAAGTCAAAGGTCACCCTTACATAAAGAGGTATTTGATCAATAAATACTTTTTAATGATAACTGTGGTACTTTTTATGATAAAAGAGCATTTTTTGTGTGGAACTCAGTTGCCTGATGAATGCCATCTGACCCTAAAGTTAGATTGTGATTTTTCAGACTTTTCTCTTTTTTTCTTTTTTTCTTTTTTGGTTGAATACTGATACGAAGACAATTGTAGGGCTTCTAATTCAAACAGTTCTTCAATTGATCAGTGTACAATTTAGGTATGCTTTCCTACTAGCAAGTGTATTTACTTCAAAGAGTTCATTATGAGAGGAAAAAAATCTAGTTATTAATTTCAAAAAGTAGGCAAAAATAGCAGTTTCTGCTTCATTAGGAAAGAAAACTGGTATCAATTTAAAGTGTACTACTTTTTCCACTCATCTCCCTTTGTGTAAACAGCAGCCGCCAGGGACTGCCAGAAAGAAAAAAACTCAACTGAAAGTGATTGTAAAACTTGTGTCCTGTAAGTGGGATAGTTTAAAGACTGAACAGGTGATTGTAGAGGTGGATAATGAGATCTTTAGAATTACAGTAGGAATTAGGCATCAGTGTAATTGGGATTAAAATTTCAGGAGAAGGCAAAATAGAAGGTAAATTGCAAGAAAAGAAACAAGGTATTAACTAGACAATAGAGGAGACCTTGTGAAAGAAATAACATGTCATTTTTGGGCGGGGAACATTGTAACAAAGCTGTTTGTCTGCAGTGATTTGAACATTGACGTGTTGGTAAACATTGACATGTAAGGTAATTCTCTCAATTTTCAAGTATTCCTCTTCAGTAACCTAATCTGATTTGATTTGCCTACTTTGAATTAATTTGAAATCCATATTTCAGGTGAATAATAAGAATCGAGGCACTTTCTTCAGGTTACTCAAGTGTACATGTTTGTACACAAACAATAACATACATTAGCAGTTGATGATAATGTAAGCATTAAAAGATGAGCAAGTAGCCAGGCATGGTGGTGCACGCCTGGTAATCCCAGCACTCAGGAGGCTGAGGCAGAAAGATTGTTGTGAGTTCGAGACCAGCCTGAACTACAAAGTGAGTTCAAAGCCAGCCTGAACTGCATAGTGAGACCCTGTCTCAAAAAATAGGGCAGAGGATTTAGCTCAGTGGCTTAAGTGCCTGCCTGGCAGGCACAAGGTTGTGAGTTTGATCCCCAGCACCAAAAAAAGAGAGAGAGAGATGAGCAGGTGTTGGAATGGCTGCTCTCTGGAATATCCTTTCCTCCAGAGCCTTTGAGCATCTGGATAGCGACTTAATAGCAATTTCATTGTTAAAGTGATTGTATACCAAATGTGCTATTTGTCCGAGTCAAGATTTAGTGATGCTGTTCTTATCCTGTCAACCTTCCTGCATAGCAGTTTTTGTCTGCAAGTTGAGTATCTTGTACTCCTTAAGAGTATGAGAGCAAGATTCCAAAAGCTGTCACTCAAATGATCCACTCCAGTATCTCTGTGTATTTTGAAAAAAGTACACCAGCCTTTTAACCAGTCTAATGCAACTTCATATTATCTTTCTGCCTAGAATATCTTTTCTTTGCCTGTCTACCCCACAAATTTCTTCTCACTCCTCTGGATTTAGTTAGTGAGGCATAGGAACACATGCCTGTAATACCAGAACTTGGAGGTTGAGGCAGGAAGATGGCTAGTTTGAGACCAGCCTGGACTACATAGGGAAAACTTGTCTTAAAAAAAAAAAAAAAGAAAAGAAAAGAAAAAGACTTAAGTTTACTTATCACTTTCACCTTTTCTGAGAAGTGTTCTTGCTGACTCCTTTCCTCTACCTAAAAAGTAGCCATCAACCTAGTAAGCATTTCCTTGCTATTTGTTTTGTTTGTTTTTACAAAACTGAGAGTTGAGCCTAGGCAAACACTGCCTCTGAGCTCCTTTGCCAGCCCCCTTTCTAAAATATTTTTTGTTATAATTGTTCTATTTTCTTATGTTGTTGTTAATCTTTAGCTGAGGCTAATTTATAAATTGGTGATATAAATCAGGTTTAATACTACCTGCCATTTCATGGAGGGGGCAGGTAGTTACAGTTGCAAGCCACAAAACTGAAAATATTTATTGTCCAGCTTCCAAAGTCTGCCCCCTCTATCATTTCTCAGGTCCCTTCAAGTTACGCATATTTTCTAGATTGGCGAGTTCTCAATGGTAATAAAAGTAATTGCCGTGACCGTGTGCATTTTTCCTGGGTACTCAGTGCGTCTTGTGTGTGTTACTTAGCTCAGCTGTCGTGGAAAGCACTGTTGTCTGCGTTTCATGGATGAGGAAACTAGGCTGAGCTGAGTCACTGCCCCAGGGACTGTGCTAGTGAGAAGGTGGAGCAGCTTTGAGTGGGGACATCTGATGTGTGCTGGGTGGGAGCTGATGCTGGGAATGTTTTCAGAGCTCAGTTTGGTTTTGCTTGCGGTTTTTGTGAGGGTGCTCAGGAGCCTTCATTTCTTCATCCATTCCACCATTGGTCCACGAATCTTCCCTGTCTCTGTCACTCCATCTGTCTGTCTCTGCTTCTGCTGTCTCCATCTCTATCCCTGTGTTCTCCATCTGCATGGTCTTTGTTCCTCCTCATCACTGTAGCTCTGCCTCATACCCATGCCCATCCCCCTCCTAGTTCTGTCTCTCCCCATCTCTATTTTTGCTCCCCACATCTCCATATCTCCCCATCTGTTTCCGTATATTTGCCCCTACCCATCTCTTTCTCCCCAGCTCTTTCTCCATTGTTTCCGTCTCCCTCTTTCCCATCTGTCTCTCCCTGGCCGACTGGCTCTCCATTGCCTTTTATCCCACCCACACTACCCGCTCCGTGCCTGTGCATGCTCTCAGGTAATCATCACCATCATCATCATCCCCACCACAACCCTTCTGTTCATTAGAAACCCCATCACACTTTCTTTAGCTCCTTAGTGACATTCTGTCATGGAACCACCCAAACAAGTGGGCCCCTGGGTTGCAGCCAGATACCTGAAGGTGTGTTGCTAAATAGGCTGGCCATGAATTTATGATCCTCCTGCATCACCCCTTGGAGTTACTAGGATTACAGTCCTGTGCCAAAGTGCCCAGCTTGTTTTCTGCTTTTAATGCTTAATTCCACTGTCTGTTGCTGACTTCAGTTCCCATATTGGAATTGTGACTAGAATACACTTTGCTGCTGTATTTTATGTTTGGATGCCCAGTAAATGATGGCATTGTTACTCTTGACAACTATCACTTGAATGGGATTAGACGTCTATCTGCTGTATATCCACTGGTGAGGCTGAGGCACCCCTCTTCCCATCTTCTTCCGTCTTAGCCCCTATAGGACGCTGTTCTCGAGGAGCTCATGCAGTATTGACTTCTGTCCACAGTCCTCTCCACACCATTAGCAGCTCATATGTTCTGGCACATCGTCTCATGCCTAGTCTCATTTTATCACCTCAGCAACATTTAGGAGATGAGCAAATTAAGAAGCAGAAAACATAGCACACAACTAGCTTTTAGCAATAGCACCATCAGTGCAATCCCTAGTTCTGTTTCCTCTTAGTGTTATCATTATACAACTCCACAGATCCACTTTTACCAGCAGTGTTGGCAGTGTCGATTCAAAGCAGAGGCACTTAAAATAGTTGTTCAGTTTGGTTTGGGTTTTGAAATTGACTGCATAGTTATTATATTTTGATAAAGACTTATACAAATATTCTGAAGCTTTAAGTTCTTATTGTTTATCAGACTACATCTTTTTTATTATACTACTGTCTTGCTTTTTGTTTCATTTATTTAGGTAATTTTCACTTCTTTGAACACAAACTTTTTTAGAGTCACCTGATTGGTAGTTTAAGCTTTAAAAAATTTGCCTGCTGATTTTTTACAAAAAAAAAATTGTGCTATACTTGAGATTGGATGACATAGGAATGGAAGGCGTACAGATGAGGAAGCTGCACAGTGAAAGGAGAGCGTGGTGTCTACATGGAGCAGTAGTTGGTGTGGAAGATAGAGGCAGTAAAGACCCCAGCCAGAGTGGATTCAGGGGACAGCAGTGCCTTTTCTGTCTTGTTCCCCATGGCGTCTTCATGCTCAACCTTCTTCAGCTCTGCTGTCATCACATCAGTTCCAAAAAGTTAAAATCCTAGTGCTTCCCTGTTTCCATCTAATCTCAGTTTTCAAGGTAGCTTACACTTCTGCCCACTGTTATTTCTCACTTCCCCTCAGATTGCCAGTAGACTTTTTATTTTTATTTTTTGTTTCTGCCTCTTTCATCCATGTAAGTCCTGCCAGACTTAAAAACTCAACTTGGAAAAGTATTTCTCCTTGGAATTTCCTCTGTGTGTAAGACCCACCATGGATTTTTCCTTCTGTTGATTTACCCCATCTTTATAAACTAAATTGAATGACTTTTTTAAGCTGCAGTTTCAGAAACCTCATGTCCTGAGGAGCCCCACGGGGGATGAAGGACGGTCAGAACAGATTGCTCCCCTAGACTCCCCACTTCATCTTCACCTAAATAGTGTCTGCTTTTATAGGATTTATATGTTAGAATTTGTGTGAGTTAATTTGGAAAAGAATTTCATTGCTTAAAAGACTTTTGAGAAGTGTTGCTGTCTTAACAGTATGCCAAATGATGTCAGTGAGTGTTATCTGCACTTTTGTATATATGTTTGTCTCATAAAGTGCACTTGAAAATGTCATGAAATTAATTTATCTTTCTTTTCCCCATTGTGCCCAACTCAGTGCTGAGTAAAAGGAGTGCATTCTATTCATTGCTTTATTCTTTTAATTCATTTTACAGATGATGTGAAAAAAGTCATACTGAGGTTTTAAGTGATGTAGTGTAGTGCCTCTTAATAATATCTCTCATTTTTTAAAGAGAGGTCATAACAGAAGACAGCATGTAACAAAAAGCATATGTTGATGAAGATAGTTTATGTGTCAATAGTAAGCAACAGGATTTTGAGGAATGGAAGGCCTTTCCAATGCTCTTAAAATCAAGCCACTTAAATTTGTGACATTGATCCTGGGTCAGCACACATAGGTAATTTCTCAGTCCTAGTCATGCCATTTGGGCTTTTTTCACTTTTTGTACATTGGAGCATAGATGTATAAACTGGTACCTTTTTTTGAGCTGCATGCATGGCAAAGACCCATTATTTATGTTTCACTTGCCTTATTATTTAAGACATAGATAGCTAATGAGAGACTCATTTATATATTATTGTCATTGGATTACAACTACATTAGAGAAGCAAGAGGCCAGCTTATTGCAATTAAAAAGTAGAAAGATAAGGCCAATGACTGGAATACTGAACTGAGACTAAAGTGCCTTCATCACCATAGGACACTGCTGTTCTTTAAGCATTTTCTTAAAAGAACTGAATGAATAGAGCAAGATAGCACAGTAATATTGTTCTTGTGTCCTGCACAAGGGTAGAGCTGTGGGTTTTTTTGAGTCACTGAGAAAGGAAGAAGAAAAACTCATAAAGTTCTTTTCTGGTGAAAAGGCACATTATGCATACATGCCCACAACGTCCTTGGGATAAAACCAGCTTTGTCCAGTTCATAAAATCTGGCAGGGTAAAACCAACAAACTTAAAGGCTGGAAACCTGCAGTATTCTTTACCAGTATCCTTGCACCTGAGACAAAACATCTAATAGCTCCCTGTTTCTGTTTCCTTATCTGAGGAGTAATAATTATGAAGTGAACTCCTCAAATGAGAGTGCTTAGGCCTTTGTATTAAAGTTCAAGGACATACTATGGCTTAAGTCCTCACCATGAGATCCAATAAAAGTTACCAAAGATATCACCATCTCAGGTATTATAAATTCTGTAAGTAGAGTGAACAAAGAAACAAGTGCACCAGAGTACTCCCTAACACCTGACAAGTGTGTCTGAGGAACCAGCCTGGCTACTAGGGGTAGAACAGTGAAGGAAACATGATTTTTGTCCTTGAGGAAATCACAGAGGAGAAGCAAGCCTATAGAGAGAAAATCACAATATCATTTAGTAAATGGTGTCTTGTGAATGGAAAGGTTATGATTTTAAAGTCTTCAAAGAGGAGGCTATAATGAAGAAGGTTTCAAAAAGGGATTATTTTGAAGTTTATATTGCTAGGCATTCAGCAAGAAATTTCAGTTATGATAAATCTTGGTTCGTTTTCATATAAATGTATTAACTTAAGAATTTTGCTATTAGATTTTTTGCAAAATCAAATAACTGGAATTTGAAATGAAAAATGTGGAAAAACTTCCATGGAGACTGTCATCTTTGTTAAAATTAGCTTATATTAGAATTTTAGAACCTTTCAAACCTTAAGCAAACTATAATACAGTCATATGCCACTAAAAGCAATTTATAGTGATACATGCTCCCCTGACTCTTTTAAATCTATTTCTGTAGTTATTTCTTACTCTCTGGCTCTTCCTAATTTCATTATTTGAAAAACTGAGAGCAAGTCAGACACCTGTGTACCTCCTTTTCTTACTCCCTAGCACTGCGTTTTATGCTCCTTGAACCCTTTATCGTTGATACTATGCAAAACGGAAATCATGTGAGCAAATAAGGTGGCCCTTTTTATGTAGCTCCCAGTTGGGGGCCCTCATGCTTGACTATAATTAATAAAAATCCCGCAATGTGATTTCTGCCACTCTTCCTTCTCATCCTTATAAAAGGATTTTGATTTTGGTTTCCTCCATGATGTTCAAAGAAATTAAACATCATTAGATGGAGAGCTCTATATGTGACTGTATATCATCATTAAAGGATAATTTAAACCTTTATATGAATGCCAGAAAATGTTCAGTATGACTTTGCTTTATTTTCTCAGAAATGTTAAAGTTCTTTTATTATTATTATTCATCAATTCTCCTCTTACATTCACTTGTGCACTGATGATGCCTTTCCAGTTGGTCCCCATAGCAACACTGGATAATGCTAATGAAACTGCAACGTCTTAAGCTCTCCCACAGAGCATCTCTGTGAAAATAGCCATGAAACACAGTTGAGTTTCTTATTTTCTCTCCGTGAAAGAGATTGGCATTTGGATTCTTTCCCATGATCAAGTCTTAACTTCCTAAACTGTCTGACTAGAATTGGAATATCTAATTTAGAGAAGCTTTTTAGATGGCAATAAACCACAACTGGGATACCATTTCCTCTCCCCCATTCACACCCCAGGTTGGTATACAGCTGTGATTCTCAAAATATGGTTCCTCAGCAGCAACAGCAGCAGCACCAGGCAGGTTGTTAGAAATCCTTATTCACATGCCATACCCCAAACCAACTGCATTAGCTCCTCAGGTCCTCTAGATAATTTAGATACATTGATGTTGGAGAACCACTGGTATATAACATAAACTGGTGTAGTGGGTAACATCACATACGGTTTTTATGTGTCCTTGGGTTGTGCTAACATGATTAGAAATTACTTCAGTGTTTTTGATACCTCTTAAACTTCTTTACACTATGAAATATTAGCTGAACATCATTTTGCAGTAAAATAAAATATGGCATCAGAGTGTGATTGATTTCAGTACTGAAAACAAATATATCCTAATCCTTACTTATCTTTCATTAACAATCATAAGAAAAAGTCAAGTCATTGCCATTAAGTCTATAGTGTTAGGCAATGACTCAGACTAAAAATATGTGAGATTTTTTTTTTTTTTTAATTTGTAAATGTTGAAAAGCATCCACCTTTTTGAAAGAAGCCTTTTAATCAGTACTTTTTTGCTGTGGTTAGTAATTTATCCTTTTTATCATTAAATATATTATCAGCATGCGGTAAAAACAAGGTTCTTTTGGAGGCCATGATTTACAGAGCAAAATAAGAAGCAGGTATAATAGAGAATTGCAAAAAGGACAAGTTAACCTATGTCATGTAAAGTTTTAAGAGGCAGCTAGACCTCAGAACTTACAGATCCAGGCAGAAATTTGAGCTGGAAAGGAACATTCCGTAAAGCGAAGTATTTCATTCCTAAAGCTGAACCATCTATATACCAAGAAGTTGAAACAGCCTAAAGAAGTTGTGTTGGTGGTGGTCTGCCTGGACCTGAAGGCCAGGCCATCAGCATTGTAATAGAGCTAAACAGGGTTCAGAAATCAAGACAAGTTATGATTTGTCTGGGTAGGAATCCAAAGGTCAGTTAGTCCAAGGGAACAGTAGTCATACAGTGAGCCCAATCGCTCTTTTAACCCTGACATAATAAGCACCTGTCATTTATTCCTTTCTCATGGTCTTCACTGCTTCAGTTCAAATCTTCAGTATGTGTCACCTAGTTTTCTGTAATTGCTTCCTGGTGAGGGTCAGATCCTTGAGTACTAACACTCTTCTTAATGCTGCCTTGTTACTTCCTGCCATGTTGCTTCTTATGGCTGCTTGGTGTCCTCATCTGGTCTGCTCTTCCCGTGCACTACTTGTGTTTGCCCTGAAGGTCTCTTCTTAGACTTTGATGGGCAGCCTTAGATGCTCTTCTAATTGTAGCTTTTCCGTAGATCCTACACATACCTTCATTCATAAGAAATACTGTGTATTAGAACTGCTAGTGTCTGCCTACG
>RJWM01000312.1:155373-237234 GCA_004363535.1 Dasyprocta punctata
GCCCGGCTTTTCTGAAGTAATTCTGATTTGAAATATTTTGTCCTTTTCTCTCAGCTATCAGCAACTTTTAAATTGAGTTACCATTCTTCCCCAAATTTATCTCCTTTATGTCTAACACACAGAAATAACCAAAGTCATTTCTAACAGAGACCTGGAAAGAAGGTAACTATCTCTACACTTAAGGAAGAAAATCTCCAAGGAAATCTGTTGTGAAATTTAAAGCTGGGGATAGAATAAGTGTTTCTGTGCTGATTTGAAAGATTTAATTCCATGATTTTGGGATCAGATTGTTCATACAGGAAATCTGTGCTTTTCTTTCTTTTGTTTTATGTTTCCATATTCCTCTAAAACTCCCAACTAGTGAGGAAATTTGGTTAGAATTGGGAAATACAAAAACATTCTAAGTTTGTTCCATGGAGTAATGGATCATAATGACCTTTAATGTATCTGGCAGCATATCAGAAAACATCACCATGTTTTGTATAAGGGGCTTACCAGATTTTAAAGATTATTATGTTGAGTAGTTACTTTTCAAAGATTACATACTTCACTGACTGCAAACATGTTTTAATGACTGTCAGCATACTCAGTATACTTTGCCTTACTGACTTCATACCAAACAATCCTAATTTTTTTTTTCACAGTTATCCTTGCTTCTCCTCTGATGACCATTCATTAGTTAAGCCAGTAGTTAACCAGCATCTCCTATGCTAAGTGCTAAGAACGAGAGAATAAACAAAATGGACAAACTGCCTGCCTACATTAAGCTTAAAAACTGATAGGAAAAATAGACTGTGGGAACATTTCTGCTCCTCTCCATATATTAATTTGAGTGGAGAGAAATAATATGTATAAAAAAGGATGTGTGTAACAGAACCCAGGGTATGAGCTCAAAGCCTGTGAGGGGCTTGCCAGGTAAAAGAATGAGTCAAGTGGATGCAAAGTGAGTTTAGCTGAAGTCTAATGACAACAGTTACACTTCATCTAGTAATACTGTAGTCACTTTAAATTACTATCTTCAGTTTGATATTAGGATAACAGGATTATAAGGATTATGGTAAACAGGAACATACCTACGTTGTCTAAGGAAACAGCCATCCAGATTCCATGTGTTCCCAGTGTATTAAGAATTGCCAGTACTTAAAAAAGAAAAATAAGCCAGAATCTGGAATTATGCTTTTAAGGTGTATTCTTTCCATTTTAATACTGATAGCTAATTGAAAATAAATGTGCATAGCAAAAAAAATATGTAACAAGCAAGGTAGATTTGGCTTGAGGATTACAAGCATGTGGACCCGGAGAGTCTGAGCCCAGTTGAGCTAAGCGCATGAGTGGTGGCATCTAGTTTAAATACACGAAGACTTGCTCCAAGGGAGTCTGTTAGTGAAGTTTAAAGCTGGGGTACAGAGTAGGGTGTTGTTTTAGTATTTCGGCAAATGAAAATAAAAAGATGAAGCCCAGTTTTATTTGAATATCAGATAAACAATAGTTTTGTTTGTTTGTTCATGTCTGAAATACTACACAGGATATATGTGTACTATGTACTACCATATACTATTTGTGACATACTTATTTTTTGAAAGTATTCTTTTTATAATTCAAATTTAATTGAGAATACTATGTTTTTTTAATCCAGCAACCCTATTCCCAGCACTGTGCAATTATTTTGAAGGTGTCATATGAGTGGCTATGCACAGATAAAATGTTTAATCATTTTTCTTATTAATAATTAACTTTAAAGAATTAATTTACTTTTTTATTGAGTGTTATATGTCAAGCTGAACAAATCTTCAAGGAGAAAGTTAAAATGTCTGGGTAGCTATGGGGAAAACTTATTTAGTCATTGTTTATAAACTTCCAAAACATTTATCTCCACTGTACCAATTCACCTTTATGATTTTTTAAAAATATATCTTTGTAAATGTCCTCCTTCTGTGTTAGCAAGTTGAGTTTGGTTTTAGTCTTTGGGAAACTAATTTCTAAGTACTTTTAAATATGCGTCACACAGATGCCCATTTTTGCTTTGAAGTTGTTTTTGTGCTTTCTGAGGTTCTCTTATTCTTCCCTTCCTGATACTAGCAGTCTGTATTGATGAGGTAGTAGACTGGCTTTTTGCTAATAAACTGATTCATTTAAGTGTTGGATTTCAGACAGTTAACATGCCAGCATATGCTCAGATTTTGTTTCATTATCCCCAGATAATAATAAAATACATTTTTATATTTTTGCATAAGTAAAACTAAGTCAAGATTTCTTGCTCTGTCATATATTATGAAAGGCTAATTGAGAGCATTTTTTAAAATATATTTCACATATTAGAAAGAAAATCACTTTCCTGTTCTCACTGTAATTAGCATAAAAATAAAGTCTAGGAATAGAGTTTCCTAGGGGCAAAGGTGGTGTGATCCTCACATTACAAAGGAAAGCCAAGCCACAAGTGCACAACATAGATTTTCTTTTCAGTACTTTGATAGAGGACACATTTTCTATATAAGAACTATTAATTCAGAGATACAACCTAGTGTCTTTTTTTTTTTTTTTTTTCTTGTTTGCTTTTTGTGGTTTTGTTCATAGTATCTAAAGGGATTTTTGTTGAGGTGGGGCAAGGTTTTAATGTTCAAGGCTTTATTGAAATTGGGAGGAAAAGTTAAAAACATGTTAATGCGTGCACAAAAGTTAAAAACTCATACAAACCAAACTGTCTTCATTTTGAACTTTCAACTTCTAGTGTGTGAGTTCTAGAAATGAAATAAAATAATTTTGTGGAGAAGACTCAGATATCCAAGATACCAAATTAATGAATGGGTAACGTGAATTAAGCAATCTCTGAAATAGAAATGCTTTAGGGTAAAAAACTGTCTTCAAAAAATTTACGAATGGTTAAGCTCATCTGTTAAGCATGCTTCTTGATATATGAGCATAAAAGCTTCTAGAAGACAAAAGTAATTCATTAATCCCCTCTGGCTTACCTTTTTCTTTGTTTTCCTTGTTTGGATATATAGATATAGATACAGCTCTAACTTTTTAAAAGTGAGACCATACTGTAAATATGGTTGTATATATTTTTTCCATTTAACAGTATTCCTGACTTGCATAATTTCTGTAATTCATTAAATCCTTTTTTATTGTTATTAGATCATTTTCTTTTTATTATTTTTATTAACACCAATGGATGTTCTTGAATAAACCCTTTGTCTTGCTTTTATGGGAGAGTTTTTGTTTAGGGAAGGTTCAGCCTTACTTACCTATTAAACTTTAATTTCAAACTACATTTCAGGGTGTACGGAATTTATCAGTTACCTAGAAGTGTGACAAGAAAGGAATTATCAGGATAGGAGGAAGGCTGGGCCAAGAGCATGATATGGAAAAAATGGTACCTACTCCAGCTCAATTCCTTGTTTTCTGACTTTTGAAATAAACAGTTACAGCATAGAGTGATTGCATTTTTCATCTGATGTTCACTTCTTACAAATCTGAAGTATTTTTTCTTCTCTTAGTCTTAACAGTTCTTTTAGTATGTAAAATTGATATCATGAAAAGCCACACAAAGATGTGTGTGAAAGTGGTTGGAACTTGCAATAACCAGTCACATATCCTCTAATAAGTTTCTAGTAACTCTTGCCTTGGTGTTTCTCCTATTTATGGATTTGCTGAAAGAATGTGGGAAGATCTCAGCACCATAAAACTTCATCCGTTGGTAACTTCATAAATGTTAAAGGTATCATCCTGGCACTGCACTAGAGTGAATTCCCTTGTGGCTTTCTTTATACTGATTGTAGCCATCAGCTCCTACCAGGTGCTTGGTGAGGGAATGAAACTTTGATGTTTTCTTTCAAAACCACTAATAAGTTACTTGGAGACCAACTATGCCTCTTTTCACCATTTATAAGGTCTGTTTTACCTAGCAGTTTTGATTAGCTATGTATAAAAAATGGAAAGATGCAATATAAATTCGCTGTATTCCGTAAAGAGCTAAAAAATGACACTTCAGGCTGGCGTGGTGGTGCACTCCTAAAATCCAAGCACTTGGGAGCCTGATGCAGGAAGATCCTTGCAAGTTTGAGACCATCCTGGGCTACAAAGTGAGCCCAAGGCCAGCCTGAACTGCATAGCGAGACCGTGTCTCAAAAAAAAAAAAAAAAAGACCAAAAAAAAAAAAAATGGCATTTCATGTGTCTGTTTTTTTCAAATTACAATGATTGCTTCATTTAGGTCCTGGTTGATAACCATTTCTTGCTTTTCTTGTAACTCTCTGATTGATGATGGAGGTGGCTCATCTTCTAATATTAACCTTTCTCCTGATTGATTTTCCTGTATCTTATCTAAATATAATCACATTTAACATTTTACCCCAGATCCTTAAATTTTTTTAACATTCAAGTCCCTTTAGAAATGTTTGTTTTTATGAGTTTATTCATAATTTTCTTTAAAAGGACACCAGTGCTCATTTGTTTAATCCTGTTGAATATAAAAGCCTTTGGTCAGAGCTCTCATATCTTTCCATGCTTTCTCTTGAATATTCTATCATAGAAAACAAGGTGACCTGAAACTGCCATTTGTTCCAAATCAGATCACATCTTTGGTTTCTAACATTCTTTAACTTATATAGAAGCATTGGTCCATAAACAGTATATTTTTAAGAAAAAATTCTCTCAGTAATATAAAAATATGCTGTTATTTATATTGAGAAACTTTTCAGTGGTTAGCATTTAAGAAATTGTGTTGTAAATTGTTTCAATTAAAAATATGGAAACCCTTTGATTGTAAAAGTTGATGAATAATACTACCTAAATTCAGACACTTAACCATTCATAGTATCCATAAAAAATACAAAGAGAATGAAGCAGTAGTAAATTGTCATGTGTTATATTTAAACAATGTTCCTACTGCCAAGAAAGAGAGTGGGGAAGCCACCTCCATCATAATCATAACCCTAGGGCTCAGCTGTTGGCTCTTGAGGAATAAAATGACTTGAAGCCTGGGCTCTAGAGTCAGACTTCATGAGCTCCAATCTTCTAGACTCCTTATTGGATATGTAACCTCATTGTCAAGGAAAAGCCCAGAACTTAACATCTGAAATAGAAAATTGAATTTATTGTTGGTGGACAATGGAGACCAACTTATAAGTCAAAGCCACACCCTTTCTGAATAAAAAGTAGATTGCTGATTTTATTTAGGGTTTTGGGAACTGTAGTGGTCAGAGACTGACAGATTCTCAGAAGCAGAAATGTATAGGAATCAATGGACTTTTTAGTAGTTACTGAATGAAACCATTGCAAACTGACTTTCAGAAATGTAGTAACAAAATTGAGTTGTCACTAACTCATTGGGATAAGTTTAAAAGTGTGGTTTTAGCCAGCCGGGTGGTGGCACACGCCTTTAATCCGGAGTTCAAGGCCGGCTTGGGCTATACCTCGAGCACAAGGCTGGCCTGACCTACACAGTGCGAACCCTGCCTCAAAAAACTAGGGGCAGGAGTTTGGCTCAGTGGCTTAAGCACCTGTCTGACAGGTATGAGGCTGTGAGTTCGATCCCTGGTGCCGCAAAAAAATAAATAAATAAATAAATAAAATAAATGTGTGGTTTTGACAGCTTAACAGTAACCAAACTGCTGTCCTTGTAGGGCATGTCTGGTAACTAAATCAGAGAGTATCTGTAAACTTTGTTTTCTTTTCTTCTTGTTTTGTGTGTGTGTGTGCTTTTTTGTTTTTGTTTTTGTCTTTGTTTGAAACAGGGTCTCACTCTGCAGTTCAGTCTGGTCTTGAGCCCAGTTTGTACTCCAGGCTGGCCTCAAACTACTCCTGCCTCCCGCCTCCCAAGGAGTGGGATTACAGACTTGTGCTACCACTCCCAGCCTTGTAAACTTTCTAGTATAATGCCTCATAGAAATAAGACATCCTCTTCATCCATCTGTCCCTGGTTAGAGTCAAGCTCATCAATGTGAAAGCCCCAGCTTGTAGAGCCCAAGAACGTCACACTGGGAAGTATGGCCTCCTAAATTTATCTTGCTCCCCAGTGCTATAACAGTATATGCTATCATTTGTACTTGTGGATGTAAGTAATACACAGCTATACAGTGTCAGCATTTTATGCAGTATGTATCTTACTTTTGAATAGGTGACACTGGCTTTCTAGACAGTGGGTTTGGTTTTATTTCTTAGCTTTTATAATCATCACAGTTCTCTTTGAGAACATAGCGAAAGCTGTGAACACTTTCCCAGAGAACTTTTTTTATAAACCGTTTCTTGAGCTGTCAGACTTCATTTAGGTTGAGACCTTGCTGCTGCAACTACTTCTGGTCAAAAAGACAGATTGTCAGAATCTTCACCTCTGGTTACATAGGTTTTATGCAGGATGTTGGGTGACACCAATAACAATAGCCATGTATGACAGAAAGCAAAAATATATCTTGGAGTTTGAAGACCAAGGGAAATGGACAGGAAGGTATCTGGTCCTAGAAATCACAATGATCCCTTTCTATACAGTCCAAACATTGATATAATGCAGCAGGTTCTCCCTGACAGTACTCTCTTTGTACCTCATAAATCCTGTGAAACAATTTAAGAATTTCTCAAGATCTTCTGGTGTCTGGTCTGTAGTCCTGTGGGTCTTACACTATATCAGACTCATGCCTGGGGTTACAGGGTGACAGAGTCACACCTGTAATCCCAGCACTCCAGAGACTGAAGCAGGAGGATTGCCAGAGTTCAAGGCCAGCCTGAACAACCAAGCAAGACCCTGTCTTAAAAGTCAAAAAAAATAAAATGCAAATTTTTTGTTTATCTTCAGTTTCTGGAGCAGTAGTCCTGAGAGGGAGGACCACATAATCTGCACTTCTTAAGTGTTGCCCAGTGGTGCTGATGTGTCTGGTCTTGGGGCCACACTGTGAGAACTACCAGTAGAGGTGATATTGTTTCTCCTTACAAGCCCACTTATCAATAATAACCACTCAACAGTTTGTTTATGACAACTGGTCAACTCAGTAATTTAACCTGTGTTAGTTGTTTATAATCACTCTAGGTCAATTGAAAGGGAAAATTGCTCTTAATAAACATCTAATAATATATGGGAGTATTGCAGAAATGTCTTTTTTGAGAATAAGAAAGACCAAAACAAAGCTTTAAACAAGTTATTCAGTAAAGTTTTTAAATCCAGATTTTCTTACTGAAGTAACAGATTGTTTCATCAGCTTTAGTCTGTCTCTCCCTAAAAGAACTTTTGAGAAGAGGCTGCTTCCGTATCAGAAATAGGTTTCACCTGTGATAGGGCCTAACTCAAGGTCTTCCTCCTGAAAAGAAATAGGAGTTCCTGAGACTGGGTAGATTATTGACCTTCTTCATATTAGAATGAAAGAAAGAAGCCAGGTTCATATTCATTATCAACCATTATTTCATCTGGTCCCCCACAACTCTCACCTTCTAATCATTAATGCCCAGACTTTCTTTTGCCAGTCCCATAACTAAAGATAAAGGATAGCCACATTAAAGTATCCATACCTTCTGACCTTCTGATAATTAATCCCAAGAAAAATATCCTATAAAAAAGACAGAGATTTAGCTACAATTTTCATTGTAATTTTGTGTATAATAACAAGAAATGTATGCAACCTAAGTAACATGGAGAACTGATTAAATTGTGTTATGTTCCAGTGTCAGTATACAGTGGTTAGTGTAAGCAGTTTATAGAAAGATATGTCATGATCTTGAAAGTTACTTGTGGCATATTAAGTAGAGCAAAAACTACAACAGGAATATATTTGGGGGATCTTTAACTTAAAAATATGTGTTGAGATACATATGAAGAAAAATCATATTAATAGTGCTTATTTCTGAATGGGGGAATTATGAGTCATTTTCCTCCTTTGTTTTCCTTGAATAAAGTTCTCTAATAATCTATGTATTCATTTTTTATGTTTAGAAAATTTTATTTTAAAAAGCTATAAGGCTTAGTCAATATAGTTAGTTTTTAGTCAGAGTATTACATTGATCACCAAGAAGTATAGAAGAACATTGAGAGCTGTTCCTTTCATTCTAAAAAAGAACAGAAGTCAAAAGCCCCAGAGTGGTACTATACTAGATGCCTCTCGGTTGGAAAAAGAAAAAAGAAAAAAAGGCCAGTCTTGGTAGAGTATTTATTTTATATGTATTCTTGGCTCTCAACTCCTTCTCCGAGGCAGTTCATAAAAACTAGAATTTCTCTTCCCAGAGCATATCACAGAAGCTCTAACCTTCCCCCACTTTTATTGTCTTGGTGCCAGCCATGAAGAAATTCTTTGACCTGCCTTTGTCTGTAGTAGGTTAAAACCCTCATTCCAAAGGAGTCCTGACCCGTACCCTGGAGGGAAGAATGCTTCCCAGAGAGGCCAAGAACCATACAGGCCATGCTAGATTTTCCCAACCTGGTCTGTTATCCTCAGGTCATACCCTTTTTGTCCAATCACATGTTCAGATGGTTGTCCATGCTTCATTATTGCCTATGCAGTGAAACGTTCTTAAATAACCAAGAGGTCAAGGTTCAGGGAGCTTCTGTGTAGCAGAACACTGGTATGCCCTGTGAGAGTATAGACGCTCCACACTTCTTTCCACTCTGCTTTGTAATGCACTTTGTAATGAACCTGTAACTGTGTTTCCCTGAGTTCTGTAAACTACCTGACCAGATTAATTGAACCCAAAGAAGGGATTATAGGAATCATGATTTACAGTCAGAATGTGAGTAAAACAACCTGGGGTGTAGTGGTAACAGCTGAAGTGGGAAGGAGAGGCAGTCTTGGAGACTGAGCCCTCAGCATGGGGGATCTGATCTTGTCTCCAAGTAGCTAGTGTCACGTCTGAATTGGATTAGAGGTCACCCAGCTGGTGTCCGCTGCAGAACTGATGGCTTACTTGCTGGTACCCAAAGTCTGTGGGTTGTAGTGTGAGAGTAGAGAGAAAAACAAATCACTTTTTTTTTGTCTGACACACAGAAGGATGCAGAAAGAAGGTACTGGATGGAGGTAGATATTTTGCTGGCTCTACTTTGTTAACCTTCAGTAATAAGAATGAATAGAAGCTGTGAAAGGGCTTATCCTTTTACTGCAGAGAGGCAGCTCTACTTCCTATGATTTGTATGTTTACCTTTTTTTATTGTAATCTTCATACTAAAGATTGAACTCTGATAAGAACCCAGGATTGAACCTAGGCCCTGGCACATGCTAGGCAAGCACTCTCCCATTGAGCTATCTCCCTGGTCCTTTTTATTTCAAGGGAGGCTTTTGCTAAGTTGCCTAGGCTGGCCTTATGATTTTCCTGCCTCAGCCTCCAAAGTAGCCAGGATTATAGGTTTATACCATAACACCTAGCATTGTTTACTTTTTAATTCTTAAGCTTGTGTGTTGTCATTAACTTTGGTCTGGGTTATCACAGGATATAAAGTCACAAGCCAAAAAATAAAAAACATTTTTTGACAAGGGTATAAGAACAGCAAGAGTGTCTTAGTTACTTTTCTATGGTTGCTGGGACAAAATACCTGACACCCAAAATTAGGGAAGGAAAGATTTATTTCTTACAGTTCTTGGGGGTTTGAGTCCATGCTCAGTTGGCTCCAAGGCAGTGTGGTGCCGTAAATGGCAGCCACCAAACAACAAGGTGAACCGGTGAGAGAGAGAGGACACACCTTCCTCCTGCCCTTACACTGCATGTTGGTTCTACCCCTGGGTGGGTGCAACATTCACATCACCAATCTCGGCACCAGACAACGAACCAGTCACAAATGCCAGACTCAGCCCCATCCATGATTACATGGGGCTTTGGGGGGCGGGGGCAGCACAGCACCATACCATAACAGAAAGCTACTGAAAAATCCGATATGTTAAGATTTCATCAGTCTATATCATAATGGCAATGTGATTCTTGAAACTAGATATGAAACTTAGCTATGTAGAGCGTGGCAACACTATTGAAAGCTCTAAATTTTTATTATACTTAGAACAGTTTCTTCACCAAAAGCTATCAATGTTTTTCTCATTTTCAAAATATTGCTTGGCTATTTATAACTCTAGGTTTTCTCAGTGAGTTATTGTCACACAAATGTTAAATTTTAAACAAATCACTCTTGGAGCCTCTGAATAATCTCTGAATGCACCAAAAACATACATATCTTCTAATAAATGTAAGAAACGTCTTGATACTCATAAACTTCCTGCTTTTCATTCTTTTTTGAGTAAGAGTTTATCCATCTCAGTGGCTTCGAGATGTGTTCTCAAGTCATTTTAACAATATCCTCTCTCTGGTTGTGGTTTAGAACATAACAGAAATGACAGCTGGCAATGAGGTCAGGACAAAGCACCTTTTTGCTGATTCTTTTACCACTACTGTGACCTCTTATTCTTTAATTATTTTGGATGTGTTCAATACAATTATTGATCCTTTACCAAATAATTTCACATTTTGTATTTCATTAGTATTTTGTATTTTGTATTTTGTATTTCATTAGTGGTTATTATGCATGATCATTAATCAGTGTTCAGTGGTGCAGTAGTGTTAACCTGATAGCTTCTCATAGAAATTACTCAACCGTAAAAATGTTACCAGGTTTTGTGGTGCTGGAGTCTCCTTCCTGAGTTCATTTTAGGATCTTCTGCTTTCAAACGAAGAACTGTATGAAATGAGCAAAAGTGGTAGCAAAGTTAATTTGAAAAAGTAGAAGTGAAGAGTAAAGGAGAGCTGGATTGGGTCGAGTAAAGGAGGAAAAAGCAAGATGAAAATAACACCCTGGAGAACACAGTGAGGTCTGACATGAGGAAAGCCATGACAGCCACCTCTTCCTGGTGCCTGTGTTTTTTATGCTGTCCAAATCTCAAGGAATCCCATGAGAACTACATATGGGTCCTGAGAGTGCCAGATCCCTCTCCTCCAGGCTGACATCAGCATGGGCCATCACATTGGAAACCTGCTGGAGTTCTCACAAGAAGTGCACATGCAGGGCTAAGGGAACTGTTCTGCACATGTGTTCTTGGATCTTGTAATTAACAGGTCATATCTACTTCCCCAGTCACCTCTGCCACACCCTACCTCCTATCTCAGTGGAGTTTGGGAAACTTAATAATTCCTGAAGCTAATCACATCTGTATCACTTTTAGTAATCAAACATTTCCCTCATGTGTGTATGTGTGTGTGTGTGTTTTGATTTTAAAGAGGATAAAACCAAGGAAAATAAAGCAGAATAAAACCATTCAAAATAAACCAATGTGATGCAGGACTTCAAAACCTTACAAAACCAACAATAGTTACCATAATGCTTTTTATTGTCTTCAAGTAGCTGCAGATATCTTCGGACGTAGTAAAAATTGAACATAACAAAATAGGATAGAAACAATAAAAACAAAACAATGAATGCAATAAAGAACTTCAAAACAAGCCAATAGTAAATTTAAAATGGTTACCTTAATATGTCTTGGTATCTTCTAAATAGCTGCTCATGCCATCAGATTTAGCACAATCAAACAAAATAAAAGAGAATAAAACCCACCCCAACAAAACAATGAAAATGATATGGTTTCCAGGTGGGGATCATATCCTGGTGAGGCCTGGTTCTCTCCCTTCACAGTCCATGAATGGTGCTGACTCACGGAGAGAGGCTTGGGTGTGGCTGTCCCCACTCTGGCAGCAGCCTGTGCATGATGCTGGTTTCCAGGCAGGGATCACCTCCTGGTGAGGCCTGGTTCTCTCCCTGCAGTCCAAGAATGGCACTGACTCACAGAAAGAGACTTGGGTGTCTCCCTAATGTGTTTTAAGTATAGGAACTTACTGAAAACAGCGATTTGAAAGCTTTTATTTTTTAAATGCATTAAACTTTGTAGATTCAAAGTTGGGCTTGACAAAGACCTTCTATTTCTACAGTTCTTCAAGTCATAAAGTTATAAAAATGGCCCATGTTATCATTTTTATTTTTAAGAGCTCTACAACAAGCCAGGCGTGGTGGTACATACCTTTAGTCCCAGAGATCAGAAACAAGGTTGAAAGACAAAGGAAGATTATGCAAAATTTGGGAAATTGGTAAAGAACATAGGAAGGAAAAAGAGAAGGAAGATCATCAACAATAAAAAACTGGAAACCATCTTTGCACTCATATAAAAACAAGAAGAGCTGGTCATGGTGGCCCATGCCTGTAATCCCAGCACTCCGGGAGGCTGAGGCAGAAGGATCATTGTGAGTTCGAGACCAACCTGAGCTACAAAGTGAGTTCAAGCCAGCCTGAACTGCATAGTGAGACCCTGTCTCAAAAAATAGGGCCAGGGATTTAGCTCAGTAGTACAAGGTTGTGAATTCGATCCCCGATACCAAAAATAAATAAATAAATAAAATCTGCCAGAAAGTGAACTTTAATGAAATTTTTTTCTGAGTCCCAGAACCTAAGTTCTCAAATCAGGTGCTATATACAACACAAAGCATGATTACAGCTGGAAGTATTTAGGAAAACTAAAGGACTCAATTTCTACTTTATCCTTTCTCTATATTCATAAGATAGCTTGGTATATAATTTGTTAATAGAGAATTCTTCTTAAACAGCATATGAAAGGTAAAAACCAAATATGAAAAAAAAAGCACGTTAATATTCACAAGCCAAACTGAGTACAATCAGAATGTGATGCTATCCTCTTAGACATAATTATGAAGGTACTTTAACAGACATTCTACAATCCTTGAAGCCTAGACAACTTAAGAAACTTTACTATCAGCAGCTTCAGATAAAAATCACAGACTTTGAGAACAAGCAAAGATTTAAGTATATATGGTTGAAGAGCCAATTTAGGGAAAAAGAAATAACACTATATCCAAAAAGCACAATGGTGTCCCGGACCCATTGGAAGAATGTAAAGAGTCTGTGGAACTCAGTGAAAAAGCATCAGGGAAACTTAGACTGCTAAAAGTTATAAGCTACAATATTATTGTGTGTGTCCATAAGATGAACCATTAGAATGTTTACCTCCTGCAAGAAGTTAAACATTTAAAGTAAAGAATTACCTTTGGACCAGGTAGACATAGATAAGGAAAATGAAATGGTGATCACAGTGATGCATTTCCACAAAAAAGATGTTTGGGACATCTTTGCTGGGGATATACAAGGCCAAGCATTTCAGAGAGGTGGTGCAAGTGCCTCCAGAGCCTGCTGGGCGTCCAGTAAAAGGAGTGTGAGAAGTTTAATCCACAATTTGCAATGATGGGCCGGCAGCAGTGTGTTAGATGAATATGAAGTAAATTTGAAAGACCTTGAGCTGTAGTCTGGTAACATGTCTCATCCTTGGCCTTGTTGAGGGCTTGACCACTCCAACCAAGTCCCAAAGAGGAGTTGCTACACATACCTTGAAAAGTCTGCTAAAATCCGAAGCTAACTTCCTTCCCAGTGTGTGTTTAATGTGTGACGGTGCATGGGTATGTGCACCATTGTAACAGCCGTAGAAATTTGGTACGTGTGCACACTAGCCAGTGTCCAATAAGAGGATACTCTGCTGATGTTATTTTGTTGAGGCTGTTCAGTTTGGCTTCTCTGTATCTATTGGCTGCGCTTTTTGAGTACAGTCAAGGTGTTTTAGTAAAGCTTGGATACCAGTGAGACTTATTTTATGGTAACTAAAATGCAGGGCAATTGTCAGGGCACAGAGAGAAGAGGTTCCTAGAAAACGTGTCCCCACAGGTCTCTGGCTGTGTGTGGGTGGTGTGGGGGTCCCGGCTGTCCACCTGCTGCCAGCCAATCTATGTGCAGGCTCCTCCAACTGGCTTCCTTCAGCACTCCTTCAGTGACTTTTTGTGCATCTGTCAAGGAAAAACAGAAAAACTCACAGACTAATAATTGGCACTCTTTCCTTCCAAAGAAAAAGCAAGTTGAGCTTGAAAAGAGGATGGGGAGTAAAAAGGAAGAAAGAATGATAAACAGTTTTTTGCTTTTTGTAGTAATGAGAATTGAACCCTTTGCCTTGTTTATGCTATCCCTACATTCTACCTCTGAACTACGTCTCCTGTACTTTTTTGGTGTTTTGGTTTTTTTGTTCATATTGTTTTGGTTTTTGTGGGGTTGTTTTGTTTTGTTTTGTTCCAGATAAAATCGTACTAAATTAACCAGACTGGCCTGGAACTTGTAATCCTTCTATCTCAACCTCCTGATTAACTTGGATTACAAGCTTGTGCCACCATGCCCAGTTTAAGCCATCGTTAAAATCTCAATCTCTATCTCTCTCTCTCTCCCTTCCTCCCTCCCCCCCACTCTCTCTCCCTGTCCCCACCACGGCCCCCTCTATTTTTCTCCCTTTCCAGTTTTTCAGTTCTCTTTTAATGTCTGTCATTGCTAGGAAATGAAAAGACAGGAGAAGACTAGGGCCAGAGAGAAAAATAAATTTTTCTCTATTACTGACATTTCCTCATTCCACTAAAGAATTTAGAACCTACTGTACTTTCAAAGTAGCAGCCCCAGCAGAGAATTTCCCCCAGATTTCCCAGGTACTCCCAGAGATAATTGAAATTCTTAAGCAACAGGAGCTCCACCTTTCCTCCCGTGGGGACAGCTAAGCTCAGCAGTTTTTGTTAACTGCAGCCCAGTGTAAGATTCATTCAGAGGGACCTAAAGAGTTTGAGTGCTTTTTCTCGAAATTCAAAAGGTACCTCATGATCATTTGCTGTAAAAGCAGATTTAATTTTCATGTAAATCAAGATACTACTCCTCAAGGCACAGCCCTTTTACCCAGTGACCAGAGAAAGTGACCATGTGTAAAGGCATTAAAATAGAAAGGGACAAAAGTTGACCTTCAAGGAAGAAAGCCCATTTTAGATTTGAGGATATATATATCTATAGTATATATATATATCTATCGTACATGCCTGTGCATGCACTCGCATAGCTTAGTGGCTTAATGTTTTGGAGTTTGTTTCTAATTTTGAAACTCATTGGCTTAATTCTTTTTTAAACAATTTGAATAAGATTTAACATCAGGTAAACAACCTTCTTCAGAAGCCTAGAATGCCTAACCTGTGTTGTATATATCTATGCTTTTTAAGAATTTATGATGTGTTGCCTTTTTTTGGATCCTACATCTCACTTGCACTGTACTGGCCTCCAGCTCCTGGGCAAGCAATCTTCCTGCCTCAGCTTCATGAATGTTAGGTTTTTCCGTGGCGCAGTAGAGAAGCGAGAGCAGAAAAAGAAAAAAAGGCTTTTATTGCAGGCGCAGGAGGGCTACAGAAGAGGGCAAGATACTGCTGAGGCAGACCAAGAAGCTGCTGACTTTTATTAGGTTTGACAGCGGGTGGGGTTTGAAGGGGTGGGCAGTATGACATATTGACAGCTGATTGGGAGAATGCTTGGGTGCGCACGAAAAGCGGAAAGTTCAATTTCAGTTTGGAGGAACGCTGAAGTCAACCCTGGAGGGAGATGCTGTTGCCCTAGGTTCCAGCGCCATGTTGGGCAGGCGTCACACTGAATTTCATACAGGCAGAACCCATCAATGAGTAGCTGGTGCTACAGGCACAAGCCACTGTATCTGGCTCTAGTATACTGCCTTCTTATCTTTTCTTGGTTTTGTACAGGAGCTTACTACACATGGGATCATTGGGTAAACACTAGAAATTTGAAATTATTTTATAACCCAGAAGTTACAAAGAATTGTTCATACAGCAATGAGGCCAAATTTTTTTTGGCTTGTCCAAAGTTAAAGTCCAAAGTAGAAAGATTTCTTAGAAACATGATAACTACCATTAGATCAAAGTTTAACTGCCAAAACTATGAACAAATACCTATACTCTTTCCTTATTTTACTCTCAATTTTTTAAGATAATTACTGTGAATCTCTTGTATGTGATTTGAATAAACATCTGATTGGATTTCATTGATTGCTACTTAATAGCTTCACATAAGCAGTCATTTGAACATTTTGTTTTAATCCAAATTTCCAGAAGAATTTCTTAACTTTTAAGAGTTTACATGACTTTGATATCAATTGTGTGTTTCACACAGTGGGGTATCAATGAATCAATACCCCAAAACTTACAAATTGGGAATCTTGACAATGCTGTCTTTCTCCATTGAGAATTTTTATCTGACTGCATGGCAAATATATACCTAGATTTTATGGTTTTTGTCTGTTTGTTTGTTTGTTTTGTTTTATGGGTTTTTTGTTTTTGTTTTTTGGGGTTTTTTGAGTAATAGGATAAATGAGTTACAGAGCATTTTTAGGTAAACCAAATGCTGTCTTTTCACTGTTTTGCAGAAGAGAATTATAACTGTATCAGGAAGGGACGGAGCCTCCTTGTTGACTTGGTTGTAGCTTGCTGCAACAAAAGTTAGGATAGCCATTCATTTGGCATAGTGGGCAGTGGCATATGCAAGAAGGCTTGCACATTTTGCTAAGGAGGATATCTTAGTGTACAAAGCCTTTGGGTCACAGTTTTCTTCTCTAACATGAATTTGATTCTAAACTATGATGCACTCTGTTCCAGAAGCCCTTCTGTAATATATGGGATGCCCTCATTCCCTAATCCTACCTTCTCTTAATGAACTCAAAGGCTTATCAAAGTTTAGACTCTGAAGCTGAGCTATGTTTTCAGAACTGATCACCTGTCCTAGTATATTGTTTTTCTAAAAATACTTTATTAAATACTTATACTTCTGTTCTAATACCATATATGCATTCTTGAAAAACTTTGTATTCTACAAAATCATACAATAAAAATAACAGATCTTTGAGGGGAAATAGGGCTAGAAACTGCTACTCTTTCCACTGTTAAGCTCTACCAGAGATTTTTGTAACCAGGGCAATCCTTGTTTAAAAAAAAAAAAAGTGCAGCATGGTTAAATCTGTATTACATTAAAATGCAGAATCATAGTCCAGCTGATTATTTGCATTGTTGTTTTTTTTGTTTGTTTGTTTCTTTGGTTTTTTTTGTTTTTCGTTTTTTTAGTTTATACTTCCTTCTTTGAAACATGGGTCTTTGCAGGGTATTTACTTTTAATGAAAAGGAGTTAAATGAAAACTAAATTATTAGCCGGGCATGGTGATGCACACCTTTAATCCCAGCACTCGGGAGGCTGAGGTAGGAGGAGCAGTGTGAGTTCGAGGCCAGCTTGGGCTACAACGTGAGCTCAAGGCCGGCCTGAGCTACATAATGCAACCCTGCCTCAAAAGCTAGGACCAGGAGTTTGGCTCAGTGACTTAAGCGCCTGTCTGGCAGGCGTGAGATTGTGAGTTTGATCCCTGGTGCCACAAAAAAAAAAAAAAGAAAGAAAAAGAAAAGAAAAGACAATTAAATTCTTAAGCCAGGCAAAGTGTTACATCCCTATAATCCCAGCACTCTGGGAAGGTAAGGCAGGGACTGCAAAATCAAACCCAGCCTGGGCAATTTAGCATGACCCTGTCTTTAAAAATAAAAAAGGATTGAGGACAGTTCAGTGTGAAGGCACTGATTCAGTCCTCTATTACTGAAAAAAAAAAAATTAATTCTGACCAAGGGTATATAGATAACTCCATCAGGTAGATGCTTTTGAAACAAAGGGGAAAAAATGTGACTTCTACGTCTATGTTCCTGAATTCTCAGCTTTTTGATATAGTTTAACAGTGAAAAAAGTAGCAGTTCTTTAAGGCCTTATTTAAGAAAGGTCTTACATAGAATTTTCCTAGAATTCAGAGATTTATGTGCTTCTCAGGCTTTTTTTGAATAATGAAAAAATTTGCCCTTAATTGCTTCAAACCATGATTGTGCTGGAAAAAATATATATGAACTAATACAACTTGTATACTACCATTATTTTCAGTTTATCAAATGTCCTGAGCCAACACACATTAAAAAAAAATCTTGCATCAGTAAAGACTGTAATTTCGTTACATTTTATAATCTTTTAGATAGTTTACAAAGTCCAAAATATAATTTTTCACAAACTATCCCTTCTGAAACCTATAGAAAAGGTGATTTTTTTCTCAAAAGCACACTTGTCTCACACAGCATATTATTTTTCTGTACTTCTGTTGATAAACGCATAAAATTAATCACAACAAGTTTTCATTACAACAGTAGTTTGTGGCTTCACATAAAGCATATCCCCACCACCACAGAGAAATTACATCAGAATATCTATGAAAAGAAATGACAGCATGTTTTGAAAGCTCCTGAGTTGATTCATGTTCACTGTTAGAGTTGAGAACTACTGCCTGAAAATAGTAATAACTAAAGTATTCATCAGAGTGTCATTTTTAATAACATTGTGTTTAGACATTCCAGTGAAGTGAATGCTAGTCAGATTAAGTGCTGGTGAAAGTTGGTGCTTATTGTTACATGAGTAATCTGCAATGTGCCTTTTAGGTTGACTGGACCCCCTGTTCTTCTGCAGATGAGGTTTGATTCATTTTTATAATTGCGATATAAAATGTAGTTGTTTGTTGCTCAGCACTAGGATCCCAAGGCCTTCCCACTGAGCTCTTTCCCTAGCCCCACTTTTTTTAATTTTGTATTTTGAGACAAGTTCTCATTAAGTTGCTGAATTGCCCAGGTTGGGCTCAAATTTGTGGTCCTCTTTCCTCGGCCTCCCAGAATTCTAGGATTACAGGCATAAACCACCACACCAAGCTGAGCATAGGAAATACAAGATCATGTCTGAAGTGGGGGACTAAAATCTGTTGTGTCTTGTTTTATTGTCCCTGCATTATTTTACTCCCTTATCTTTCATCTTAGAAGTGATTTTCCTGATGCAGTCAGATATTTTCTAAAGATTATATTATCATGGACATAGGTTTTATGATACTAAATGTTAGGTTATGTATCACGGTAGTAGAACTTACCATACCTAACTTCACTGAAGACACAGAGTCATTGTCAGTAGACAAATAAATTGAAAAATTTTAGTTGTAGAACTTTTCTGAACACAACTGGCTCAGGTGTTTTGCAGAAGCTTTAAAAGACTGTTCATAACTATGTCCTTATAAAAGCAGCCCAATGGTAGCAGGAACAAGTAACTTATAGAAAAAGGTTTGTTAAATGCCTAGAAAGAGGCCAGGCCTCCTGCCTTAGCAGGTTAGTCAGTGACAAGAATTGAAAGCAGTTCTGTGGGTTGTATTTTACCATCCTATATCTGAACTGTCTTAAAATCGTACTTTGTTCTTAGTTTCTTTTGGTGCTTGTGACATTCTAGGTTGTGTTAGATGTGTGAGTGAACATGAAAAAGATACAGATTCTCAATCCACATTAGTTAATCCCTTCAGGAATCCAGCTCTACTTTTCTTCATTTCCTCCTTAGTATCCACCACAGCTTTGACCTGAAAATGAGCAGGGAGAATGTCTTCCTAGGAATAGGAAAACAGAGTCATAAACAGTAGAGATCAGCTAAAGTTTTACCTGATTTTAGTAAAGCCTGTCTTAATACGAAGACTTAAAACAATTTATTATTTTTTTTATCCTCAAGCTGTGTGTGGCCCTAGACATGGCCCCATAAAATCATAAACGTTTAACATTATTATGTGATTTTTAGCGATATTTTTTATGACTCAGTGGTAAAGTGCTGGGGCACTAGGTGACAATAGAACACTGTAGGGGAGGGCACAGTGTAGTGTCAGCTCCATATCCTGTGCCCATCACACACAATTAAACACAACCTGCTTTGTCATGTTACATGTGCTTGTGCAATTTGGTGAATGAAACACAGCAATTATTGGTTGTACTTCACCCTCCTGCATGTGTATATATGTTGGTGAAGACATGCTTGTCTTTAAGCAGATATGTAAGATTTCTTATTTGATTATTAAAATTGGGCAGCCACTGTCATGGAAGGAGATATTGATACATTTGTTTTATCAAAGGAAGGTCAAATAAATATCCCACTACTTTTGTGTCTATGCTGCCTTTCTTTTTAACGTTATAATAAAATACATAAAAAATAAAGGAGTTTTGTTACTTATACATTAACTGTATCACACAATCCAAAACAATCCATTCATAGTCAATGTGGCCCAAGCAAACAAAGTGGTTGGACACTGACAGCCGGGAGCATCGCTATTACAGAGCTGCTTGTGAAAAAACAGGAAGAATACTGTTTCAGCAGTTCAGCTCCTTAGGATGATATCTCAGGTGACTAATGTTGGGTATTCCAGTAAATACTAACAGCCACACTCTTAGGTATTAATGATAAGCTGTCTCCTAAAGAAGTTAGACTAGTTGCTAACTTTAGTATAGCACCAACTGATCAAAAAAGAATTGGCTCAAACTTCTTTAAATTTTAGAATTTGGTGTGGTATTTGCTATTTCAGATGGCTAAAATTATTTGTCAGCAGAGCCAAGACTATATTCTATGACTTTTTTTAAGTGAAAAATCCTTTCAGCATAGATGCTAACTTGAAAGCACTACTTGGCTGTATTCTAAATTATGAATATGTTTAGGATATAAACCAAAGTGAGAGTTGCAAAGTTGTCGTGTGTGTGTATGAGTTTGAGTTTGAGAAACTCAGATGTTCTAAAACAAGAAGTGAAGTCAGTGGCTATCTGTTCCTGTTTGGGAGGGCGAGGTCCTTCTCACTGAGCTACATCGCCACCTCACTTTTTTAGTTTGAAATGGGTTGTCTTAGTTACTTCTTTGGTCATTAAGACCCAACATGCACAACTTGAGGAGAAGACATGTATTTTGGCTCACATTTTGTAGAAGTTTCAGGCCATAGTTGCCTGGCTCCAAGGCAGAGGGGCGCGATGGAGAAAAAACTATTCACCTCATGGCAACCAGGGAGCAGAGAGCTGAGAGCATCAAGGGAGGAGCCAGGAAGGAAATTAACCCTTCAAGGTCTGGGCCTTAGTGACCCACCTCTTCCAATTTGATCCTAATGCTCCCATTATCCAGTCACCTTCCAAAAGCCTCACCTGTGATCACATGAGGCTTTGGGGTGACATCTAGATATAAACCATGATACTAAGTCTCACTAAGGCTCTTGCCTCGGCCTCCTAGGATGCTGGAATTACAGGCATGCACCACCAGGCCCAGCTCTGTGTGGTACTTTTGAAAGTCTGTTATTTAGTACCATGGGTTTTTTGGAGTTTATTTGTTTGTTTTAGTGTCCCCTCCCAAAATCATTCTTTACCTGTTCCATAAAATCTGTTTTTTAATTTCATTGGAAAATTCATATGAACTGAAATATCAGCACTAAAATTAAAATATGACATACCTATCTGATTTTGTCAACAGAGAATATTTGTCCCACAACTGAGAAACTTAATGATTCTACCAAAAACACTAATTATACTTAATAGGGAGCATCAGATAGATAATTTACAGTTTTTCTACCCATCAACTCATTTCATTAAAAGATTCAGTAGACTACTAATTCTAAAATAATTACTGTACAATTTCCACTGGGCTCCACTTACATAGAAAGCATCCACTAGACCTGGTGGCGCATGCCTATAATCCTAGCACTCTGCAAGATTGAGGCAGGCAGATCACAGGTTCAAGCCCAGCCTGGGCAACCTAGTGATGTAATGAGACTACCTCAAAATAAAAAATTTTGAAAGGTCTGGGAACATAGCTCAGTGCAAAGGTCTTTGGTTCAATTGCCAGTACTACAGAAAAAAGAGAGAGAACAGGAGAGAATAGGAAGTCTGAGGCAGGCCAAGAACCATTCATATCTTTGTGAAGCAGTTTACCTTCCCTTCCTTTGCATCTTTTCTCCTCTAGAACTGAGTAAATAAGAGCAATCACTTTGGTTTCCCATTCTTGCATGAAAACCTTTGGTTTGTCGATGTCTTTTGTTACATTGGCCCTCCTGTTGGGATCATCAGCATTAGTGGCAATTAAGTAATTCTGATTAATTAAATATACCATTAACTAGGGTTAAGATTTTAATGCCTTTTTTATTTATTTCCACCTTAACTGTTGGAAAATCATTCTGCATTCCACTGGTAAAAGGGAGGTGAAGTTGTGGGCTTAGTTCCTGTTAATATCCTTGATTTCTTAGAATGAAATACATATCCAGCCTTGATTTCCAGGTAGAGCTCCAGCATCCCTCATTCAAGCCCATCAAAATAAGAATTTGTTATAATCTTATTTTAAAGTCTCAGAATTATCTTTTATTTGTTTTTTAAGAGAAGGTCTTGCTATTTATTCTATACTGGCCTTGAACTCACTATGTAGCCTTGACTGGCCTTGAATTATGGTCATCTTCCTGTCTCAACCTGCCAGGTACTGGGACTACGGGTATGTGCCACCATGCCCGGTGTGAGGTATTTTTAAAAGAGTAGAGTAGAAGCAGTAGAGAAAATATCTTTGATATGAGGGAATGTTTAATATAATCATATAGGTATAGAATGTGGTCCTTCATCCTTCATCTCCATAGAGTCTAAATCTCCCATTGACAGTAATTAGAGAAAATATTTCTAGGGAACTGAATGTACTTAACTGTGTATGTCTTAAATATATATTTTAGCAGCAGAAATCTGTCTGATTTAAATCTATAAATAAATCATCCTATTCATTAGGAAGGATTTGTTTTTATCTATTTACTTTCTAGGTTTTATTTCACTCTAAAACATCATAGGTTTATAACATTTCAAACAGCTGCTGCTTCTACGTAAATGTTATTTTTGCATATTATGGTAAACAAAACTGATTCCTGTATATGAAGTAGATGAAAGACAGTTTCATATATAAACCAGAAACATAAGTAATCTGTAGTCAAGAAATGAAACCAATAACATGGATAGAAAATCAAACTATTTCTGCAAAGAGGTTCGCCTCTAGTCTGTTAAAATGATTTGCTCCTAAGTGCATTTTTTAAATATCACCTGAACTCAAGAAGGGTTTTCTAAACAAGATATCTACAAATACCTAACTTCACAGCCCATCCTGCCAAATTCAGTGGATGGAAAGTGTTTGGGAGATATATAAGAAAGAAATGTGTTGGCATTTCTAGAAAGGTTAAACATGTTAATAGCTTTAATGTTAAAGTAGTATAATTTTCACGTCACTCAACTTTTCCCTGACCCATCTTTGTTATTGGTAATGTTGCATGTAAACCAAACAAGTCCACTTCACCAAAAATGACTGGTACTGAAAGATCATTTGGAAGTTCACACCTAAACAGACTTTTCTTTATAGAAGGAGAATATAAACAGGAAAATCTTTCAGGAACAAAAGCATTGTGTTTACTTACTCTGCATGGAAAAGCATATTGCTTTTTTTAAGTAAATCCTTGTTACAGACAGATGCAGTTATCTGGCCCTGTTAGAGACTGTCCAAAATATATATCCCCATTGGGTTAGGACTCCTTCCTATTAATAATGTAAATTATAGAAAACTAATTATAGTGATTATCATTAATGGATTGCTGTATTTATACTATTTAATAAGGTAACATTTTATATCCAGAAACTATAGAGTGAAGGTTTAACTTCGGTAATAATTTCAGGCATTGTGATACCCAGATTAAAAATACAGTTTTAAATTGGGCATGGTGGTTCGTGCCTGTAATCCCAGCACTGAGAAGGCTGAGGCAGGAGGATCACTGCAATCTCAAGGCCAGCCTGGGCTACAAAATTAGTTCAAAGCCAGCCTGAACTGCATAGTGAAACCCTGTTTCAAAATGAAAAAGAAAAAGAAAAAAAATACAGTTTTACCAGCATTGTGTCTATTGGTTCATATATAATTATTGCATAGTCTATCTCCTGCCCTGGCTGTAATGTGAGATCTTTTGAACTCTGCTTTAGAATAGTGGTTGTTTTCTTAACTTCTGTGGTTGCTTAGAATCCCAGTGTAACAACACTAGTCACCTACACATCATAAATAAAAATATTAGACCAAATTGTAGAAGAAAACATATGAAAAGCAGAATTCATGATTTTTTAAAACTTTTTTGGAATTGCCTGAACTGTTTAAGAATTTATGATGCCAAAGGCCTTCCTAGAAAATTTCATGTACTCTTTCAGTTTCACACTGAACTCCACAAACCCTAGAGTCTGTGGATCACCTCAGTGCCTATAGACTCCCGGATAAAGAGCATCTATACTAATTAGATCTTTCCTGTCTAGTATGATAATTGTTACCCACATGTGGGTATTTAAATTAAATAACATTGAAATTTTGTTCCCTCTTTCACTATCCACATTTTAAGTGCTTAGTAGCTGCCTGTGGCTAATAGCTACCATTATTTGACAGAGTGGTTATACATCATTTTGTTCATCACAGAAGGTTCTTTTGGATGGTCAGGTGGTTCTGATATATTCTATTCAGAAATCTCATTCTGTGTTATTCATGTTTGTAGAACTGCATAATTTGGAAACCCAGATCATATAACGTGTGTTGGAAGGAAGCCAAGCCCTGTAAGCACAGACCATACATGTGTTGTTAAAGTGTAGCTATATAAGCAAGGCACCCAGCTAACATCAGCTAGGCTTTCAGAACTTTTATAATCATTTAGGTTTTATATATAAACTACATTCTCATGATAGTAGTTCTAAATGTTTTCCACATTTATTTCAGTCGTTGTCTATAGTATGAGTAGAGTCTACCTCTTTTGCTCAGAAAACTGAGGTTATCAATATAAATTCAATTTTCCTTGACTCTAGAGGAAACATATTGTATTTTCACCTTCATCTGTCTCTTACTGTTAGAGAAATAACAAAATGATCAAGAGAATGCAAAAGCTTTTGAATTTCAACAGTATAATCAAGCCTTAAAAGTAAATAGATACAGTAGTTGAAAAATGGACTTAGTCTTTAGAAGTCGAGGCTCTATTCTCATGCAGTTTAATTCTTTAAATCTATTAGAGCCTTGAAATGTTTACCTCCAATTAATTCATGGGAGCTCCTAATACATATCAGTGCAGAACATACCTGTCTCTCTTCATCCTCACACATATAGCCATCCTCATTATTGGTACTAATAATAGGAGCTAGCTTTTTATTGAGCTTGTGTGTGTCTGGCTTTCATTTGCTTTAAATTAATTTCTTCATTTCACCCTTATGACAACTCTTTCAGAGGAATTGTGATAAATGCATTTTACATTGTGAAAACAGGCTAAGAGATGGTAAGTAACTTGTTCCTGATTGGTCAACAGGAGTTAATAGGATCGTGATTCCTCTAGCCTTGACTTCAGTCTTCTTTCCCCTCCTTTTTTCTAAAATTGTAATTTTAAAACACATTGAATAAAACTACTCTCTAATGAACATGTCAACATCCAGTACTACTGAGTACACTGTTACACTGCAGATCTCTAGCACCTGTTCATCTTGCATAACTGCAGCCCTGTACCTACTTACTGCACAGTAATTCCCCTTTTCATTTTCTCCTCAGCCCTGGTACCTACCATTCTGCTTTCTGCTTCAGTGTGTTTGACTACTTTAGATTCCACATACAAGTAGACTCATTTGGTAGTTTCCTGTCAGTGACTTATTTCGTGAATGAAAGACCCTTAAGGTTCATCTATATCATAGCATTATGACAGGTATTTTCTTCTTTTTTAAGACTAAATAGTATTCATCATATTACATATCATATTTTCTTTATCCATTCTTTTGTTGTCACCACTTCATGGTTATTGTGAGCAATGTTTCTGTGAACATAGAAATGCTAATACCTCCTTGGAAATCCTGTGTTCACTTCTTTAGGTAAATAAGGTAAGATGGTTGGAGCATATGATAATTTCAGTTTTGGACTGAATGTGGTGGCAAACATTCAGTTATCCTAGCTCTCTGAGAGGCTGAGGCAGGAGAATTACCAGTTCAAACTCAGAGTAGTCAGCTTACCAATTTAGCATGACCCTGTCTCAAAATTTTAAAGTTGGGGAGTGGCGTGGGGTTAGAGATGTAGCTCATTGCAAATGCCTTGGGTTCAATCTCAAATACTGTAAAAACTAGTTCTGTTTTTATATTTTGAGGACCCTCCACTCTTGTTTTTTAAAAGCATTTATACCAGCAAAGCACAAGGGTTCCAATTTCTCCACATCCTTGCCAACATTTTTTTTATTAGTCATTTTAACAAGTGTAAGATGGTAAGCCGGGCGTGGTGGCGCACACCTTTAATCCCAGCACTCAGGAGGCTGAGGTAGGAGGAGCTTTGTGAGTTCAAGGCTGGTTTGGGCTATGTGTTAACACAAGCGCAAGGCTGACCTGAGCTACATAGTGCAACCCTGCCTCACAAAACTAAACAAGTGTAAGGTGATATGTCATTGTGGTTTTGATTTCCATTTACATGATTAATGATGTTGAGTACTTCATATACATGTTGGTCATTCCTGTAACTTCTTTGAAGAAATGTTATTCAAGTCCTTTTGCCTAATTTTTAATCTGGTTATTTGTTGTTTTGTTATTGAGTTGTCTGAGTTTGTTATGTATGTTGGCTATGACTCCTTTGTCATTGACTCAGAGCAGCCTGTTGGAGGCTTAGCTTCAGTGCAGATGGGATTTCAAAGCACTGCACCTTCGCTCCTCTTATCTGTTGTGCCCATAACAGCAGTAGACTGAAATGTCACATTTCCATGACCACACCTACTGAATCTGCATCTGCATTTTCACAAAATTACCAAGCGGCTCATATGCACATTAAACCTTGAGGAGCACTGTCTGAGGATAATAATTGGATATTTTGTTGATCTTACCTAGGGTCCATAAAACTCAGCTTCCTCGGGTTGTTATTTTCTTTAATTCATTTGAGCAAGTTGCTGCTCAAAGTGAGAACTAAAGCAGATGATTTGATTTGTTGTTGTTAATTTATAACATTTATGTGATGTGAATTTTGGGCCAAACCAGAATTTCCAAGATACCTTTTTTTGTTTTTGTTTTACATGTGATTTATTTTCTTTTGCCTTTTAGACTTCAAAGTCTTTGAAGTAGAGCTTTATATATTTCTATATCTATTTTCTTTTAACCATATAGACATAGTCCAGTGACAGCTGGAACTGAACAGTGTATTAGACATATGAATGAGTTATAGCTACTGTTCCAACACTTAGCATTTTAGGAACATGCTGTAGAACAGGATAAGCTGTCAAATAAGCTTTGCCACAGGCTTTGTCAGCGATTTTCATGACCTTTTCTGTGAGTCTAAGATAACTATGATAACCTGCTTGATCATGATACTCACGGTTGGCATGCGATCATCCTCTGAACAGTCAATTCCCAGGTAGCAGTCTAGGAACGTCATTAGTAAGTCTCATCTCTAGACTGCCACTTGATAAAAATTGCACATCTCTCCATCTAAAGTAAGGTCCTAAATTCAGTATTTTTTACAAGATCTGCATTGCACAAGACCCTGAGTTCAATTTGCAGCATACATATGCATGCACACACATAGGCACATACACACATCCAAGTGATGAAATTCAGATTTGGAAATCATTGTGGTATACTAAAATATATATTGGGTATTCAGTTCTTTTCCATATAAACATTCTCTGATACAGTCATGTGACTTAACCCTGTATTCCAGATGGCTACTTGTTCTTTGTTCACAGGACAGTATTCTTACATAAAGAATAAAATAGAATTTAAAAATGCCTAATAAAATCTAACATACCTGTACTACACTCAATAATATTGTCATCTGATACTCAGAACATTTTTTGTCATTATTTATTAATTACTGGTGGGCCTGTTGCATCAAAGCCCACATCACTAAAGATCTTGCTGTAAATATTAATCTGCTTTACCCTCAATTCCAAAAAAGAAATAATTCGCCTAAAGACAAACACAGATGTTGCCTAAAATAGGACTTTCCTAGAAACTTAATCTTAGAACTCTAGTTGAAAATACCTCAGGCTTATTCATTTTTTTCATATCTTCATCTAACGAACATTTACTAAGTACCAATTTTGTTTCAGCCACTATGTATGAGACATATGAAGACCGTTTGTTCATAGAGTAGCATAGTGGTAGAGATCTATATATAGTTATTTACAACAGCGAATCTTGCTTGTGTTGAGCCTAGAGGGATGAGTGGGTCAAGCCAAGGGGGAACCTGGAAGAGAAGAACCTAGCAAAGAGAATAGTACAAATGCTTCACATGAGACCCCAATCTCAACTACCTAACCCAATCTCAACTACCTTTATCCATGAGCAATAAGAGGAATAGTTAACTTCTAAGCAGATCATCAAATACATCTAAAACACAGTCAGTATCCTTCCCATTCATAAAACCAAAGTGCTTCTCTAATGTATAATCCTAGGTTGACTGGCACGCCCATTTGTATAGTCCTCTCAGCTAGAAACACTCCCTATTCTTCTCCCCTTCATTCCCAGTGCCCAGTCAGTAATTAAGAGCTATCAGTTTAATTTCTGTATCTTCTCCTCTGTCTCTTCCCCACCCCTCCAACAGCTGCTAATGTTGCTGCTTCAAACAAGCCCACAGACTTGGACATCCATAGTAGTCTTCCAGATATTCTTTCCATCTTGAAACTTGCCTTTTCCTGTTGATTCTCCTCATATGTTTAAAACATAAAAGTGAGTCTGCTTCAAATAGGAAAAATATCTGAACTCCTTAATATTAGTTACAGGTTAAGAGTTTAATACTTAAGTCAGACTGCTTGGATTCAGATTCTTTCTGCACCACTCAGTAGCTATCTAGCACAGGTCACTTAGCTTCTTAGTTCCCTCATTTATAAAATAGCAATCAAAACGATCTCCTTCATTTAGGTTATTATGAGGGTTAATACTGTATATATAAAGTGCCCAACAATGCCTGCTACTAAATAACCATACAATGGCAGTGCTAGTTGTGGTGGGCATAACAGGTTACTGTAGGTACCAAATAATTAAGAAACAGCCAGAGCTAACCTTACCTTGCAAGGATTAGCAGCCTAGTGGGAGAAAAAGGAATATATAAGTAAACAAAGTGCTCCATATGATGAATACTATTATCATTTTGAGAAAGATGACTAGAGTAAGGGCAAAAAATACTTATTATCTGAAAAGCTTATATTAAAACTTAAATTTTCTGCAATATGTAGTAACTCAAGCTTCCCGCAAACCACAATTTGTATATTCCTGATTGTGTTCCTCTGTAGTTTCCACCGACAAGAAATGTAATTGTATTATATGAGCATTTTTGTTCGTTCTCTTAGGAATAACTTGAAAGAAAAAAATAGACATTAGATATACAAAAGGGAAAAAAAATGAACCAAAGAGGAATAGTAGGGAATTTGTAGTAAAGCCTCAGGGAAAAATTAAAATGATGATGGTGAGAAGCTATATTACAGTGATTTTTGGAAAGAAATGAGCTACTGAACTTCATGTAAGAATTGCTTAAAGATACAGGACACTGGCTGAATGCTTATAAATTCAAAGTAACTTATAAATAGATATTAATCCAAAACGTCAATGAAATACATATTAAAGAAGAAAGATGAAATTAGGGAAATGACTTTTGATATTGGAAGCAGAATAATATAGTATTTGAGGTAAGCAGAACTTACTTCAATTCTTAGAGATACCGTAGGAATTGTACATTGAAGAAGTGTTTACCATTAATGTCTCATAGTTGAGCATTCATCTCTTTGTTCACAAAAGACTCAATTGTGATACATAATTATGTAATAAGCAAATGAAAAGCAAATCGACATAGAAAATTGCCACGTCAGCCACCCAGCATATGCTGTGTCAAACCAATATAAGAACAATCTCCTCTGTGTATGACAAATTAAAAATAGGAAAGCATTTGCAGATATAACAGAAAGCAGCCTAAAAGACAGACTGTCCTATAGGCTTTGTATGATGGCTTTCACATCTGGGGCTTAGGACCTTAAACCAGCATGTTATAGGACTTCTCTTGCAAGTTCCCAAAGAACTGCTGTCATTGGCCAATATCCATGAAAAAGGTTTGAACAGCTGCCCTGACAAGTGGATTTCCTCCATTCAAACAAGCAAATGGGGTGTTTGAGCTACTCTGTGATACTCCCTCCCTCTGGGTTGCAAAAGCCTTTAAAATTATAATATTCTTGGAGAGTATGTATTTTTTTGGTAGATATGTAAATATCTTAAGGATCCTTCTAATACAAGAGGTAAGAAATCATCCATCTAAAGATCTAAAGACAACTCTTCTACCTTTTTTTTTCTCTCTCTCTCTCCAGACAGTAAGGATTGTATACTGGAGCCGCTTTCCCTGCCAGAATGTCCAGGTGGCACCACCACTTCAGTAGGTTCTCCATCTGTGCCTTGTATTTTCTGTGAAGAACATTTTCCTGTGGCTGAACAAGACAAACTTCTGAAGCACATGATTATTGAGCATAAAATTGTCATTGCTGATGTTAAGTTGGTTGCAGACTTCCAGAGGTAAATTTTAATTTTGTTTACAGAGAACTAAATTTATTATTCATTAGAAAAGTGACTTATGCATTATAAAATGTAATTCCTATACAAATAGGAAAATGTCTTCTTAGACTTAGGTTTCTTCTTAGACTTTTTAATTTTAACTTCACTTTTTTTTTTTTTTTGAGTATGTAAACTGTATTTGAGAGTGTCAAATAATACTGAATTTGTTACAAATTCTGTAGGGGAGATCATGCAATAAACCAAAGAGGCACAAGAGTAGACAGCTACTGAAGGAAGTTCATAACTGAGGTACTAAGAGGAAGAGGATGAGGAAGGTGAAACACCAAAGAGAGGTGAATGCTTGAGGAACTGCCAACATTGAGTGTGTGTGAAATGTTCTGAGTGGAACCTGAGCTTAGGATAAGCCATGCCACCAGACAAGTAATACAGGCAATTTTTCTCTTTTTCCCAATTGATAATTTCTGGAAGTAATTGCCTGATAGAAATTCCTTCTCATAGCAGCTATATTAGAGTAGTTATGTTCATATCATCATTGGGTCAGACTTTTCCCTAGAGGCAACATCATGGTAGTCACTGTAAGCATACAATTTGGTATATCTGGTAAAGTCCCATTTTGAGTTATTCTGTCCTTATTTCACACACACAAAAATATTAGAGGAGCCTAGACTTGTTATATCCCTGCATCTTAACTGTGTCTTACATCGCATAGATTATGTACCTCATTCCAAGCAAGCATCTTCTTTCTTTTTTTTGTCTTCTGTCTTATGTTGGGTATTCCAAAGCATCTGCATTATAAAGAGTGAACTGTTAAACCAGGCAGGCCTACAGGTGAAGTCAGGCTTCAGAACTTTCCAATCTTAGGACTTCTGGTAAGCTGTTTAATCTGAGTATCAGTCCCTTATCTATAAAATGAGAGTAATAGCAGCTTTCATCATGTTGTTGAATAGTGTATAAAACATCTGCTAGTGTCTGTGACATGGAGTATAGATGATACATGATAGTAAAAATTTCATTTGTATTTTTATGCCTAAAGATTGAATCTGAGTTTTCTACAACTGTAACATGAATTTTCAGTGGGCATTTATGCCAATCTGAAAATCTGCTTATCACTTGTAAAGTTTAAAATAGATAAAATTCCATTCAGCATTCTAAGTAGTCTGTATTTCTAGGAAAGTAGTTCATGTTTAGGTTGGAATAGGCAGCGTACCCACAGGGGTAATGACAGCTGTTCTCTAGCCCTGATCTCTGAACATGTGTCCATGTTCTTCCCAACTGCCTGGCACCAATACTGAGTATCTGTGGTGTGCCTTCTGTACATGTGTGGCCCCATGTATCCACTTAGCATGGCTATTTTTGAGTAGATTGTGATGCTCTTGGCTCAGAAACAGAGGTAGAACAGAGCAAGGGAGGAGAGTTATATGAATGAGATAACATCACCAACTGATAAATTAATTCCTTACATACTTTAAGAGAGGGCACTCTGTTTCTTATTCATTTTTGTATTTTATTTTGTTTTGTTTTGTTTTAGTTAAAGTGTGTGCATGAGTACACCTATGTATGTTCTTGAAATATTCTAAGAGCTTTCTCATGTATGATACCCCATTACAGTATGTAATCAAATCTAGTAATTTTGTCTTACACACTTTTAGGCTAGATATTTTCCAGTTCTTATCCAAATAACCATCAACAGGACAATTAAATGAGTAATTCTTATATTACCCAACTTTCTTTGTTTTAAAACTATTCTTTCCCTCTCTCATCATGTAAATATGTTATCCCTCATGAATTTAAGAAAAACATAATCATTTCCCAGTGATAATTAAAAAGTATTAAGATTTTTCTTTCTCATCTGCCCTTAAAAATCAAAGGAATGCCTGAACCAAAATTGTCTTTTTCTTTGTGCTACTTAAGTAGGTATATTTGTGCTGATCAGTCTCTCTATTTTTATCATTAATATTAATCTAACTTCCATATGTGGCAAGTAAATCAAATTACTTACTAGGCCTGAGGGCTTGGGAATCAATAATTAAATGTGGTGATCAATCACTCCCGAAATAAAGTTACACAATAAAATGAATGCCTTTTAATTAAAGAAGATACATATCTGATGTGAGTGCTTTCAAAGTGTGTAGTTAACATGCATTTTGAATTTGACCTACATCTTTCCTGTCAGCTGTCATCCTAATTATATAAAATTTTCACTGTCAAGTAGTAGAGTGGAGAATAATGCAGACTGACCAGGAATGTATCAGAGTAAACTCTGTTGCTTTAAATTGTTTTATTCTGTCAAATCTCCTGTCACTATTTAATGAAACTAAAAATTCCTCTCCAAAACAAGTATTGACTGTGATCAGAGTCAGATCAGAACTTGTCAGGTTGTGCGGCTCATCCCTCGCCTTAGGAAGGAAGCACTGGTGGGGAGGAGCAGTGAGAGGTCAGTTGGCTTGGACAAGCCACTCAACTGCTCAGAGGTGTTTCCTTTCTAAGTCATAAAGATGATCAGTTGGTAAGAGATACACTTGCCTTGTGCTTTATAAGAAGCAAGCTGCAAATTCTCATAGTAAATATATTTGACATTTTCTTTATTGAAGCAAAGTAACAATATTAACTTCCTGAGGAAGAAGAAATAAAACAAAAAAGTAACTTTCACTTTGAGCCCATTTAACAGAGTTGTTCATACTGAGCTGCTAGCTCAGTCAGTGGATAAAATTGCTTCAGAAAATAAATGTTAGCTCCTTATTCATACCTCTTCAGTATGTGTTCCACTCTTCCGGTGTTACTTAATAAACAACCATATCTCAAACCTTTATATATTTATCACCATATATGCCAGTTATAGGGGGCAGGAATGATATTGCTACCAGGATTTTTTTTTTTTTTGACAAATCTGTGAGACATAATTTTAAGTTCCTTTGAAAGGAAAAAAGCATTTGCTGATGACTTGCTTATTATTCTTATGACTTTTTAATAAAATATGAAATACTTTTGATAATTCATCCAATAGTTCAAACCACGTAATGTATTATAGTATTTTATAGCAGTTTTTATATATTGAGTACTTACAGTTGTAGCTTTAACTAGAGACGCAGAAAAAATATGAAGACAAGAAGTACTAAATGATCCCTTGACTTTGGAAAATATGTTCCAGTGGGTGAGAAAAAAATGTCACAAATATTGCCAGACATGTATTGGAGATCTACTGTTGTGCTCTCAATTGAATGCAGTTTATACAAGTGCTTGTGATAACCACAAGGAAATGTATATATTAACACCTTGTACTTCTAATTATGAACTTTAAAAGTACTACTAAATGTTTAGTCCTTGTGTTAACCACAAGGAAATGTATATATTGACACCTCATACTTCTAACTGTAAACTTTAAAAGTACTATTAAGTGTTTACAGTGTTTTTTTAATTCAAATTTATATAGGTCAGATGTATGTTGCAATTGAGTTCTCTTTGTATATTATGCCATAATAAGATATGATGCATAATTTTATGTATTTAAGCTACATAATGATAAGTATATATTGTGATCCTTCTGTTCAGAAATCAAGAAGAGTACCCAAATGTGGAAGTCCTTGGAGACTCTGACTTATAGACTGTTGGACTCAGATCATTCTGAGTGGAACTTTGCATCTCTTGCCTAGCCAAGTCATTCCAAATCAACAGCCACAACAGCTGCTGTCAACCTTCAGTCCTAAGGTAGAAAGTTAGGAGCAGTTCACACTGAGGGCTCCCATTGCATAGTACTGGATACTTTCAGGAAAGGACACCAACCTTCCCTCTCCCTTCAGACTTTGTGTCTGCAGAAGCCTTATGAACAAGAATCCTATGCAACCTACTTGTCTTTGAAGGAAAAAAAAAATGCTTCAAGTATCCATTCCAACTATAATTCTAGGGGTTGTGTTGTTTTGTTTGTTTTGTTTTGTTTTGTTTTGTTTTGTTTTGTTTTGTTTTGTTGGCCCAGTCCCAGCCTTTCCTTTTTCTGCAGTACAGATTCCAACTCTGGTGTTAGAACCAGAGATATCAAGTTTAGGGTTCAATTCTGACATTCTAATTGTGTGGCTTTAGGCAAGGAAAGGCTGCTTAAGGAGTGGTTCTTTGTAATTGTGAGCACCTTTTACCCTTAGCCATCCATGTGTGCCCTCTGACGCTGTTAATATAACTGGTGTTGGTGAAGTGTTACCTTCTGTTTCTTTGGGTTTGGATTTTTTTGTTGTTGCTTTTGTTTGGAGGCATTGATTTTTTTTGGCTGGATTTGTTCTGTTCCGTTTTGTTTTGTTTTGTTTTGTTTTGTTTTGTTTTGTTTTGTTTTAATCGCCTCTCACTGTTGTCCAGGCTCATCCTGAACTCATGGGCTCCCCAAATGGCCATCCCCTGCCGTACATGCCACCATGACTGCTGTTTTTCTTTAAAGGGTGAAATGTTGTTTTGCTATGTTAGTCACCCATTATTACCCTGGGGTAAACATAAAATCCTTACTACCTCAGTCTTACTTAATGTTATTTTTTTCTTATAATAATTACCAGTTATTAAGTACCCAAGATTTTGGACACTACATTAATTTAATTTAATTATTAGTGACTCATTTTACAAATAAATAAACTGCATTTCAGGAAGATTCAATAACTTTAAATTCAAATTCATTTTCCTGAAAGCAAAGCCCCTGCTCCTCTATTAATACGTGAGCTATAAGGGTTTAACCAGTCTTCATTTAAATAGCAAAACTGCTTTTAATATAACATCTGTGCAGATAAAAGTGGCATTGACTCTTCATTTAAAAAATAAGTCAGTGATAATTCTGAGAGAAGTATGGTTACTAGGATCCACACTCTTGATCATTTTGTTTTACACAAACTCTTTCCTAACTCTGAAATTTTGTACTTATTAGCAGCCTACATGTTCAAGGAGTTATTGTTGCCTTTTGACAGCAGTAGCCAGCATGGAACCATTATTATTTAAGACTGATTTTGCTGTTGTCACTTTCTTTAAGAGGATGTCACCCAGGTCATCCTCAGTTAGAATGTCAGCCAGCCCTGTTATATCCTAATGGTGAGCATGAGCAAGTCCAGAGACACCTTGACCTGTGTGTCTTTGGAAGTCAGCTATTTTGGCACCCAATTCTGCCATATGTGATTTTGATGAGTTGTAAAAACAGGTATTTGTGTATTTCCATTTGGAAGAACAATGTATTCTAATCCTGATGTCTCTAATGCACATCCTTCTATGTTTCTTCATCCTTCACATCACTGTGTAACAGAAGAGATGCTGAGTATAGAGTAAGAAAAGTTCAGGGTATAGCACTGTTACTCTCTTAAGCCTCTTCTTGCCTTTTCTTTCTCCCTTTTTCCTTTCTTCCCCTGGGGGAAAAAGAGCAACTAGTGGAGAGAAAAAGAGAAGCTATGTAGAATACTGGGACATGAAAATTGCTGAAACTGGCCAATGTTTGACCTTTGGTAGACACATATTCCCATTTCGTCTGCTTTGATGAACACAGTGTGTCTTATGCTTCTGAAAGGGATAATACGGAAACCAATGAGTTAGCCACAGAGGAACGATGTATCATCTGTATTATTTGAGGCTGAGCTGCAGCCCAAGACTGCCATTTTCCAATCTCTTGAGATAAAATCCAGCACTGTTTTATAAGGAAAGGGTTCTCCTCTTGCCCATCAAGGTTGACAGTAGAATAAAGAATTAAAACCTGTGGTTCTGTTTTTTATACATTATTCATTGACATTTTTACTTAATTCAGTGATGTCATCCATTCATATTTATATTTTATGTCAGTTCATGTCATGGTTCTGTCTTTCTCTCCCCATCACCTCCCTCTCCTTCTCACTCATGGTTCTCAGTTTCTCAGATTTTTCACCAGCACAGGTATTTTTCTGATATATTATTGCCCTATCTACATAGCACCATCAAATTGGGAAATTAATGTTAAGAAAAAGGAAGTCAGAATAAAGAGGAGACCAAATATTTGGCATTGGAGGCTACTTTAAAGAAATATGCAGGAATCTACCAATATCTTCTACATATTTATAGCATGTATTGTGGGCCTGCAATACACAAAACACTGCTAGGTGCTATGTCAAGCAACTTTAAAAGTCTAAATTTCTATGTTTTCCATGCACTTCATCGGTCTCCTTAGTCTCATTTTGTTCATAGAACTTTGGTTCCTTGGTTTAAGTTGCTTCTTTATTCATCATTTGCATAGCACAATAAAATGTCAATGTAGAGTCAGCCTGTTTTCCTTCTTCACATGAAAAAGACACTCTCTTCTTTATGCCATTTGATAAATGAGGTTGCAGTTGCCAGTATACATCTTGTTAGATAAATGAAAAGAACAACTTGTTGAACCCTGCCATCTTACTTCTTTTTTCATCAGGTGCACAGGTCTGTGGGGGTTATGGTTTGCTTTTAAATTTATCCTTCTCACTCTTCACATCATATACAAGATGTATAAGCTCAGCTATTTTTCCAAAGGCCAGATTTGACTTAGTTCAGGCACAGTATGAACATAAAAAATGTTGTCTTGTTGTATACGTATTGAAAGTAGACTGATTTCTCACTGCATTATTCTAGTGATCCCTGTTCTTTTGATAAATAAGATAAGCTCTCAACTTGCTCTTTACTGTGGAATGTGTAATAAGCCTATTTAATTGTTGCATTTTAAATACATACAAACTTGGATGTTATTTTAGAAAGCTTCATTATCACATTACAATAATTCATTTTAACTTTCCTGTGTATCTGTTTATTGAATTCAGGGATAATAATGTCTAATCATTTTCATATCTTTATGAATAATTTCATTTCATTGAATACTTATTTCATATATCTGTAATGCTCTGCTGCCTGTATTCACAAATTTTCCAGCAGTTTTCAGTCAACATTTGATTTTTTTGCTCTGGCATAATTAAATGTTCTTACATAGCTAATCACTATAGAGTATGTTGTATGGTCTTCTAATTATCTTTTTTTTTAATTGTTATTCTAAGATACATTTTATATTGGAGGAAAAGGTTCAGTGAACAGCCCGTCACAGATTTTTGCAGTGTGATAAGAATTAATTCCACAGCTCCATTTGGTAAGTACATGTCTTGGCTAACATCTTTTCCATATTTCAAAGGAATAATCTTGCTATCTTAAATTACAATTATTCTTCCTTTGGTGATAGCTAAATTTACATTACAGTGCTTACTTTGCCTAACTTAAATAAAACTAAAGCAGAATGTATTGCAACAGACATAGACACAGATACATGCATACCGATTTTTAAAAATAAATCTTTCTGGAACATGATAAATACTTATTTTCTCATTTATTTTCCTAATCTCTCAAACAGAAGAACAGGACAATTATTTTTTGTTATGTGATGTTTTACCAGAAGATAGAATTCTTAGGGAAGAGCTTCAGAAACAGAGACTGGTGAGTATTGTTTTAAAAGGTGATTAGTGTGTTAGAAATACATACAAGATCATTTTTGTTATTGTTCTTTTTTTGTACTTTTTATTATGGAAACTTTCAAAAACACACAAAAGAGGAAACAAGACATCAAGATCTTAAAATGAAAAAGTATATACTTGATTGAAAACTAAAACACTTCATGTTAAAAATGCAGAGTGAATTTTTGGCTTTTATTTGCTTCTTGGATTATCTCTAAAATAACAACAAAGCTTGCACGTTTTAGTGTAATTTTAGTTACCTGACACATGCTAGAGTTCAGTAGTCGTGGAAAAATGCCTTCAGCTAAAATTGAGTTGAATTGATTAACCTTTTTTCCTCTTCTCTGCAGTGTGTTGTGCACTAGCATTCCTTTTATACTCCTTTATGAATTAAGTATATGGTTTAATCAACATGGTAGCCATTCTCATTTTCAACCTTAACTATAGGCAAGCTAATTTGAAAACCTCAGCATCTTTGGTTTTCTGAAAAGATAACCACATAGAAGATATGAAAATTTTCATTTCCATAGGTTAATCATAAATTGATTTTAAGTAATTTGTGACTTAATTTGTATAATTTGAGATTGACTTATTCTTTCTTTAGCAGTGTCTTATAAGTCTTCCTTGTATCTTTACACTTTCCCGCATACATTGTGAAGAGAGATGTGATTTAAATGTTCATATTGTATTCTTCAGAGACCCAAGTCCTGTAACACCATCATCACCTCACTTAACAAATTCCCTTGAATATTTATTCTATTCTATTCTATTCTATTCTATTCTATTCTATTCTATTCTATTCTATTTCTCCCGATAAAGGGAAGGTGCTATCATTCAGTTACATGTAAGAAAAATTGTTTTTCCTGTATAATAATTCCAGTGAAGTAACAGACTTCATGAGTTTTTCTTATCTCTCTATAGCTGCACCTTACACAATCTGCAAAACAGTGGTGACTTTGCTGCCATATTTTATGCGTTCTGTTTATTTGCACTAATTTTTTTTTCCTAATCTGGTACTAAGAATTGAACCCAGAGGCTCGTACATGTTAGGAAAGCACTGTGCCACTAAGCTATATTCCTCGCCCCATAATTTTTGATACTCATGAGTTTTCACACTTTTGTTCATCATGAATGAGCTGTCATGATCCTAGTGCCTCCAAAGCTTTTTCTGTAGTAACTGAAACCCTACTACTTTAGCTGTTGCTGTTGCTCAATATGCAGAGTCTTAACTGTATGGATCCAGAGAGACTCAGGGCCCTAAAGGTATTTACAAAATTTACACAACTTTATTTACTTTACAATTTGATAGTGATAGATGTGTTGAAAGCACACATTATGGCAGATAAATGTATATGAAAGTGTAAGTACAAGGCATAATTCATATTATAAGAGTGTATGGTCTGTCCATTATATCCCTGATGGCGGGGCTGGCTGGAAGACAGTGAGTTTGTGCTGTGTCCCTCCGTTACACCTCAGAGGACAGGCTGGCTTTTAAGACAATGAGTTCACGCTCTGAACCTCCATCGCATCCCGTAGGGCAGAGCCAGCTGGAAGATAGTACTTTTGTGATCTAGGGCTTCTCCATTGCATCCTGGAGGGCAGTCCAGCTTGAAGACAGTTCACACTCTCAACGTCCTCCATTACCCACTGCCCCAACAGCAGGGCCGGCTGGAAGAGTGTGAGACCAATGGGAACCCCAAGACCCTGGACAGTAGTCTGACACACAGACACACACACCACTGGAGGGCGAAGTAATCAGCGAGACCAGTAACATGAAAGTGTCTGAAGCAGCAGTGAAAAGGTAGCAGTTGGACTCTGGAGAACTCCACTGACAGAAGACCAGTCCTAGCTCCTACAGCCAGAGGTCAAGATTGGCTCCATACCTAGCACATCTCTGGGATGTAACATGGACATTATTACAGAACTGTAAACACCAGAAGAAGGTTGGTTCTTGGGATAGCTATAAAGAACCAACTACATCTGGAGGACAACCCTGAGGAATGGACATCTTGTTTCCTCCTTGAGAGAGGCCTCAATGCTAGTGATAGAGCTAAATATCATGGGAGGTTGGTGAGCATCAACATAGAAGACAAAATAAAAGAAAAAAAAGAGAAGGTTAAGAATGGCAAGATGCAGGGGCAGGGTATAGCCCCAGACCCCAACCCATGCAGGACAGGCCTGGAACTCAATGAGATGAATGAAGTTGGAAATGAAACACTGGAACTTTCTGAAATGATAACAACAGAAGTGAAAACATAAGTGGAAAAGGCTATAGAGAAAATGATCTCTCAGGTACAAAAAGAAATGATGCTTAAAATCAAAGATATTAGAGATGACACAAATAAAAGAATAGATGAGCTTAGAAAAAGAAGGAAACAAAAAATGCCCAAAATAGGAGAGGAGTGGAATCCATGAAACAGAACCAAATGGAGCCAGGAAATTAAAATCTCCATTGAAAGTGTATGCAACAGATTGAATGAAGGAAAGGATAGAATTTCAGATGTTGAAGACAGAATTGCAGATAGTGATCATGAAAAGAAAGATATCTTAAAAATAGCAAGAGATCATGAGAAATCAATCCAGCAGCTACAAGACGTAGTGAGGAAGAATAACGCAAGATTGATTGGGGTCAATGAGAAAGCTGGAGACAGCACAAATGCCATGACAATCATAAATATACACATAATACAGGAGCACTCAACTATATAAGACAGTTATTGGTAGACAGGGAAAATCAGATTTGTAATGGGAGACCCCAGTACCCCATTGTCACAGAGAGACAGATCAGCTAGACATAAAATCAAATATCAGAGCTGAACCAGACCTGTAAATGGAGTTAATAGGAAGAAACCATGTCCCACAGCCCTACTGCCATGCTGGGAGCATCGGTGAACCACCACCCTGTGCCTCTCCACAATTCCAGGAACCCCGAATTGGAGGAACCAAGGTACCAAGTCCAGTCCACTACACTGGGAGACTGGCAGCCAGTGCAGGAAGCAACCAGGATATAGCAATGGGCTGATTCATAGAACACAGGAAAATGTCAAGCTGAAGGAGCAAAATATCCTCTCAGCCCTCTAGCCCACACAGAACAAGTTTGGGAGACACAGACATAGCATAAATTAGAAGTGACACACCTGAAATTTCTGAGAAGATAACTGAAGTAAAGAAGCAACTTTGTTCTTGTACTGTTTGGTTAATTTTACATGCCTATGTCTGACAGTCTGGACAACTACTTTGAAGATAGCAAGAGGCAATGTGGCAACTATTGTTAATTTTCTATTATCTTGTTTTGAAGTACTGTATTGTTTTCATTGTTTTCTTTTGTTTGGTTTTATTCTATTTTGTTTGATTTTGTTATGTCTTATGGTGTGGGCAGCTATTTTGAAGATAACAGTATATTACAGCAACCATTGTTTTGTTTTGTTTTGTCTTTTGGGGTACCAGGGATCGAGCTCACCACCTTCTGCCTGCCAGGCAGGTGCTTACGCCACTGAGCTAAATCCCCAGCCCAATTTTTTGAGACAGGATCTCAATATGCAGTTCAGGCTGGCCTTGAACTCACTTTGTAGCCTAGGCTGGTCTCAAAATTCACAATGATCCTTCTGCCTCAGCCTCCCAAGTGCTGGGATTAAAGGCATGCACCACCATACCCAGCTGGTAGCCATTGTTGATTTTCTATTATCTTTTTTTAATTTTCTATTACCTTGTTTTGAAGTCCCGTATCACTTTCATTGTTTTCTTTCCATTGGCTTTATTCTGTTTTGTTTTGCTTGGTTTTATTTTCTTTAAAATAAAATTTTTAAGAAGCATATGATTTAGTTAGAAAAAAAAAGCCAAATGTATATTCTTAATAATAGAGGTAACAATACAATGTCTTGTAGTGCTTGTGAAGATTAAGTGAAAGAATGCATATGATATACTTAGAATAATACCGGGCACATAAAAAGCACTGAATAAATATTAGCTGATAATAAAATAGTAGTCTACAGCGATAATACCCTGAATGCGCCCGATCTCATCTGATAATAAAATAGTAGTAATGCCTGAACAAAGAGAAGAACCCAGCATATGTGGCACACACCTGTAATCCCAGCACTTAGGAGACAGAGGCAGGAGGATCACTGCAAGTTGAAGCCTGAATTACCTAGTGAGATCGTATCTCAAAAATAAATAAATAAATGAAAAAAAAATAAAGAGAAGGATTTGAGTTGTTAATTGCAGAGTTTTAGAGAATGGAGGAAAAAAGCATCTGGATTACATGCAGTATATTTGTATCCTTCCCCATAATTAAGTCATTTGTCAAGTCCTGTCAGTTCTACCTAAGTTCCATATCCATATCCGTCTTTGTTGTCTGGCACCTTTTAACTCACCTTGGCTATACAATCACCTCAGTCAATTGACATTCCCTCCACAAACTTAATCTTAAAAAATAAATAGCAGGTCACTTGATTTCCTTAAAAAAAATCTACATAGTCTTTTAGCTTTTCTAGGCTTAAATTGAATTTCTAGTGCCCTTCTCCCTCTTTCTTTTAATTACCCAATCTCAGCACTCAGGAGGCTAAGGCAGGATATTGCTGTGACTTCAAGGCCATCCTAAACTACTTAGCAAGACCCTGTCTCAAAAAAAAAAAAAGAAAAAATTTCTGAAGCTTTCATAATAACCTCTTCCAAGCTCTGATAACGTTGCCATTTTACTTGCCTTTTCAATTACAGTTAGTTGTTTACAAATCTGCTTTCTTTATTAGATTAGACACTTCTTGAGGGTTAGAACTGTTGTATTCACTTTCGTGTGTTCCCTGAGCCTGAAATTTTAATCCTGAAGTATTGGCTTGGTATTTCTATAAAGCCACACAGTCACATCTCTCTGATTTTTTTTTATGTTTGTTTTAAAGAGAATAAAACAAAACAAAACAAAGCAGATCAGAACGGAACAATGCAAGCAACACAGAACTTCAAAACAAGACACCAGGAAATCAACAGTGGCTACCATAATGGCTGTTGTTTTCTTCGAAATAGTTATCCATACCTTCAGGCACAATAAATTCAAGCAAAGCAAAATAGTATAAAACTAATTAAAACAAAAGAGTGAAAACATTATGGGCCTTTGAAACCAGACAATAGGAAACCAACAGCAGCTACCATAAGGTCTCTTGTTTTCCTCAAAATAACTGTCCATACCTTCACACATATTGAAATCAAATAATAGAAAACAGACTAAAACCAATCAAAACAAAGAATAAAAGCAGTCTTGGACTTCAAGCAATGTCTATCGTAATGTATCCTTTTCTTCAAAGTAGCTGTTCATACCATCACACATAATAAAATCAATTCTCGTAAGTTCTTTAGAAGTTCTAGGCATTTATAAGCCTATACATGTATATCTGTCCTTTTTGTATTAGAGGGAAAAACAAAACAAAATACAAGAAAAACAAGCAAAAGAGACAAATAAATTACAATAACAAAGAACCCAAAACAATAACAATATAGGCTTTCACACCCAGATGGTAGAAACATAGCAAAAGTTGTTATTTTGCTTAGTTACCTTCAAAAGAGTTAAAGAGTTACTCAGATTACCAGATATAGATTTGCAGAATTGATCTTATCCTTTGAATGTTAACTGTTTTGGTTCAAGAACTAATAAATTCAGTAGTACAATCATCCCAGCTATCCTAAGTGTATATATACAAATTTATATCTTTTTTTCTTTTCCCTTCCTTTTCTCCTTTTCCCTGAGTTACGTTTTCCCCTTTGAGCAGTTTCTTACCCTTTCACAGTATTTATTAAAGATTTTGTATCTTATTTACTCTTTCAATTTCTTACACTAGGGAAACTATGGTATTTACACATGTGAGTTTGATTTATTTCACTTATGAGTATGGTTTCAAGTCACATCCATTTACCTATAAAAGCCTCAGTGTGATCCTTCTTTCTAGCTGAGTAATGTTTCATTGTATAAAAATATCACATCTTTTTTGTCCATTCCTCAGTAGATGGGCATTTGGATTGTTTCCAAGATTTAGCTATTACAAATTGTGCTGCTATAAACATGGGTGCACATGTATCACTGTGGTATGATGTTTTCAGTTCTTGGAATATGCCTAGAAGCTGAATAGCTGGGTCAAATGGGACTTCCAATCCTAGCTTTTTGAGGAACCTCCAGACTGATTTCCACAGTGGTTGCATCAGTCTACACTTCCACCAACAGTGTAGAAGAGTTCCTTTTTCCCCACAGCCCTTCCAGCATTTGTTATTGGTGGTTTTCTTGATCCTGGCCATTCTTTCTGGAGTGAGATGAAATCTCAGTGTTGTTTTAATTTGCATTTCTTTATGACTAATGATGGTAAACATTTTTTCATGTATTTATTTGCCATTTGTATTTCTTCATCTGAGAAGTATGCATTCATCTCAGATGCCCATTTCTGAATTGGGTCTTTGAATTTCGGGGCCTGATTTTTTTTTTTTTTCTTTATATGTTATAGATAGAAGTGCTTTGTCTGAGGGACAGTATACTAAGATTTTTTCCCAATTTGTAGGTTTTCTTTTCACTGTGTTGAAGATTTCTTTTGACATACAAAAACTTTTTACTAAGACAAGATTCCAGTTGTTGATTCTGGAAAGCATTTCCCGTGCAGTTTTTGTTCATGAATTCTCTGCCTACTCCTGTGTCTTCAAGATTTCTCCCTACTTTGTCTTCCAGCAGATTTAGTGTTTCTGTTTTAATATTTAGATCTTCGATCCATTTTGACTTTCGTTTAGTGCATGGTGATGGGCATAGGTCTAGTTTTAGTTTCCTGCATAGGGAAAGCCAGGTTTTCAAGCACCACTTATTAAAGAGGCTATCTTTCTTCCAGTATACATGCTTGGCCCCTTTGTCAAATGTAAGGTGGCTACTCGGGAGGCTGAGGTAGGTGGAGCGTTGTGAGTTCGAGGCCAGCTTGGGCTTCAACATGAGTGCAAGGCCAGCCTGAGCTACATAGTGCGACCTTGCCTCAAAAAACTAGGGCCAGGAGTTTGACTCAGTGGCTTAAGTGCCTGTCTGGCAGGCATAAGGTTGTGAGTTTGATCCCAGGTGCTGCAAAAAATATATATATAAGGTGACTGAGTGTATTTGTAGTTGTGGTTGTGTCTCCTGATCTATTCCATCGATCTTTAGGTCTGTTTTGATTCCAGTACCATGCTGAGGTTATCACAGTAGCTTTGTAATATACTTTCAAGTTGAGACTTGTGATGCCTCCTGCCTTGCCTTTGTTGCCCAGAATTGCCTTTGCTATTCTTGGTTTCTTCTGGCTCCAGATGAGTTTTAGTACTGATTTCTCTAGATCTGTGAGGTATGCTAATGGTATTTTGATTGGAATTGCATTAAATTTGTATAACAATTTTGGGAGAATGGCCATTTTCACAATGTTTGTTCTTCCTATCCATGAAAAAGGAATGTCTTTCCATTTCCTGAGATCCTCTTCAATTTCTTTTTTCAGAGTACTGTAATTTTCATTGAATAGATCTTTTACTTCCTTTGTTAGATTGATTCCTAGGTATTTCTTTTTTTTTTTTTTTTTTTTTTTTTTTTTTTTTTTTTTTTTTTTTTTTTTTTTTTTTTTTTTTTTTTTTTTTTTTTTTTTTTTTTTTTTTTTTTTTTTTTTTTTTGGATGCTGTTGTGAAGGGTGTGGTTTCTCTTACCTTCTCTATCAGTGAGTTTGTTGTTTGTGTATGGGAATACTATTGTTTTTGAGTGCTGATTTTGTATCCAGCAACATTACTGAATTTGGTTTTTACATCTAGAAGTCTTTCAATGGAATTTTGGGAGTCTTTTTGTAGAGTATCATGTCATCTGCAAATAATGATAATTTAACTTCTTCCTTTCTTACCCTTATTCCTTTTATTTCTCTCTCTTGTCTAATTGCTCTGGCTAATGTTTCCAGCACTATATTGAATAGGAGTGGTGAGAGTGGACAGCCTTGTCTTGTTCCTGATTTTAGAGTGAAAGCTTTCAATTTTTGACCACTTAATATGATGCTGGCTGTTGGTTTGCCATAGGTGGCTTTTATTGGATTGAGGTAAAGACCATTTATTATGATTTTCTATAGTTCTTGTCATGCATGAGTGTTGGACTTTATCAAAAGCTTTTTCGGCATCTACTGAAATGATCATGTGATTCTTATCTTTGGCTCTATTGATATGGTGTATTATGTTTATTGATTTGCGTATGTTGAGCCATCCCTGCATTCCTTGGTGTGAATCCCACTTGGTCGTAGTGTATAATCTTCTTGATGACTTGCTGCATTCTGTTTGCTAGTATTTTATTGAGGATTTGTGTATCTATATTCATTAGGGAAATTGGCTAAAGTTCTCTTTTTTGGTTGGGTCTTTCTGTGGTTTTGGTATGAGTGTAATACTTGCTTCCCGGAATGAGGTAGGGAGACTTGCTTCCCTTTCAGTTTCACTGAAGAGTTTGAGGAGTGTTGGCATTAAGTCTTCCTTGAATTTCTTGTAAAATTCAGGTGTGAATCCATCAGGACCTGGGCTTTTCTTTGTTAGTAATGTTCTAATTACATTTTCAATTTCATTAACTGAAATTGGGTTATTCAGCAGTTTTACATCTTCTTGATCCAGCTTTGGTAATTCACATGTTTCTAGAAATCTATCCATTTTTTCTGTATTATTGAACCTATGAGAGTAAAGGTTTTCAAAGTAGGTATTGATTTTCTTCTGTATTTCCATAGGGTCTGTAGTAATTTCTCCCATTTCATTTCTTATTGCATGAATTTGAGTTTTTTCTTTCCTTTTTTTAATAAGGTTGGCCAGGGGCTTATCAATTTTATTTATTCTTTCAAAGAACCAACTCTTTGATTCATTAATTCTTTGTATTTTTTTTTAGTCTCTATTGCATTAATTTCTGCTCTGATCTTTATAATTTACTCCCTTTTGGCTTTGGGCTTGACTTGCTCTTCTTTTTCTAGATGTTTGAGGTGTAACATCAGGTTGTTTATTTCTGTTTGTTCTATTTTCCTGATGTGGGAGTTCATCACAGTAAATTTCCCTCTGAGCACTGCTTTCATTGCGTCCCACAGGTTCTGGTAAGTTGTATTTGTATTTTCGTTTCCTTGTAGATATTGTGTAATTTCTTCTTTAATTTCCTCTGTGACCCATTGATTGTTCAGGAGTGTATTATTTAACTTTCATGTGTTTATGGAGTTTTTACAGGTTTTTTTGTCATTAATTTCTAGTTTCATGGCACTATGATCAGATAATAAGCATGGGATAATTTCAATTCTTTTGCATTTACTTAAGCATATTTTATGGACTAGTATATGATTGACCTATTTAAGAGAATGTCCCATGTGAAACTGAGAAGAATGTATATTCTGATGTTGTTGAGTGGAGCACTTTGTGCACATCTACTAAATCCATTTTTTCACAAGTTTGATTCAGTTCTGTCATTTCTTTGCTGATTTTCTGTCTAGTTGATCTGTCTCTTTGTGTCAGTGGAGTGTTAAGGTCCCCTGTTATAATTGTGTTATTTCTCATTTGATTTTGATTTTTCATTTCTATTATTTTTTCAATATAGCTGGGTGCTCCCATATTTGGTGCTTATATATTTAAGATTGTTACCTCTTCTTGAAGTTTTCCCCTAACTAGTATATAATGACCTTCTTTATCTCTTTTGATCATTCTTGGTTTGAAGTTCACATTGTCTCCAAACAGAGTAGCTACCCCTACTTCTTTTGGGGTTCCTGTTTCATGAAGTACTGTTTTCCATCCTTTGACTTTCAGTCTATGAATTTCCTTTTGGGTTCAATGGGTTTCTTGTATACAGCATATGGTTGGATGTTGTTTCTTGATCCATTCTGCCAGTCTGTTTCTTTTAATTGATTGAAGCCGTTTACATTAGTGGTTATAACTGATATATATTGGCTTATTTTTGTCATGTTATCTTTCTGCTGTTGGTTCTTTACCTTTCCTCTCTGTTTAATCGTTTGCCCTGCTTAGTGGTTTTTATCTTTTGGTGTTCCTGGAGTCATAGTTATTTTTATGTCTATCTAGAATGTCTTTCATTATTCTTTGCAGGGTTGGTTTGGTGATCATGAAGTTCTTCTGCTCTTCTTTGTCATGAAAGTATCTTATATTTCCATCAATTTTGAAGGGCAGTTTTGCAGGGTTCATCAATCTGGGTTGGAAGTCGTTTTCCTTTAGGATTTGAAATACATCACTCCATGCTCTTCTTGACTTCATTGTTTGTGTGGAGAAGTCTGCTGTGATTCTTAAGGGCTTTCCTTTATAGGTAATCTGTCCCTTTTCTCTAACAGCTTTTAATATTCTGTTCTTATGTTGAATTTCTGGGGTTTTGATTATTATATGTCTGGTTGTAGATTTATTTTGGTTATGGCTAATTGGTGTTCCATATACTTTACTTACCTGTATGTTAGTTTCCTGTCCCATGTTTGGGAAATTTTCAGCTATTACTTCTGTAAATAGTCTTTTGATATCATTTGTGTTGTCACCTTCTTTTTCGTTTACACCTATCAGTTGTATGTGGTTTTTCATTGTATCATCTTGCAACTGCTGAATTGTTATTTCTTGATTCCTTGTTACTTTTAAAAGATCTTTCCTTTCCTGTTCACGCTCTGCAATCTTGTCTTCAAGGTCTGAAAATCTATCTTCACCTTCATTGAGACAGTTTTGCCAGCTTTTGATGGAATTTTTGATTTCTTGGATATCTCTTTGAATCTGTTTCATGCCTTCTATTTCTTTCCTAAATTGTTCATTCAAGGTTTCCATCTCTTTGCAGTACTCCTCAATGTTTTTAACTGTGTCTTCTTTAGATGTGTTCAGCATTTCTTTTATTATGTTTATCATTTCTTTTACCTGGGAGATTATTTCTGATCTAAGTTCCTTTACAGCTTCATGGAGTTGTTTCTTTAATTGCTATCATTTCATAAGTTTCATGTGTATGTCTTACTCTTTCTTCTATGTCCATGTTTCCTAGGCTTGGTTGGAATGGGCTAGAGGTATGAGATTGCATTTTGCTCTTTCATTTTGTCGTTTTCCTGTATTCCCCAGGTCTATATGGCATTTGAAGGCCCCTCAAATGGGAGGAATATGCTGGATGGACCTTCAGCATACCCCGTGTGACACTCTGAAGCTCCCTGGCTGCTTGAGACTGCTGGGCAGGACTCTACCAGGTTCTGAGTGGTGTACCAAGGCTGAACAGCTAATTGTAGTATACTGTCCAGGCCTTCAGCTCATACCACCCAGCACACCAAAGCACCCCAGCTGCTTGGGGTCACTGGGTGGGGCCCTACCAGGTTCCAGTCGAGGTGCTGCGGTTACACGACTAGCTGGAGTTCACTGTGCAGGCCTTGAGCTCGTGCCACTTAGCACAGGAGGTTTCCCTGCCCCTCAGGGTCACTGGGTGGGGCCCAACCAGAACCCAAGCCACTTCCCAAAAAACCCCGGATGTTTGGGGATACTGGGCAAGGCCCTACCAGGTTCCCAGTGAGGTGTCGAGGCTGCACTTCCGAAACTGCACCACTAGGTAGGTTTCGCTGTGCAGGCCTTCCGCCTGCTCAACTCAGCATATGGACATTACGTGAGTACTCAGGTTACCTGGCCGGGGCCCAGCCAGGACCCAAGCCACTTCCCAAGGGTCCCTGATGTTTAGGGACTCTGGGCAGGGCCCTACCAGGTTCCAAGCAAGGTGGTAAGGCTACACCACGAAAGCTGCACCACTAGGTAGATTTCGCTGTGCAGGCCTTCAGCACTCGGACATTGGCTGGGTACTTGGACTCGAGATATCTCTGATTTAAAAGAGAGTTGTAAAATAACCAAGAAAGACATCTTTAATCACAGGGTTGCACTTTTCATTGAAGCACTAAGAAAAAAAAAGACTCATTTTTCCATTTGCCTACAGCAGAAAATATGTAGACATTTATAAGTTCTCAGTAGCAAGATGTGACAGCTAAACTGGAGGAAGGGAAAACATCCATGTAAAGTGTATAGACGTAGTTTTATTTTCAGCACTACTATAAATGTCAGTTTGACAAAACATTTATGACATCTATAAATATTGTATGAAAATTGTAACACATGAAGCAGTTTGATCATCTGAAGAGAAAGTATTTTTGTTTTTAATTCTATTTCATATATCTTATTTCATCCCATAATAAAGCAACAACAAAAGAAAATGATATCTCCTACTGATATTTTTCTTTCTCATGTTATTTTTCTTTATTAATTTTAGAGACTTAGTAAAAATTATTGCATACCAATCACTTCAAAGTAAACTATCGGTTTACAGTCATGTCTTCCTTACAAAATTTCTAGCTTATAGCATAACACGGTTTCTAGTACTACATCTGGAATAAATGTTCCATAAATGTAAGATGATTCCCCTGTATTGAATGTCATATCATTACCAACAGTCCAACAGAGATAAAGTTATTGAGTTAATGAATGATTTTAATCTTCAGATTAATTAGTTAGTGTTTACACTGGGAAACAATGTAAGCATAACCTGAAAAAATGCTAATCTGAATCCTGCAGTTTACCACTTTAAACTTCTCTACAAGAACTTGCAAGCTTACATGGCATGCTTTTATATACATCGGCTATGAGAAGTAAGGCAGTATTATTGTCAAGCAAGGGCACAGATCTTAAGGAGACACTCTCACAGACACAGTTAGATACTGTATTAAATAGGAAGGGAAGCCAGTCAGACTCCTGTTTCTAATGCAAAGCCTGTTTCCAATTGTAGCAAGATCCTTCATAAAATTTGCTCTTCCTTCCTAAGCACCTGTGACACTTTCTAAATTGACATGTTTTAGAATTAATTTAAAAAGCTGAACAATACATAAATAGGTATGTAACAATTAATAGTGTTTTAAGAAAATGTACTTATTGTCCTAGGTAAATAGTAGGTGGCAATATTTTAATCTCTTAGGCCTAAACTTTTTATTATTTTCTTTTAAAACTCGAAGGTACTCTGTTTTCAGTTTCCTGTGTCTTTAGAGAAACACTTATCTTTCAGGCTATACCTGGCCCCCAGTTTATTCAGAAGAGACTTCTTCAGAGAGGTAATATGGTAAGACATGCCATGCTGATTGATAGCTTTTTTTCATCTTGAGTCCAAAATGTGAAGATTTTGCAATTTCTCACAGCTGCCTATTCAATTTTCTAAACTTCTCTGCTTACATAAGCTAGATGATCTTCTATCTTTAATAAAAATAGGAAATTGACTTTTCTAGTGTCTTATAGGTTTAACTCTTGCATTTTCTGTTTTGTACTTCTACCTTTCTTTTTACAGCGATCCAATGTATATCTTGTTTTTCTGCCCTAGTTCATTTTTTTAAATACTCTGTTCTGTGTCTTGCTTACTCTTCAAAACCTATCCCAGGGTAAGTCAAAGCAGAAGAACAAAATGCTGTCTGTCTATACATTGTAGCAAACAGATGGTGATTTGCTTTATCATTGCAGTTTCAGAATGGGTGGGAGGCACTGATGTCTCTCAAGAAAGTGAGATATTAGTCAGATCAAATCTCATGAACTCAGAGGAGTATAACATCATTTGGTAAGACATTTCTAAGAAGCGAGGGTCTATGTCCAAGGTAGAGCATTTGCCTGGCACTTGCTGAACCACAAGTACAATCTTCAGTAGTGCAAATAAATAAAAAGCAAAATCAGAAATTTCTCTAGATTGTTTTACTCGGCCACTGACATAGGTGGTCTCCTGTGTGTGCGTGTGTGTGTGTGTGTGTGTGTGTGTGTGTGTGTGTGTGTGGAGGTATACTCTCACTGTTGCCCAGGCTGGTCTTGAATACCTGCACTCAAGTGATCCTCCTGCTTCACCCTCCTGAGTGCTGAGACTATAATCACATGCCACTGAGCCTGGTTTCTTATTTGTTAAGATCCTTGATATTATGACAAAGTTAACTTATCACTGTCTCATAAAATGCAGAGGAAAGTGGATTTTATTGGTAATTTCTAAGAAAGTATATCATGCCATCATTAAATTCTTATTTTGGTAGTTATTCCTGCATCTACATGCATTTTAAGTACATTTAGTATATTTTATGCAAATGGTGCTGAAGGCATCAAATTCTGGCAAACAGTTCAGACTTTCCCAATGTTATTCATCACCTTTCAACACTTAAAAAGAATTTCTTTTGTGAGGTGGGAAGGAGGGAGTAAGAAAACTGTTTTTCAATGAACCCTAGTCAGAAGTAAGTAAGCTGCAAGAAGATTCCTTTCTGAAAGTTGCAGAAGTTACACATTAATATCCGAAAACAAAATTTTCTCGTGTTTCTATTTTACTTTGTTAACCAGATTTATTTCAGAATTGTTAAATTAGAGAGAGTTTACTTAGCTTTTTTTAATATAATTTCCTCACTTCGAATGTTACATGAGATGCAATAAGGGGTGTGATTTTTTTAAAAAAAAAGCTTTTACCATATGTGATTAAATGAAATGTGATGTGATTGAATGTGATTAAAATGAAAATGCAATCTTACTATCAAAAGAAATAAGAAACAGCAGAAAGAACAAGAGGAAATGGTATCATTAAACATGTCTCAGCTTGAAACAATTTGAAGACTGTTTCAATAATTTGTACAGTGTCCACGTCTTCAAATCATATAATTCTAAATAATTAAAATTCTCCAGTACTTTCAGATTTACTCATAATAGGGACTAGGGCTTTAGCTCAGCAGCATAAACACCTGCCTGGCAAGTGCGAGGTCATGAGTTTGATCCCCGGTACCCAAAAAAAAAAAAGAAAAGAAAAATTTACTCACAATGAAAACCCAGACTCGTTACCAGGATCTTAGAGGGTCTGGTACATGCGTCTTTCCCCATCTGGCAGCCTCTCTCGTTCCAGCCACAATGACCGTGTCTCAGTTTCTCAGGTACAACAAGCTCTTTTGTCCCAAGACTTCTGCAGCTTTTAAAGCTATTGTGCAAAATTTTCATTATCTTTCTGAAGTGGAAGGAAGAATTTTTGGTGAAGTGATATCTGAGGTGAATCTCAAGAGAGATACTTGACATAGGTTCTTTGGAAGTGCTTTAAAAAGATAAAGACATTTAGAGTAATTTCAGATGTTTGAAATGATTTAGAAAAAGCATCTTGTGTGGAGAGTTAACATTAGCTATCAGCTACAATGTTCTAGAGAGTAGACGTAAAAATAAATTATATTAATTGGTTAATTTATTAGCAACTCCCTTCTCAGTAGGTGAGGAAGATTTAAACCTTTTCTGAATTGAAGAGCATAAAATATGACCAAATACAAATCATAACTTGAAAAGCCTGAATACCAAGCTTTTAGTTAACCTTCAGGAAAATTTTGTTACTATGTGATTTTGGTTTAGCCAACTGGGATATCCAAATCAACTGTTTTCACCAAAAAACAAACACTGCTGTATATTCTTTTAAATTCCTTCATTTCTTTGTGTGTGAAGGGGTGGAAATGGGGAGAGGATAGCAGGCAGACACCTCTAATCTTTTACATCACTGCCAGTTGTGTACCTCTCTCCTTGCGTTGATGTCAGGTCCTCAAAGGAATGCCAAGTGCTTGTGCTAGAAGCTGCTTGTGTAAACTGTCTGAAAGAGAAAGGCCAGTAGCATTCTGTATGAATCCAAGGCTTTGCCATGTGTATTGCAGTCTGGGTTCTGGCGTTGTAAATAAGTTATTTCAGAAGAAAGCTCGTACTTTGTATCTCATTTGTTTCAGTAGTACTGACCTTTTCGTCTTTCTTAATCAAATTTTTAATTTTTATTTCTTTCAGGTTCCTATTTTATTGAATATTTGTTATTAGATTTTTTTTATTCTGAGCTTTTATTGATGGCTGAAAAGATAATAAAATCCTAAATTCAGAACTGTGACCTTACCACTCTTAAATGCATCCATTCTCATCTAAATTCTGAAATATTCCAGAATTGATCCCTCTTCAGGTTTTTTCCTCCTGTGAGAGCCTGAATGCTCACATTTTTGTCCCTTTTGTTGAGAGGCTTTTCTATGGTTTTTCTTGTAAGCAAAGAGCAAATGCATTCTGGACTTTGAATAGTGCCTAGATGCGTTTGGGAGTAAGATGACCAAGGAGTGGTACTGTAGGTCTCCTCATCTGCCCTCTTTTCCAGTCCTCTGTCCATAGAATTGTGACCCTAAAAGAACAGGCCTTCATTTTTATAGATTTTTACTTTTTAACTACTCAAATTCTTTAAACCAAATACATTCCTGTGACTTTCCTGAATGTTCTGAGAAAAAAACATTGTCGACCTTCCTTAGCAATATACTAGTTAGGATCTCTCCAGCCCCATGTTTATTCCCAAGTCCTGTTCCACAGAACACTGCTACACATTCGGGTACCTTGGAAAGGAAGAACTCAGAAGTAACAATGGTATTTCTCAGTACTCTGGCCCCCTTCCCTGGGGCCCTCTGCCTTGTATCAGGGCAACTTTCAGGTCCTCCTCCCAGCATGTAGCTGTTGTGTATATTTCTACCAGGATTCTGGTCTTCTGAGCTCTGACCAGATTCTCCTGTCAAGCTGTTTGTAGCAGTCTAGGGCATCTCTAGGCAGGATCTCCAAACTTTTTCAAACTCCTCCTATAAACCAGTTCCAAAGGCTTCTAAACCACATGGTCAGGAACAGTCACAGCAGTGACCCCTTCTCTGGTACCAAACTCTGCCTTAGCCACTTTCTTGTCACTGAAATACAATATCCAGCACTCACGGCTTAAAGGGGGAGAGGTTTATTTGGATTCACAGTTACAGTCCACAGTCGGTGGCCAGCTACAAGGCAGAATGGCATGGCAGAGGGGAGGAGTAGAGGAAAAGCTGTTGGTGTTGTGGCGGCCAGAAAGCATTGAAAGAAGGGAGGAACCAGGGAAGGGGCGCACACTTGCAGGTCACACCCTCAGTGCTGCACCTCTTCTAACCAGATCCCACATCCTAATAGCTTGTCAGCTCTAAGTGCCCTCGTAATTCAGTCACCTTCCAAAGCTCCCGCCTATGAGCACATGAGGCCTTTGAGGGACAGCCTCAATCCAAACCATACCACTCTCGGGTTACCGAGAAAAGCAACTGACCACGGTGGTACATTCCTGTAATCCTAGCTCTCAGGAGTCAGCTTTATGAGAATGTTCGTTGTTTATCTGCTGAGACCTATGACTCTGTATCCAAGGGAGAGATCAGAAATGCAGCATTTCACATATTTAATTGGAGAAAGGACAAAACTGAGATTATAACTGTAAGTGCAAAGGTAAATTTTTCCTCTGCCCTCAGATTAACTGGATGAAACTATTGATGAAGTAGAAAAAGAAAACTTGTTAATATGCGAAAAGAGACAAATCACAGCACAAGGAGAAAATTGCTGAAGTATTCAGCAACTTACACCTTTTTTCTTTGGAACCAGGAGAATGAGAAATTAAGACAGTTTTTAGAATATTAAATAACTTTTAGGGAAAACCCATTGGGCTTGAGGATGTATACAGTAGCCTAGGACAGAGTCTGCTTGGCCTGTGGAACAGATGATGGATTGATTGTAAATTGTTCTTTATGGGACTAAAGTAGAGGAAAATAATATGTAACAAAAATCTCTACCAGACTTCAGTCTTTCTTCCTGTGATAGTTTAGTTACTGAAAGTTCAGGGGAAGAGTCAGAGGAAATTCTCTTCTTTGACAGGTCTGGGGTTTAGACAGATACAGAATACATAGACTTTGTAGAAAGTCTCTCCCTGTGCTTCAGTGGGAAAAGCAAAATGAGGCTAGAAAGACCTGGATTCTGAACTGCTTTGCAGGCCTTTTAAGTTTCTTTGGGGCACATTGCTCAGCATGCCAACAACGGCCATATGGGTGGGGGAAGGGGGTGTTCTCTGAACCTTAACATAGCCACCCAATACTTACAAAAATCACATTTAGACAAGAAAGCCTGAGGAAGTTAATACATTTTCTAGATGGTCTTAAACTCTCAACATCCAATCAATAAAGAGCAAGGATTTGTAGTGTATCATAGCAACTCATAGCCCACATCTCTGCACTGTTTTTACTGTTTTAGATGTACTTTGACATGAGAGTCAATTTGTTTTTTGAATCAATACGAGAAACAACCTTCTGTTCTAAGTCTGTTGGCCACTGTTTCACATAGTGTAGTTGTGTGCCTGCAGTGACTTCAGGCACCGGCTACCCATGGTTGTGTTACCAAAAAATGCAGTGAGGATCTCGTCCCTCACTTTCCCTGGTCCTCAGTTCTTTGTGCCCATCATTAAAGAATTCATTCAAGACACATTGTACCTGCAGAAGTACAGGCAGGATTTATTGTGAAGTAGATAAAGAGTTACGCCTTCAAGCTATAAAGCAGGCAGTGCCACAAAGGCTTCTGTACTGAGTGTAAGTTTGGATAGGTTTTTATGCACCCAAAAGTTACTTTGGGGGTCCAGCAAACTAGGTTAGCTATGATGCCTATTAACTTTTACTTAGAAGTTATTTAGGAACTGTAAAATGTCTTCCTGTGCTTTTTAGAGGTCTCTTTTTCCTCAGGGGCTTTAATCATGTAAGAAACTTACAAAAGATAAGTTCGTAATTTAAACCAGATCCCTGCCCAAGGCAAATGGGTCTTTAAGGAACTTTTCTGTTATCATTGGGCTATAGGCTGTGGCAACCTGAATTACAGTATGCCTTGTTCTGGAGTTAGACACAGGCTGGCCAGCTATCAGAAGGAATGTGCACAGCATGTAACCTTAAGGTGTCTCTGTGCCCTGTGACATTGCTTTGGGTCTGAGACCTAACAAATGATGATAAATGTGTTACACATTGAAGTCTTTAATTAACAGATGACATATGATATTTTGCCCCCTCCCCATCCCCAACCCGCAGGCTCACGATATTTATAACTACCTCCATAACAATTAGGCCAAGCTATAAAGTAAGCATGTAGTCCTGTTGCCAGGGTTCTGGCATGCTTTAGGCTCTTTCCAGAGATTCTTTCCAGGTTCTTGTTGTCCTGAACAAAGAATGGGACCAAACCCATGCAAAACTTAATGAGGTTTTCCATTTATGCAAGGTAGGAAAAAGAAATACAGATATTCCTTATCAACCTACCTGTTTGGACCTACTGGACTTTTGACCTACTGCTTGAAATCACAGTACATCCTTTTTTTTTTTTTTTTTTTTTTTGCGCAGTTCTGTACATCTTGTTTATAGAGCCTCAGTGTCTTTTTTTGTACACGCATCTTGTTTGTATGGTACTATAATTTTTGCTCGTTGTACTGCACAGTTCAGTACTATGTACTTTTGTGTTGCTATACATTGCAGTACTGCATATAAGAGTTATTCAAATAAAAGCAAAGTCATCAAGTTGGACCCAGTCACAGGAACTTAACTCAGTCCTTAAATGAGGAATGTACATGCACTCTTCAGAGTGAGTGTGAGCCAACTAAAGGTAGAAAAAGAAATATGCTCTACAGAGTGAGTGGAGCACTGAGAAAGCTCACAGTGGCTAGAAGATTAATGGCTGATGTCTTTCATAATCACCACCACCCCCTTCCTCAGGCTGAATTCAGATCTAGGCTGTCCTATCAAAAACTTACTTGATCGCATTCCGGAAGAACTGAAGATGGCACTTTCTGATTGGTCCCAGGTGTGGGCCTAGGAACTTTTTCTCTGCATGTGTTCTGGATCTTTGTGATTGACAGGTCACATCCACTTTCCCAGCCAGCTGGCCATACCCTAATCTCCTGCCTGTGTTTCACATGACTGTCCTCACCTCAAACACCAGCTGAAGATTGGGTTATGTCTAAGCCACCTTCACTTCTGATTGGCTGGCTCTCAAGAGGTTTCCACTGTTCCCTCAAATTCAGTAATTTGCTATCATGATTTTCAGAACTCAGGAAAACACTGTATTTAGGACTATCATGTTATTAATAGGATAGGCTACAGATCACAACAAGCCAAACAGAAAACATATAGGCCAAGATCTGGGGGATCCCCTAATTCAGAGTTGTTATTGTCCCTCGGGATGTATTACCTCCCTGATATATTAGTGTGACAATACTGAGTATTGCCAACCAAGAAATCTTACTGAAGCTTTGGTGTCCAGAGTTTTTACTAAGATTTCACTGAGTAACCATGATTGATCAAGTCAGTGGCCACACCCAGAGGTCAGGCTGGTATCACAAGCTCAGAGCCCCAACCCACTAATCACTTGGTTGCTTTTTGACTTGGCCATTCCCCATCCTAAGTCATCTTGTTAGCATGAACTATCAGCTGTAATCCCAAGGGCCCAGCATGAATGACAGAGATACTCTAGTGGCCCAGAAATTCCAAGGTTTTATGAAGTACAGAGAACAATGGCCAGCCAAATTATCTAGTACACAGACCCTCTGCCCCATGTTTTCCCTTTCCAGGAAGGCTGATAGCCAACTATGAAAACTGAAAAGCCAAACTTAGGATCCACCTTGAGGTTTGAATGTGGGGCAGGGGACAATTTCAGTTTATGTGCCTATCCTATCCCCTTTTTTCCTTATCTCCCATTTCTATGCTTCTATGTTTTATGTTAGCCTGGAACACTTACTAGAACAGGGGAAGATATACCTGAAATAATCGCAAAACCTCAGAGATAATCCATAGTTCTAGAATCAGAAGGTGGAGAAATAGGAGATGCTGTTGCTGTCCTGTGGAGCTTTTGGGCCACTGCTATAACTTCAGTTGGGGAGACCTCTTGTGTTCTGTGTTGGAGAAGTGTCCCCAGGGACTGAGAATTCTAGCAGCTTCGGTTGTGCTACTGCCTTTAGTTAGACTGAGAAGGAAACTTAGGAGGATACTATTTTCTCTCATAGTCACTTATGTATCTATTCAGCCAAGAAACTTGCAAATCGGTTATTTGCCTATGTTCATAAAATGCTTTTATGCACACATGTGATCTCAGCTGCTGAGGGGGCTAAGGCCAGAGAATCACAAGTGTAAGGCCAATCTGGGCGACTTAGCAAGAATCTATCTCAAAAAGAAAAAGGGGGCTAAGGATGTAGCTCGGTGGTACAGCGCTTGCCTAACATATACAAAGCCCTATGTTCAATCCCCAGTACCACCAAAAAATAAACGAAAACTATTGATATCTGTGGTTAATAACATCAGCCTTAGTTTTATTTCCTTGTGTTTATATAAGCTGCTTTCACTGGATTTGTTGTTTTAAGCATTAGTTTTTTTTTATTTTCTGTATACAAATCATACTTAAATCATGATTTTCCTGATTATTCTATCCTAAATTGGCTGATTTTTATTTTTATAATGTTCACTGTAACTCACATTTTCCTTTCCTACCTACGTGTTAATCCCCTGTGACTGTGTTGAGTGCCATCTGGTATATCTGCTGTTTCAGCTTATGAATAAAGATGAAAGACTAGGCACTGACCCTTTTGCTACCATACTTGACATTTTATACCAATTAGAAAAACATAAAGCTTGTTATGATAGCTCATTGCCTAGTATATAGGTTGATCTTGTATTCTTACAACTGTGGTTTTTATTCAAGCCTATTTTGTAATGAAATTTTAATCTGATTTCATCAGTTGCTTTGATAAAGTCTAACACATAACATCTGTGACATTTACTTGATCCCCACATTCTGTAAATCCTTGAATAAAACAGCATATAGCCTAGCATGAATTTCTTTGGAAACATAAAACCATAAAGCTGATAATCAGGCTTCAATTTGCATGTCTTCATGGTACTTTCTATGGATTGTCTCCTGATTTTGCATATTTTGTTCGTAAGTGACTTCAAACATATGTTGTAACTATAATTCTATCAAATGCCAAGCTTTATAAAGGAAGGAAAAGGAAGAAGGAGAGAAGAAGTAAACCAAAAAGAAAAACTTTTCTTGATTATCCAAATAGTTCATACTCAGTTTCTTCCTCAGTAATGCTGATCAACAGCTGTCAACAGCTTTGCTCCAGAAGACAGAACACAGAATTTAAAGCTCAGCTTTGTCATCTCAGGTCACAGCGGGTAAACAGCAATGGGATAAAGGTGTTAGGGCGCAGTTAAAATGTGACCATCTTCTACCGCAGTTCTTCTGACCACTCAGAGGATTTGAAGAAACATGGGCCAGAGGAAACACAGCAGTTCCCCTCGTACTGTGTCCCCGTCTAGGTGCACAGTGAGGACACAAAGGTGAATTAAACACTTCTGCCCTCCGAGAGCTTATGGAGAAGGACATTTGTAGTTGATTACATAAGAGATAATAGCAATTCACAAGGTTTCCTAGCTTCATCCGTACACTTTGGCAGGTTTACTTTGAAGAAAATTGCTCTTTTCCACATCAGGGACTGAGTCTGAGACTGGTGAGTTGTTTTGTTTTTGTTTTTGTTTTTGTTTCTGTTTCATTTTGTTTTGTGATACTGGGGGATTGAACTCGGGGCCATCACACTAACCTGCATCTCTAGCCCTTGTTTTATTTATTGAGATAGGGTCTCACTAAGTCTCCAGAGTTGCCTAGGCTGGGCTTTAACTTGTGATTCTCTTGTCTCAACCTCCCAGAGCTCTAGGATTACAGGCATATGCCACTATGCCCAGCTTATTTCAATTGTTAAAATTTTTTATATAAAATAAGTCATTATGTTATATAACAATAAAGTTAGTTTCCTTAATTACTAAGTTTAATAATTATCACTATTTATTTCCTTTTCTATTACCTCCTAGGAGTTTTTCTCAAAAAAAGTCATCTTAAAAACATTATTATGTTATACATACAGTAATAAAAATAAAGTTTCCTTTTTTTCAGTGAAAAAATGTCCCCCAAATCACTACCTCATAGCAATGTAGACAATGTAAAAATCTTTTTGTATCTCTATATTTCTGAAACTTGTCAGTTATAATTTTTTTGAAAAAAAAAAACTGCTAAGACCATTAAAATCCTAACCAATGATAAATCCCTTTACATATACAGGAGGTTATTATCTTTCATTTAAATAAATATTATCAACTTGCTACAGAAAAATTCCTAGTTTACATTACATTTGAAATACAAACCACATGATAAGTGCTAATGCTGCATCAGAGAAGGACAGTCAAGTGTGTCATAAATCTTCTCCTTTCAGAAGGTCATTTCAATATTCAGGATATGAAATATGTGTGTTTGCGTACCTAGGGTATAGATGTAGTTGTCGTGCATATATTGGGCATTTCCTCTAATGTACTGTGTGCAGACGGCATGAAGGAGCTCATTTTCTAGCAGTGTAGGGTGCTAAGACACAGCTTTCCTGAAGACCAGGAATTGTAGATGTGAATTGAATGCTATAAACTATTTAAAAAGGAAGTCTTGTGGACAATTTGAAGATCACCAGAAACTGGGTTCTGGGGAAGGGTTTTGCCCAAGATCACATGTAGCACTGTTTGCTCAGAAAAGTGCCTGATTATTTTTCCCACTCATTACAGAGACACTGCACTTGAAGTGCATTTTGAAGGATAAGGGTAGAGAACTCTAATGAGCAAAGCTGGGCACATGATGAAAGAATTGCTTCAAGCCATTTAGTGTCCGAAGAAAGCATAATAGGTAGTTGATGACTGCTATTAAGAATAATACACAAATTATAGTATGTGTACTTGCTTTACCTATAGCATAGTTACCTGCAGAAGCAGTGTGAAAGAATTTTAAAAATCTAGGTTAGGATCAGGTACTGAGCACGGTGAACTTCGTGCTATAATAAAGATTGTGGGTTTTAGCCCCTTGAAAATAACCATCAGTGTTTTATTTCTGGTTTTGTTGAGTACCAGTTCCAGTGTATCTCTTCCAGACACCATGTGCTCGTAGGTTAAGTATAGAGTACTTCTTTAAAGGTGCATGTAAAATCAGATTTTGTCTTCTATCCCTCTGGGCATTCATCAGATAAGCATGTTTCCTTTTTTTTTTTTTTTTTTTTTAATGTACCAGGGATCAAACTCACAACCTCACGCTTGACAGGCATGCACTTGTTGTGAAGCTGAGCTATATCCCCAGCAAACATATTTCTTTATGTACATACAAGATAAGTCTTTCTTTAAAAAAAAAGAAAAAAAAGTCTTTCCTATAAATTCATCTCTCTCATACTTGATAACCTGAGGAGATTCAAATTGCTGAGAACCCAGAAGTAAGAGAAACATCATCTCTACCAGATGATAGTAGTTGTCGTTAAATCCATCCAAGGAAGAAGGTAGGAGCTATTGTTTCTCAAGTACCAAATACTGTCTACATCTGTTTGTTTGCTTTGGTACTGAGGATTGAATTACAGCTTTCACGCTGAGTTAATTCCCCAGTACTTTTTTAATTTTTCATTTCATTTTCAAACTTAGTCCTTACTAGGTCACTAAATTGCCCAGCTAGGGTAGAAGTTGTGATCCTCCTGCCTTAGACTCCAAGACTGGTGAGATTGCAGGTGTGCACCACCAAGCCCCACTTTGACTTACTTTGATTTTCACTCTCAAAATTGGATTTTTTGTCCTTCTTTAGCAGTGTTTGGAAGGCCCTGGAGTAGTTTTATTCTTGGTTCAGAAGAGGAACAAGGGCCCCAGATAGAGGATAGAAAATTGGAATAAGGTGTGGGTGGGGGGAGGCCAATTGTTAGATACAGAAATGAACCCACTAAAATGATAAAAAGCTTCAGTGAATAAAAGGAAATAAACATAGATGACCATAAATAAAAGAGTATAAAATCCAATAAGGAAAGCATAGAATTTAGACAGGACAAAGAGATCCTGAAGGTAAACTATATCTGCATTGCAATGCAGTAAGATAGTAATTGTTCCTAGCAAGCACCATATATCATATAGAACAAGTTAAATTGCATCTTGAATTTGGAATGCAGAGAAACTTGAAAGGAACTTGGAAACCGTCCTGTGCAAAACTTAACCCTTTACATACTGAGTTAAAGTTTCTGTGATCTAGAAAATGTACATATGTAGAATACCTTTTAAAAATTAAATCAAGAATAAGGCATAATTGTATTTGTATATGTTATAATTCTGTTAGTTTAGTATTTTCTAAAGCTCCAGATGCTGCAGTCTTTATTCATATTTGATGCATTTCAATAAAGCTTTTGTGTGGTTTTGTAGAAAGATTTTAGTCCTGCTCTACCTCTCAAGATCTGTATCTCCTGAATTCTGAACTTGTGTTTGCACTGTGTAGAAAGATCACTGTTAGAAGTTCTGCATCTCCATATGATGCAGTGGTTACCTTGTAAGGCAAAGGAAGGCATATGTGTAATGAAACACCAACTTTAGCACCAAATAACTGTAACTTTACACAAGCCCCTATAACATCTCTTAACAGGTAGTTATTAGGTCACTTTCTGCTCAGATGTTCTGATAAGTTAGTATTCAAAATAATGGTTACAAAGGAAATCTTATGGGAGTAGTTGTAGACAGGTTAGATGTGGCTAGTAGAAATAGAATATGTTAATGGAGGGACATTGGGAAAATAGCCAAGAAGGACTAGGCAGAGCATTTATATTGTAACCACAAGAGCCAAATATGACAGGACATACTGAAGCTCAAGACATGGAACAGAAAAGCAATTATGAACTACTGGGCCTTCATGTCTGGTTTTCTCAGTAACTGTGCCCTTGTTTCCATTGATGGTAATAAATTGAGAGAAGTAACAGTATGGAGAACAAATGGTTTATGTAACTTCCAATGTGGAAAGGTCTGGGGAGGACATAAAAGAGTTTGAGTGGTCCCAAGCATAGTGACTGCACCTATAGCCTCAGCTTCAGGAGGCTGTGGCAGGAGGACTGTTTGAGATCAGGGGTTCAAAGCCAATGTGAATAACAGTGAGACCCCGTTTCTTTAAAAAGGGGTGTGGGATGGAGATTGGACAAAGTATAGTGTTGAGGAAACTTATTTGACAAAAATTGTAATTGTACAGAACATGCAAGGTCAAGGAGAACTTGCAAATTCTTAGAACTGTTGTCTGTCATTGTGGCTGCAGCTAATGTAAATGACCCAGCTGAGAATCCACAGTATCTTCTCATCATTGTGTATGAGTTGCTCCAGAACCAAAGAGCGAAGGAACAGCATGATTTCAGAACTTGGAAACGCAGCATCTTACTATGTTGCCATGACTATCTTATACTGCCTCTGCTTTACCATAGTGTCCGCTAAGCCCTCCTAAGTGTAATCACTTTACTCATTAGGTTGTGTAATTCAGGTTCAACTAATAGAACTTAATTTTGACAGCTTTCCACAATGAATGTAATCATTTTGTACTGCAAACAATGTACTAATTAAAAATGTTTTGACAAAAAAGAAAACCTTAGACCTTTGAATTGCTCTGGTTTTAAGTTATAAAATCATTTATTATTTGTGCTGAATCAGATTCAAGAAAATGTTAAGATTTTCCTCTGGATAAAATTAGTTATATCATCATGAACTTGAGAAGTATAAGATAGAATGGTTTTGTTTGTTTTGTTTTGGGTTTTGTATTTTGGGGGTGGGGATTGTTATTTTTTGGTGGTAATAGGAATTGAACTCAGGACCTTCAAAATGAGCTACATCCCCATCCCTTTTTTATCTATCAACTTGCTACCACCATAAAACCGTAACATTTTAGAACTAAAGAGTGTTCTTTTATATTTATGGTGTTCCTGAAATACTGAACCTGGCCTTTCTATTCTGCTTGTCAGAACTCTGGTATATTCCACTGCTGCCACTTCTAGAGTCCCCATTCAGCTTCATAACCCCCAGAAACTCCTCTGTCCAACCTAACAGAGGCCTGCCTTGTATACGTGTAACTTAGTATTGGGCCAGATATTAAAAGAATCTTAATACATGTTTCTTGAGCTCCTTCTCTGTAGCTTTCTTATCTATAACTCCTGTTACCACAGCTGTACCCACTGTACCATCCTGAACTTCATTTTATTTTTCTTCTCTGCCCAGCAAGGTAGCTACTCTTCATTTGTGTGCAACTTCCCTTTGTTGTAATTTGGAAAATATTCTTCAGCAGAAAACTTTCTCTCCAGGATCACAGCCCTGTGCTCTTATCCAGTACCCAAAAACAAAATATACAGAGAAATTGGTTTTCTAAGTAGTTTACAGTGAAAAACTAAGTCATAAATCTAATTTTCCATTATGGCAGAAAATAGGTTTCTCCAAATTGATTTTCTTTATAGTAGTCTCTTAATTTTTTCTTGAATAGATTACTATTACTAGATGTTTTGTGATACATTTCTACGAATTCCACATAGGATATATATTAACATTCTAGCCACTAGCTCATTTTTATGCTATTCTGCAGATCAAACAAAATTAACAATACATTTTGCGAAGTTTGTATTTTGAGTTCCATGTTATATGAGAAAGTATATAATGAAGATGTAATATTAAAATGGCATAAAGACTTTTTTAACTTAAAAGATTTTTCATTTTCTTTGAGAAGACAAAATAGGCAACCTTTAACCACAGGTAGTTGGTAACAGACAGCAAGAATTTGTGTATACTGGAGAATAGTAGTATCCAACATTTAATATCCATTTACAGTTGAACTCCACACAAATCACTTCATATTATGAACAGTGCATGAGACAATATTATATCTTACAAGTGAAAAAAACTGGGGATTAAAGATGTTAAACAGTATATTAATTATGAGATCCAGATTTCAAATCCAGTTCTGCTCAGTTTTAGTGAGTTCTTAGCTTCATACTGTTGTCAGAAATTAGAATCAAGTTGGATCTTTATAAACAGGTAAAGCTCTGTAACAGTGAAAAAGGAAAGAGAAAATTACTTTCAAGAAGATAATGTGTAGGACCACCCTGATTACCACAGAGCATAACCAGAGCATATTTTAAGTTATTTGAGCTGAAGCATAACCATAGTTGGGAAAGAAAAGTTTTTCTAGTAGCAAAAAAGAAGATAGATATGATAGAAGAGAGGTTGTAATCAGGGCAACCTTCTAAGAGACTTACGTGTAATAATCCCTTAATAACTAACTAAAAATGGGATTCAAGGTGATGGCATTGGAATTGGTGGGGCAAAATAATATAATTTGAGTAAAAAGTGTTCAAACCTTGTTTACAAACTAAACTGAGATTTAAAGAAAGGAACAAGTCAAAACCGCATATTTTTATTTAGAGAAAGTTGTAGATAACAGATAACTGAAAAGACAGAAGGAATTTCCTGCATAACTATGTAGTGGGTATTTTATAGGTGTTTAGTGGTAGACTTAGAGTTTCGGTGCAAAGACAAGAATGGAGAAATATGAAATATGAGTAGTTTTCATGTACTATTCCCTTTGTGCTTCTATCCCAGCTTCTTCTTTTTCAGACTACATTTTTCACTCATTAAATGTGTTTATGCAAGGTAATATAAACCTTTTTCTGCTTTACAGAAAGAAATTCTGGAACAACAGCAGCGAGAACGAAACGATACCAGTTTTCATGGCATTTGTATGTTTTGTAGTGAGGAATTCCTCGGAAACAGGTTTGCCATTATGCAATTTTAAATGTTACTATTTTTTATCTAAAAATTCATCAAAACATTCATTTTATATATATATATATATATTAAATTCTATAGGTTGATCCAGCACCTTTTCCTATGTCAGTAGTATCTTTTTAAATATGTCTATCAAAAATGGACTGTGGGACTGGGAATTTAGCTCAGTGGTTCAAGCGCTTGCTTGGCAAGCGCAAGGTCGTAAGTTGGATCCACAGTACCCAAAAAACAGAGAGAGAGAGAGAGAGAGAGAGAGAGAGAGAGAGAGAGAGAGAGATGGACTGTGGTTGCTCTAAGCAGAGCAGGAGAATAAATTCTTAAAATGCCATGAAGAAATTTGTGTTTAATACCATAAGGGTTTTAAACTTGGCTAACAGGCAAGGCCATATGCAACAAACTATTGCAGATGCACTCTCCATGCTAACTCATTAACTCTAAATCTCTGAAAGTTTTTGGTTTTTCGGTTTTGAGTATTAAAAACGATGGATACCTAGAGACAGAGTAAGGGGGTTGTCAGTTCTGTCTCCAACTCTGATCAGCCCAAAACCACCTGTCCAATTCTGACACTGATTACAAGGAGTTACTATCAGACTCTGCAGTCCTAAGGACTCACACCCTACATGACTACCCCACTTTCAGACACTAGACCATAAGTTTAAGGAGCTCCCAGGCTACTTACTTGAACTTTTGACCAAGTGGATACAAAGTCAGAGGTTCTCACTAATAATTTTTGTTGGTTTGAAATTCATTAGAATGACTCATAGAACTGAGGAAAGTACTGTGTTTAAAACGCAGTTTCATTATGAGGGACACAGACTTGGAACAGCCAAAAGAAAAGACACATAGGTCAAGGTATGGAAAGATCCTGAATGCAGAGTTTCTTTGCCCTCTCCGCAAGGAATCAGAACCTGTGACCTTCCTGGCACATGACTGAATTTACCATCCGGCAATTACACTGGGCTTTGATATCAAGTTTTTATTAGGACTGCATTATATGAATGCAGTTGTGGAAATCACTGAACTCTGTCTGAGGTCTCTTTCCCTCTGGAAATTGACTGGCTGTCAAGTCTCAGCCTTCAATCATATGTACTCTAGTACTGTACTTTTTATCACCATTTTGGATATATTCCTACTTATTTGAAAAGGGCTAACCCTGGAACTCCAGGCTGTGTTATACCAGCAACAGCCTCATCCACCTCAGTGTAATGTGTTTCTTGATTGCATCAAGAAGCTGTGCTGCTACCCTGTAATTATTGTGTGTTAAAATTGTGTAATTTTTTTCTCTTTAAAATAAAAATTTTAAAAAAGAAAAAAGAAGAAGCTGTATTGAGCACTGACCAATGCCATCTAGGTTTGTGAAAGTACACTCTATGATATTGGCAGTATGACAAAATTGCCTAACAACCTGTTTCTCAAAACATACCACTGTCACTACCGTGTGAGCAATATTGTAGGCCTACGTTTGTGTTCTCCCAGCATCAGAACATAAAAAGAATAGAAAGACAAAAGAGGTAGGTAATAAAAATATGAAAGCTATTTATCTCAACCCATTGTTTCTTTGAGTGTAAAGCATATTTCATATAGACAACATATCATTGGACTATGTTTATGTCAGTTCTGCCTTTTGACTGAAGTATTTCATTTTTGTTTAATGTAATCACTAATAAGATGGGATTTACATCAAATATGAGAAGAAAGGGGTTATAAATGAAAAAACTTATTGCATATTTACCTTTGTAATTACCTGTGCACTTGGCTTCTTCATTTAGAATTGAGTTACTCTCAAATATTCCTTCTTTTTCGCCTGAAGGAACCCATTAGTTTCTTACGAAGCAAACTCAGTGGAAAAGAGTTGTTTCAGTTTCCATTTGTTAATTTTTGTTCTCTATATTTTGAGGGATAGTTTTACTGAACAGTGAATTCTTAGTTGAAAGTCTTTCAGCACTTTGAATATGTCATCCCACTGCTTTCTTATTTGCATGATTTCTCATGAGAGGTCAGATGCCTTGTTAAGAATTCCTTATGTATGAATCTGTTCTTTCTACTATCAAAACTGTATCTTTGTCTGTACTACTCTCTCCCCACCTTTTAGAAATCTAGTATTGGTATGTCAGTAGACTTAATGGTGTCTGAGGCCCTGGTGTGATGTGATTTGGTTTGGTGTAGTATGGTTTGGTTTGGTTTGGTTTTCTTCAGTACTGGGAATTAACTTTTATTGGTATTCTGTTTGGTAAGATATACTCACACTTTTGATTCTTTAGAGATGGTTCCCTTTAGTTCTTTGAACATATTTATATTAACTTGTAACAGAAAATCCGCCCCCCAACAGCCAGTATACTTCAGTTTGTTAGTTGCCTAGATAATAGTTTCTGTTCCAGTTCCCGTTGCTCCTGTGTCGTAGAAGTGGCGTATCACTCTGATGCATAACTGCCCCTATGGTGCATATCATAAGAATCAATCCCCAGTTGACAAGCCATTCTGCCTCTGTGCTCCCTGCTTGCTTATCCTATATAAGCCCTGTACCTCAGATATCAGAACCTCAAATCCTAGGTGTTGTTTTGATGTTTCTGCTTGCCATTGCAAACAGATTTAAATTCTCTGTCAAAGCAATCCAACAGCTGGACTTCCTCAGAAATAATTTCTATTGTCCGATTTTGTTGTCCATGAATATGACCCATAGTTTCCTATGTCTTTGCATGTCTTATATTTTTTTTATTAAAACTCAACTTTTACAGTACACTAAGAAAATCAAATGCCTTTGTTTGCCTCACCAGGATTTTTGTTGTTATTTGTAGGATTAGTGGTTTTTCTAGGCTAATTCTTTTAACTGTGTATTCTTAAATATGTGTGGCCACTGAATTCCCTATCCAATTAGCTTAGCTGTAAACTAATGATAAAATAAAGATTTTCCTTAATGCCTTGAGCTAGTGTATCATCTGCTCTTTGTCAAGGGATTCTGTACATGAGTTGGGATACTTCCTCACCCCTACTTCAGTTTGCAGCTCTGCCTTAGCTCCACTTCAGCATTGAATAAAGTCTCAGAGTTAGCCAGAAGAGGGGGATTAGGATCTTCTCGTGTCTTTCCTAGGACTGCACTCAACCTTGCACATGTGTGTGACCTTCTGTGTCACCAGGAATCTGTCAGAAGAGTGAGAAATTGGATAAGGGAAATTAAAACACAGCCAGGTTCTCCATTCTTAGCATAATTAAATCATTTTTCTTAAATAAATGTCTTTTGGATTGTTATACACCTCTGGTAAATTTCCAGAGTTCTTCCAAGTAAGGATTGTTTTGACGTTTTTTACCAGTGTCTGTGTTGCTTTTATGGAAGAACATATTTTCAGAAGTCCTTACTTCATCATTCCAAAAGTGATTTTCCCAAAGCTATTCCTTTAGCTTACTCTCATTTGCCCAAGTCACAGTTGTAGGTTCAAAGGAGACTCTGACAATATAAAATGCTAAATCAAGAAAAAAATACCAAGCCGGGTGTGGTGGCACACGCCTTTAATCCCAGCACTCCGGAGGCTGAAGTAGGAGGAGCATTGTAAGTTCGAGGCTGGCTTGGGCTACAACGTGAGTGCAAGGCTGACCTGAGCTACACAGTGCGACCCTGCCTCAAAAAACCAGGGCTGGGAGTTTGGCTCAGTGACTTAAGCGCCTGTCTGACAGGCATGAGGTTGTGAGTTCAATCCCCGATGCCACAAAAAAAGAAAAAAGAAAAAATATTAATCTGGAGTGAACTATGTATGAAAAACTTCATTTCTAAAGTATAGAGGAAAAAAATACTTGAGAAGAAAAAGTACATGAGCTAATAGTTTAAATAAAACTTTATTTGATCCCAGAATGTATTAATTGTATTCGTAATTATTACATCTTTAAGGACTATTGTGAGTGTGAAAAAATACAATGAGTAAAAACCATTTCCATGAAACTGACAGGCATTTAATTTCCCAGAAATAAAACCTAAATTGACTAGAAACTAAGACCACCTCAGTCTGGGCTGCCCTTGGAGAAGCCTGGTAGGCCCACAAGTACTGCAAACTACTCAATGAGTACTTTTAGTCCAAGTTATTAGTAATAGCTAAGCAGATGAGCACATGAGCCTGTTAACCACAGATCAATAAATGTAGCTCCTTCATGGTTAAAAAAAAAGTAATCACAGTTTTTAGAGAGGGTTGCTTTATTTCAGTTTCTCAAAGAAAACCCTGAAAACAATTGGAGGGCAAGTTAAGTATCTGAATAAGCTAGATAAAATAAACTGTATAATGTGTCACTACCCCATCTTATCAATGATATATGTATGTCTGTGTTCCCCAAAACTATCACCTTTCTTTTATGAAGTAAAGTTGTGATAAAACCTGAGTAAGATATATTTTTACTTACATATGCTTTTTTGCTATGTAAAAGTTACCTGAATTAAAAGTTTTACATAGAACATGTACACTACGGAACACTATTCAGCCATGTGAAAGAATGAATTTCTGTTGTTTGCATCATTGTAGATGGAGCTGGAGGACATTGTGCCAAATGAAATAAGCCAGTCACTGAACAACAACAGGCACATTACCTTGCTCACATATGGAATCTAAAAAATACCAGTCTCACCGAAGGTGAGAGTAGAATGGTGGTTACTAGAGCTTGGGAAGAGTGGAGGTGGGGCAGGTTGGTTTGCAGGTGTTTAGTTATAGTGAGGAATGGGAAGTTCTGGTGTGCTCTTCCATAGGACACCGTGACACTGCAGCATATATTTCAGAAAGCTGAAAAGAAAGGGGTTTGTATGCTTGGAACCATGAAGAAATGATGAATGTTTGAGGGGTGGATTTAAACTCATTAACCTGGATTAAATATTATACATATCATGTATCAAAATATCACACAGTAGTCCATAAATAGGTCCAGTTTTCTGTGTTTATATATCAGTTGAAAATCAATTTCAATTGAGAAAAACCAAAGTTTCCCATTTTTACATAAAATAATAAACTGTCAGTGAGTTTCCAGGTTATCATAATCTTGCATATAATTATACCTGTTAACTATGGGTTTCAGGTCTCTTCCAATGATAAGCTAAATGAATGTCTAGGATTCCAGGTCATAGCAAGTCATCTTTCTGGTAGGCAGTTCTCTCTTCTCTTCCCCATTAAACTAGTCAGGGTTCCCCCAAAGGACAGAACCAATGGGATAGACTGTCTATATAGGGGGAGAGAGGAACTAGAGGAGACTTACAAGGGGAATTGACTCATGCAATGTTAGGGCCAAAAAGACTCACAACGTGCTGAAAGCTAGAGACTCCAGGATGCTAGAAGCATGGCTCGCTCAGTCCATGTCCAACAGACAAAGAACCAGAGAAGCTGACAGTGTAGCTCAGCTCAAGGCCTGACATCCCTCGGGCCACTGGTATAAGTCCTAGGGTTCCAAGCCCACAAAGCCTGGAGTTCTGGTCCCCAAGGGCAAGAAGAAGACAGTGTCCCAGCTCCAGGAGAGAGAGAATGGGTGTCCAAGTTGTCTTCTCTTTTTGTTCTGTCCAGGCTGATTGAATGGTACCTTCCCACATTGTATTTTTAAATAATACAAATTACTCAAATTTCTTCCCCTTTGCTGATTCAGATATATGTCTGTCTCCTCTGGAAACAACCTCACAGACATACCCAGAAAGAATGCTTTATCCAGTTCTTTTTTTGTTGTTGTTGTTCTTTATTTTTTTTTTTTAAGAGAAAATGGACACAGAAGAGAGAAACAAAAATCAAAAAAGACCAACAAACACCAACAACGAATCCAATACAATAACATGATAGGTTTACACAATGAGATGGTTGAAATTTGACAATAGTTGCAATATTGCATATTGTTACCTTCAAAGGGGTCGTTCAGATTAACAGATATAGACATGTAAAATTGATCTAATTGTGAGTATTAACTGTTTTTTTCAATAGGTAATGCATTTAGTAATGTAGTCACTTTAACTGTCCTATGTATACCTATTTGTAAATTTATGTCTTTTTCCTTTTCCCTTCCTTCCTTTCTCCTTTCCCCTTGGAATACCTCTTGTTGTCATTAGAATAACTGCCCATATCATCAGGCCTAATATAATCAAACAAAATAGTTCAGAATAAAACCAGTAAAGAATAAAAGAATGGTCACAGAAAAGAGAAACAAAAAGCTAAAGGGACCAACAAACAACAATAACATATTCAATACTGTAACATAGGTTTACAACTAAGATGATTGGAATTTTACAGTGGTTGTAACATTGTATATCATTACCTTCAAGGGGGTTGCTCAGATTGACAGATATAGACATGTAAAATTGGCCTAATCATATGAGTATCAACTGTTCTCTCTCACCAGTTAATGCATTTAGTAGTAGAGTCTTTTTAACCATCTTATGTATACCCTTATATAAATCTATGTCTTTTTCCTTTTCCCTTCCTTCCTTCCTCCTTTCCCCTTGTAATATCTCTTACTGTCTTCAAAATAATTGCCCTTACCATCGGGCCTAATATAATCGAACAAAATAGTACTGAATAAAACTAATAACAAATAAAACAATGGAAGCAATACATAGTAATGCAACATTGATTTCTATAATGCCTCATATTATCTTGTAGGCAGTTGCCTATATCGTCTGTTATAATATAATCAAACAAACCAAAATAGGTTAAAATCCCTCAAAACAGAACAGTGAAAGCAATACCAGGTTTCAAAACAAGGTGATCAAATATGTATAAAGGCTACCCTAATATATTTTGTTATCATTAAAATAGCTGTCTTTGTCATTACCAGGGATTGAACTCACGACTTTGTACCTGTCAAGCAGGCATGTAAGCCACTGAGCCCAACTGCCAGCCCTACCAGTTCTTTAGTGTATCTTAATCCAGCAAAGTTGACAACTAAAATTAACCATAATACCCAAGATGAATTGGAAAGCAGAAGGTCACTTTATGTAACAGGTCAAAGGACAGAAACCTGATATTCCTACAGGATGTAACTCTCCAGTGTCAGAGAATGTAACAGATTTCAGCTTCTCTTTAAAGATGTGGCTATACTTTCTTACTTTACACATGTCACTCTTTCATCGCTTATGTCAGTGCTTAATACTTGCTCATACTTCCAAGTAGTATTGCTGTATGAATGCAGTTCCTAGCCTGATTTCTTCCTAGATGATTTATAAATAATACAAATTATTCAAATTTCTTCATAGATCTGTTCTTTTGAACCACATGGCCAGAGAACATGCTTTCAACATCGGATTGCCAGACAACATTGTAAACTGCAATGAATTTCTGTGTACCTTACAGAAGAAACTCGACAAGTAGGTTTCTATTTTAATCTTGGACTTTGCTGCAAATTTTTTAAAAGTTAGTCAAGAACAATTGAATAAAAAATTATTTCTATGGGAGTTTGCATTTTCTACAGCAATCCTCATTTTATCTAGATTATATTGTCTTTTTACTATTATATGGTTTAACTAAAATGTCATTTATACCAGTGTATATACCATATAACATATACCAAGTAGGGTGTGAAGACCGTACTCACCTTCTCACCTAAGAAACAGAACAGTAGTAATTCCTTTCACAGCCCCCGTGTGCCTTTCCCTGTTAGTTTCCCCAGAAATCACTATTCTCGATTTTGGAATTATAATTTCTTGCTTTTCACTCTTCTACATATGTAGTAAGGCAAATGTATTGTCAAGTTGTTGGATGTTATTCAGCGTTACGTGAGACATGGTGTTCTGTGTGCATCTTTCCACCCTTTACCTTCCATTGACATTTACGTATAACCCTCCCCTGTCCCAGGGTCGGGTTCTGATGACCTTGGTATCGAGAGCTCAGCCTGTTGAGATGAAGAAGGGAATTCTCTTGAGTCACCAAAGTGGCTTTCAAAAGTATGTGCACTGGTTGCTGGGTGTGGTGGCGCACGCCTTTGCTCCCAGCACTCGGGAGGCTGAGGTAGGAGGAGCATTGTGAGTTCAAGGTCGGCTTGGGCTACGAGGTGAGCAAGGCCGGCCTGAACTACATAGTGCAACCCTGCCTTGAAAAAAACAGGGTGGGGAGTTTGGCTCAGTGGCTTAAGCACCTGCTTGGCAGGCACGAGGTTGTGAGTTTGATCCCCGTTACCGACAAAAAAAAAAGTATGTGCACTATTCTTTCTAGGAAAGGGCTTAAGAGTTTCTTTTAAGTTCATTTAGAACCCAGTTTTCTTTATTTAAGTATAATACTGACCAGTCTACTATTTTAGCACACAACATTAAGAGCAATAACATTAAAATATTAATAGTATCAAGTGATACTGATCAGTAATTTAAAAAGCTAACTGAAATTTTTATATCAATATTATGTCGGAATGAATCACTTTACTTTTTTGTAAAATCACCCTTGATTTATAAAATAAGACCAGATGCGCTAACAAAATTAGCAGTAACGAATAGCAATAATCAGCTTATTGATACTTGTTTACTATAAAAGAATATACTTATTTCTATGCATAAGGAATAAGAGAAAGAATGTGTATAGATTTTTTTAAAGAATTCAAAACTGAAACAGTAGCAGATTACAGTCACTTGAGAGTTGTTATGTAAAAGAGATTAGACCTAACTCTGTATGCCTCTAGATTACAGCCTAGATTAGATTTGCTCTGTGTGATTCTCACTGGGGCTGTAAATTACACACAGTATCATCTGTTGGTTTTAGTTAGGAAAAAGGCATTTTGTCAGTAATCTGTTCAATACTGGTAATTACTACTTTATTAAGCAGCGAATTCTCTGTAACTAAAAATATTTAATCAGAAGGCAGGTGAAAATGTCGTAATAGCACCTAGCATTTATTTTGTCATATCTATTCAGATATTCATCTATATGAATAAAATATCTAGCACACTTTATAGTACATAGTAAATGCTCCAAAAATATATGAAATCATCATAAAAATTCTCAAAAATGTCAGTGTTATCTTCACTTTAGAAATCAAAAAGTAGTAGCAGAAGCCAAATAACTTTAACAGGTTTCACAGCTAGTAGGTACTGAACCCAGGAATGAAAACCTGCAACTTAGCTTACAGGATCCACTACCCCATATATTAATTGTTATATGTAGTTGGGGCACTCAGCTAGACATCGTTGTTATTTGAAGAATATGTCATCTAGCCAGGCGTGGTGGCGCACGCCTTTAATCCCAGCACTCGGGAGGCTGAGGTAGGTGGAGCGTTGTGGGTTCGAGGCCGGCTTGGGCTACAACGCGAGCGCAAGGCTGGCCTGAGCTACATAGTGCGACCCTGCCTCAAAAAAACCAGGGCTGGGAGTTTGGCTCAGTGCCTTAAGCGCCTGCCCTGGCAGGTGCGAGGTTGTGAGTTCAATCCCTGGTGCCGCAAAAAAAAAAGAATATGTCATCTTCATTTTCACTTTAGAATATGTAGTTCTATTGGTAAAGCACCAAGATAATGTTTTTATATTAACTATCCTTGTCATGTCACATTTTAGGTAATTCACCAACTTGGCCAATTTAGCCAACTACAAAACAGACCGCATCATACATCCTGCAGGGCCACATGAATAAAGCAAGAGGGATTCAAACGATGATGGTGCATCCATCTAAAGAGTTTGCTGTGACCAAAAATGAATATATGTGCAAAACTCAACAGTCTCACAGCTGTTACTGAGAGACTTGTTCAACCTTGTCTGTGTATTTCTTTTAGTTTACAGTGCCTGTACTGTGAGAAGACCTTCAGAGATAAAAACACGCTTAAAGATCACATGAGAAAAAAACAGCATCGTAGAATTAATCCAAAAAACAAAGAATATGACCGATTTTATGTGATTAATTATTTGGTAAGCTTTCTTTGCATTTTTAAATTTGACTGCTGTACTGCAGACAGTCTTCCTAAATGCCAGCTGGTGTTCAAATAAGAAATGAGTACAAAAGTTAAAATGTAACTGAGGGGCACTTTCAAGCACCAGTTGGCAGTGGTTTACAAAGCTTTTGATTTACAAAATTATTTGTCTTTGATTTGGCGAGTGTTCACATGGTAAAAAGGTCTCATCACTAGAAATCGCAGTGATCACAACCAAAAAAAAAAAAATGCAGCATTTGGTTATCCTTGCCTGGAAACCTCAGTATTATTTGTTGGCCTGTATAGATTACATTCCCTTTGTGGTGAGAAATGGTATTCAGTTGGAGACAGATGTCTGTCTGGGGACATACAGAAGTATGGGAGACTTTGGGTTGACACGATGACTGGGGAGTGCTGCAGGTCCTGCCCTCCATACGCGGACTTTTTAATTGTATGTAACAAAGGAAAAAAACTGCAGAGAAGAAGTTCACTAATTCTTGAAAGGAGAAGAATGGGAAGAAAGCTGAGGAGTTTTTATTTTTGACTGGTGCTTTCTTAAGCAAATAGAAACTGCTTATTTTTCCCCTCAATATGAATGAATTAAGAAGGCTAACTGAATATAATCAGCCATTTTATCTGTTGGGTGGCAACAAGCATTTCCTGAATTACGTTGGAAATTTCCGTTCTGGGGTGGAATTTTTGTCTTAACTAATCCACATAATGTTAAACTGAAATTCCCCTTGAGAAGTGAATCAAGCATGTGTTTGAAAATTGACACAGGGAGGTTGCCATGGTTTGCTGCAAATGTTTTAAAACCAACTAAAGGCAATGCCTTCCTTTCAGTCCTTCAGTCTTCTCTTGAAATCACTGCCATTACTTCCCACAAATGCTGCTTTAGGGCCCAGTTCAGTCCCTAGAGAGTGGACTTCAGAGTTAGCACCAAGAAATATTCAGCTTCTACAGCAAGCTACATGGGCGATTTCATGGTTCTTCCTCCCAGGGCTCTTTTATACTAAGACTCAAGAGTTTGGGATTGGCAAAGCATTGTATCACTGGAAGAGTTTACCTTTCAGAGGAGATTTCAAAGAGTCTGCATACTCAGTCTGCTGGCCCTTGTAGAAAAGTGTGATACTACATTCCCAGGAGTAGTATGACTGTCAGAACCAAAATCATCTTCAAGTGCCACCTTAGGATGCTGGATTATACTGGCCACACTGTCTAGATTGGCTGTAGTAACCATGGCTAAAGAGAATATGAAGGTTTTAATAAGTGTCAGATAAAAATTTAGTTACAGCTTCAGGGTAGCTTTGACACACGCATTTTTTTTTTAATAGCAGCTATTAGAGCACTTACTTCAGTCCAGGTACTGTCGTAGGTGTCACATTAAATCATTTACTCTTACGTCCCTGTGACGCAGATATTATTATTGGATTTAGGAGTTTTTTGGGTTTGTTTGTTTGTTTGTTTGTTTTTGAGAGTCTAGCTGTTTTAATTCAGACTGGCTTTGAACTCATTATATAGCCCAGGCTGGCCTCAAACTTCCAGTAGTCCTCCTGCCTCAGCCTCCCAAATGCCAGGATTACTGGCGTGCACCACCACATCCAGTTGACATAGGTGTTATTAAGCTCATTTTATAGAACAAAAGCCTGAGGCACTAAGAAATAAAGACTCTTGGCCAGGTTCGCACAAGGTAAGTTATTTATCATCTGTATCCGTTTCTTTCATTTTTACAGTTCAGATAATACTAGTGCCTACATTTTATGCTTCAGGTTGAGTTTTTTAGTCAAGAAGTGGTGATGATTTCATTATGATCTCTTCACCCTCCCTTGCTTGTTCTTTTTTGTAACTAGAAAGTGCAAAATTGAAGCTAACTTTAATCTGCACTTTAAGATTCTCACCCTCAACCCTAGTCCTGTGTGCTTCCTCCTGAGGAAAGCAGCCGCTAACTGTAAGAATGGGGGTGGAGGGTAAAGTGTGTTAGGATGACTTAGCATTGTGAGCGTGATGCAGCAGCTTTGACTGGGACCAAAGAAGCCACTAGTAGTCTCTAATAAAACATTTAGTGCCCTGAACTAGAGGAGTGCACACCAGAGGTATAACCTTAATAACACTGAAGGAATGTTTTAAAGAATATTGTTGTAGGCCAGATGTGATAACACATGCCCGTAATCCTAGGACTCTGGGAGACTAGGGCAGAAGGATCAAAAGTTTGAGCCCAGCCTGGGCAACTTAGTGGCTTAGCAAGACTCTGTCTCAAAAACAACAACAAAAAAAAATTTTAAAAACTGGAAATGTAGCTCAGTGTGTTACAGTCCCCAGTATCACACATATACACACACAAAAGAATATCATGGTAAAAAAAAGAAAGTATGATGATACATAGAATGTATATATAAAAGACTTGCAAGGAGTAGTAATGTATAAAGCAAAATGAGGGCCAGCAGTTTCTCTGCATCATTTTAGTTGTACTTTAGACCCCATTAGCAAAGAATATTTATTTAGTATGAAGAATGAGAAGTCATTCCCTATGATAAATAAATTTCTCTAAAATTTTACTTAAGTAATGAATAATGATAGTGGAGGTTTATTATTTAAAAATTTAAGAAGAGAATGAGAGACTCAAGTTATTCATCTGAGGGAAAAGGCTGATGCTTGTGCACGAGTGTGGAAAAAGACAGAATTGTGCTCATTGTCCATGTTTGTACATCCACTTCATTGGCTTTGTACATTCTGCATACATCTGTGTGCCTTCCAGGGCCAGGCACAAAACAGAAGAAAGATATTGCAGATATTATACCTGATTTGATCACCTCTCTCAAAGAGTTCAGAGGGTAGAATGGGAGACAGACGTTTGTGTGAACCCCTGGTAATGGTGTGGGCACAGTCAGTATTTGATTTCTCAGCCTGCATGTATATGCAGTAGTTGAGTCATCCCACACAGAGAATTCCTCACCTCATTGCAGACACTGTGGACTCCAGCACAGTGTTGGTAGCATCCAGGATGTGCTGGCCAGGTGCACTCCATAGTCATCCAAGCAAGGGAGTCAGCGCGCAGAAGCTGCTGTCTGCTCCCTCGAGGCTCAGCATGTTGACAGGTTCCTTTTTCCTTGGGTAAGATAATTTCCATGTTTAGTAATTCATTTCAGTTTCTCAATGATAGACTTGCAAAGGTCCTTTCTGTAGTCTGGATTGTCTACCTCAAGTTCTTGCTTTGTTTTCCACAAACCCAAAAGGGTTCAGTGGCTAGCGGGGTTGTTAGGGACAAGGTGCCAGTCAGATACCCCTACCTACATCACATCATTGGGGCTTCCGCTTCTTATTCCAAAGATGCTTATGTTTCGAGCCCTGAGCTTTTTCTGTGTGGACTTATTTTTGCCATGGCTTTATCATTCGATTTAAATTTTTTGCTCTTAACATATATAAAATCACTTACAACAAATATAGACTCTTAACCTATATATCATAGTTTTAAAATAATTCACTCAAATTTGTTTGCATTTAAAATGCTTCTCTACCTGCATTTCTGATGAGTCTATTGCGTGAGCACATACAAATGTTTTATTAGAGTAGAGGGGTACTGGGTGAAGGGATCTTTTGTTTTCCCCTGTGTTTTTTTCCTACCCTCTCATTGCTCATAAACCATCTGATGCAGGGGTTTGAGGGGGTGTTTGGAACATCTTTACTGACATGCCTTCCAAACTTTGTTTTTCTTGTGTTCTTTGCCTTCCTAACATGATTCATTAGTAGCAAAGCATCTTAATTAGAAAGTTATGTGCTTTGGTTTTGAGCTTTTGGCTTTTTTTTTTCTTCTTCTTCTTCTTTAGTTCTTTCTGCAAAAAAAAAAAAATATATATATATATATATATATATATATTTTTTTTTTTTTTTTTTTTTTTTTTTTTTTTTTTTTTTTTTTTTTTTTTTTTTGCGGCACCAGGGATTGAACTCACAACCTCACACCTGCCAGACAGGCGCTTAAGCCACTGAGTCAAACTCCCAGCCCTAGTTTTTTGAGGCAGGGTCGCATGATGTAGCTCAGGCCAGCCTTGCGCTCGCATTGTAGCCCAAGTGGGCCTCGAACGCACAACGCTCCACCTACCTCAGCCTCCCGAGTGCTGAGTGCTGGAATTAAAGGTGTGCACCACCACGCCCGGCCACTGAACCATATATTTAACTATACCAAAGCAGAGCACTTTAGAAAAGCATAGTCCACTGTCACATGCAAATTGCTTATTTCGTAATGTACTAATGAACTTAGAATTCCATATTCCTCCAAAGTTTGATAATTTATTAAATGTATATTACGTATATTACATTTCTACATGTTATACTGAATACTAAGGAAGTTGCAAAATTAAGGTTTCAGTTTGGGAGTTTGATAGTGGAAAAATTTTTTGTTGCTGTTTTTGGCTCTAAACATTTATTGATAAGCATCATTTGCCTACATCTTTCAGAATGATAATATTGTAGATGATATATCCTTGAATCATATATTGTAACAATAAAAGCATGACTGTAAGTCTTAGTCAAGAAAGACCAAGTAAGGCATGAAAGATTTAAGTCATTGCCAAAAATTTTCACAAAAATACTGTCAGCAATGTTGAAGCCATTGACATCCTATAATGAGGTTGAGACCCTTCATGATGACTCTGGGAAGTACATTATAGAGTTTAAGTTATCTCTGATCATGTTATGGTAGATGTCTGTGTGGCTGAGTTTATGCATCACTTAGCTGACACATAATGACAGCTTCAGTACCTCTTATTAAGTTCATGAATGATAGATTTTCTTTTTCCCTCTGAATCATAATGACATAGTTCTTTGTTTTTAGCTAAATTAATTGAAAAAAATGTCCATAATGGACCAAACTTGGGCAGTGTTTTTCCAAAAGAAAGATATAGAATAGTAAGGGTGGCTGTGCTTGTAGCAGGTTGGGCTGGCTTGACCCCATCGCTACTTGAAAAGATGACCACTAATGTTCCTGAATCTCTCGTTGGTACTCTGTCTGCTTGTGCATAGCCTCTCTGAAAGACTGGGTAGAGAAATAGGATAGGACAAAAAGAGTTGTAGAAACAGCTTAGAAGAAATGGTTTGGTCAAGAGAAATCTTTCTTCATCATTCCATACTCTTTGCTGAAATTTTGACAGCTTGTCAGACACAGTCCAAAAAATCTTGGAACTTTTCCACTAACTGTAAGAGACAAAAGGGATTTGCAAAGATACTTGAGAACCTGCTCATACCTAGTAATGTGTACTTTATTGGCATCATTTGTCTTATAAACTCCTTTTGAGCTAAGATCTACACTGACCTTAAGTTTTTAGGGTTTTGTTTTTTTTTGTTTTGTTTTGTTTTTTTGGGTTTTTTTGTAATTTAGCTTAAAAAAAATTGTTCTAGTCCCCAGTGTGTGCCAGACTCTGAAAATAGAAGCGTGAGCAAAGTCCATACAGCAAAGGCTGCACATCTTAGTAGGGGAGATAAATAGCAAAGAAAAAACTAAATCTACACAGTGCTCAATGATTTGAACAACAGTGAAACAAGTTAAAGGAATAGAAACTACTAACCTGGAAGAGGAGAATTGTTTTAGACAGGGTATTGAAAGAAAGGCAACATAGAGACCACAGACATGGGAGAGCCAGGTGTCAGACAGAGGATGCCACCGACGTGAAAGTAGCTGGGTGGAAGTGAGCGCAGCATATTCAAGGCACAGCAAAAAGAAGTCTGACTGGAACAAACTGAGGAAGAGAAAAAGTAGTGGGAAATGAGAGTGGAGAGAGAGCCAGGATAAGGCATGAGGTCTTACAAGCCATAGGGGACTCAGTTTTGTTCAGTGTGGAGGAAAGCCATGAGATGGTTTCTACATGCAGGGAAGAGTCCTTTAGAAAGGTCA
>RJWM01000313.1:0-171856 GCA_004363535.1 Dasyprocta punctata
TGCAAATGGCTAAAAACCGAGGAGGGCACTGAAAAATCCAATGAGTTGCTACACTTGAGGGACAGTATCAGCTTTTCTACTTTGTTTTCCAAACTTTCTGTAATGCTTTAGTACCATCTTGATGATAAAAAGAAAAAGTCTTCAGAGTTTAGTTGTACTTGGGTTTTCCTCCTTTGGGTTGTTTTTCACTGAGTATGAGGCCCGCTGACTGTGCTGTAACATCAAACCTCCTATGAAGCGGTGAGCTTGTTCTTTGTTGCCTCCTCACATACCTGATTCCATGCTGAGATGGAGAAGAGTTCCTCTATTTTTCTCCACCCCCACCATGGGCCCAACCTTCATACCAGCAGGCATGGAGGTGTGGAGGCCCTGCCTAGTCAGGCAGCTGTTTTCAAATCCTCTTCTTGATGTGGTGCAATGTGTTGGCCTTTCTCCTCCACTTCGAGGAGTGAAGGATGGATGGCCTAGGCATCTGTCCCCACCACCCCACTGTCCATTCTTATCAGAGCTCTACAAGAGCTCTCCCTGAATTCAACCCAACAGTAATAAGTAAATATTTCTGCCATGAGATTTGAAATTTGTAATGGGAATTACAAGAAGCCAGAGGCTTCTGCAGAATGCGTGAATCGTAGAGAAAGAATCTGCTCTGTTCTGATTGATCCTTTTAATGACATATTCTTTAACCTTAGATGATAGAGATCACAGAGCCTGCTGCAACCCCTTCTAATGACTAAGGTTGACCTTAGGTAACAAACCCAGCAGGAATCAGAATTGATTAGGAGGATTAGCTACCTCTTCCCAAAGAGGCCAGATAGAGAGTTCTTATTTCTACTTAATTATCTCTTGGCCTGTCCTCTGATCCACATGACTGCTTCCGGGAGGCAGCAGAAAATGTGAAGCAAGGGAAGTCAGTTGAACCCTGATGAACTGGTTCTCCAGCTTACCCTGGAGACACATGCAAACAGACACATACACATGCACACACCCCTTTTATTGTACAATTTTTATGGTGTGATATGATCTCTTTATATCCTGTGTTTTTGAATAAAGGATTTGACTCTCTTAGTTTTTAACTCATATCTGCTAGTACAAGTATCTTATTCTGTCTAACAAGAGATGTTTTTAAAATATCAGTGAATGGTACTTGTGCTGTTTATCACAATGGCTAACCCTCTTCACTGTGGAGTTAGAATGGACTGCTTGGCACGCATGGTTTTAATAATCATTACTTGTGTATATACTGGGAGGTGGACTTGGAAATGTTGCTGTTTCGATTTGTAAATCTTATCTTCTAGCTCTCAAACTTCAATCTGAACAAAACTCTAAATCCATCTAACTGCAGTATGTCCTGGGGCTTATTCCTGGCAAGAAATAATTTCTCCATTAATAGCCATGACCTAGGGTATCACAGTACCTAAGATACTCAGGTGTCATCACATGCACCAAATTCCTCCATTCAAAGAATTATTAATAATCTACACATGACCAAGAATGACAGTAAACAAAATCCTACTTATCTACTCTACATTTGGAAACTAGCAAATACTTTCACTTCTAGTCCGTAGTCATTCAGAATGACTTGTTTAAGATCTCAAACATTAGACGGCTGTTCTAAGCTAAGGGCTAAGAGATCATGAGGTATGCAAAATGTATTATTATAATAGGCCAAGAATATAAACATGGCTAAAATTACCTTTGGACAACAGCTTTGGTCTTTCTCTGAAATATGTACTCTATGAATTATACACACACATGTTTACACACATGAATTTATGGCTCATGCATATGTAAATGCTGTATTTGCCGAAGTACAAGAGTTCCAAATGGAAGCTTCTGTAGCCTGAACCATTTCCATCTAGAAAATGAGTTAGCAGGATTTAGTGGTAAGGCAACAAGATTTCAAGTCATAATATTATTAGCATTGGTACTCAGTGACTGAGTTTCTTTAGAAACTCACTCAACCAGTTTAAGGCTTAGTTCGGCACCTGCCCAACAGGAGCCATGATGTCCACTCACTGACTTGGGAAGAGAAGAAAACGAGAAAAGTAGGTAGTTTTTCAAAAGAACTTTGCAAAACCTGAAATATTTTTATCAGATTACTTAGAAGCTCATTAATTGTAACAGACCTAGATGACCACTCCAGAGGAAGAGTGGGATCTTGTAAGAGCCCACCCCTAGTCCCTGCCTCAATACCCCATATGCCCATGCAGAATTGTGAAAATCTAGCCCACAGAGTGCTCTGCAAAAACATCTGAGTAATTTACTCAAAAATAAAATAAAACTGCTGCATTCAGATGAGGGCCAGGAAGAGTCTAAATAAGAATAGCTTAGGGGAAGAAAGACAACTACTCAACATAATTTTCTCAAATTATATTTGAAATTTTGCTATTTATTACCACTTGTACCTATCAATTTCATGCTCAGTGACTGCCACTTTGAATTGAGGTGCTTTGGAATACCATACCATCTGCTCTGATCCTCTCCCTATCCTAGACATCACACCCAGGAAGAATACTTTTGCACACTTCTAAAACCTACTTTGGCTATAGGAAAATACATACTTCATTTCAATGTACTTAGAATGATCCCTGAAAATATATGATGTGTTATATTTTTCCATATAAAATAATCAGATGTTTCTTTTTGGGGGGTGGTACCAGGAATCGAACTCACAACCTTGTACCTGGCAGGCAGGCGCTTAGGTCACTGAGCTAAATCCCCAGCATGATCAGATGTTTCTACGTGTAATGCCATGGACCATGGGAATAACAGATCAGTGTGAGCAACTTTTTGGAGACTGATAGTTTAATTATGATTCTTTCTTTCTTTCTTTCTTTCTTTCTTTCTTTCTTTCTTTCTTTCCTTCCTTCCTTCCTTCCTTCCTTTCTTCCTTTCCTTCTTTCCTTCTTTCCTTCCTTCTTTCCTTCTTTCTTTCCCTATACTCACACTGAGCTATATTCCCAGCCCCCTTTTTAATTTTTGAGATAGAATATCACTATTTTGCTGAATTGCCCGGCAGGACTCGAACTTACAGTTCTCCTTCCTCAGCCTCTCAAAGTGCTGGAATTACAGACATTCACCACTACTCCTGGTCCCCATACAATGGATAAAAATAAACAATAAGGAAGATCTTTTATAAGCACATGACTCAAGGATATGAACTCTGTCTGCATTAGGAAATCAAGGATAGTTGGAGAAGAATCGAACTCTGGAATATGACATTTGTTACTTTCAGTTACATATGCGTATGTGAAGGTAAACCACAGAGTTCACTAAGAGATGTTTATAAAGGTTCTTGGAAAGGTCTTTTCACAGATGTGTCTTCACTCTGTTAATGTCCTTATTAGACACTTCATAGCAGGAACAAATTCTCCTTGGCAGAAAATGTATAGAAGCTTTGGCCCAGCTTCTAGTTGGTTGAGTAGGTTTATTACTAATTACTATTGAACTGATACTGTCATTATTACTATGGCCTTCTTTGGGATCTCCAAATTTAGATAATGCAGCTCAATCAGCAGACACAAAATCACTTCACAAAGCTACTATGTTAACATGTAGCAATGCTTAAAGGGCACCTTATTTGTATTCTCTCAGCACTTTCTGATGTATCAATTATTATAGCACTTCGGTGAGAAAAAAATACTATTGGTCCATTTTTATAAGAGCAGAAATGTAGATGCAGATATCACTGTTACTATTAAGATGAAATATCATTTGTATAGGACTGTGTTCTTTATAAAGCAATTTTAACACACAGCCTGGATGATAAAGCAAAGTCCCAGGGCAGCATCAGAAAGAGACAGAATTCAGTAATTCTCATTTCCAGGCCATTGCCCAGTCTGTGGCCCATGCTTCTTTTCTATTTTTCACTGCAAAGTTTAAGTTTTTCACTTTAATATTTTTCCTTGGAGAAGCTACATGGCATATTAGAAAATATGGATTTTAATATCTTGTTTAGCCACTCACTAGATGTGTGACCTTGAGCACCTTCCCACATCTCTCAGACTCAGTTTCTCGATCCTTAAAGTGAGAATAAAAGTATCACCTTGAAAGTAGTTAAAATAGTACCTTGTAGGTTTCATATATCACAAGGCAAAGAGTCTGGCAGATGACAGGTAATCAGCTAAGATGCAATCTATTCTTTCTCCCCAACTCTAGCACCCTTAATACTAGGAGAGTAGATCCATCAAGATTTGAGAAATACATATAATTTTTGCCTATGTTGCTGAATAAAATGCCCTCAGATTATCTACCTATCTACTACCTACTAATCCATAGATAGAAGCCCTAAGAGTAGAGGCTACGGCTATACCCTCTTTGTATCACCCTTTGTATCCCTGAGTATCCAGGTTATATAGGAAAGTGGGAAGAACTATTCTATGAACTATGTGCCAAGCACTGTTCTAGCCAATGGGGGTGCAGAGGGGATTCAGTTGCATCTGGATGTGTTCCCATAGGTGAAATGCTACCCACTGCCTTATAGGGTCTTAAGAGGCTTTAACAAGGCAATGGACCTAGACACAATGGGTAGTCAGTGGAGGCTCTGCAAAATGTTCCTGTAACCACGAGTGCTGTTGTTCCATAAAAGAGAACCTCTGGTCTATAACTACTTGCTCATCAGACATATACAAGATGTTATAAGTGGTAATTCTTCAGTAGTAATTACGAAGAAGTTTTGCTATCTCAATCCAACAAAAGGTATTAAAGAACAACTATGGTACAGAAAAGAGACATTTTTCCAAAATTACAAGATTAGCTTTAGTTGAACCCATCCTAGGAAATACAATCTTCCACTGAATCAAATATAGTTTGAACCTCTGATATCAAATTCCTAGCATCAAATACCTGGTCATGATTTGCCTCTGTCTTCTGGATTCCTGAAATCTACCATTATTCTCTTATGCTCTGTGATCCTATCACCTGGAATATTTTCTGACTCCATGAAACACATGAAGCAGTTAAAAGTAATCAAATGTATTCATAAGATCCCACAAGACTTCTATTTACCTGTCCAACATCCATTCTATCTTTCCTCTTTAGAAAAAGAAATTCAATTTCTTCAAGGAACTTGCCAGATTAATGATTATATTTCTCAGCCTCCACTGCAGATAGGAGTGGCCAGGAACTAATTATTGGGTAAGTATATTTATGTAAAAGTGTTATGTGGAAGTTTTAAGAAGGTTCCTTAACAGAAACTAACTCAGAGAAGAAGAAGTACGCCCACGTTGGCTTTATTCTTACCTAGGGCACTGTTGTGGCACTAAAAATGCAGTCAGTAGTAATGCTAAACTGGGAGAGAGTAATGAGGATAGACTCTAAATGCACAGTGATGCCTTCGTAGGGCTCCCAGTTCTGAAAGCCCCTCTTGAAATTCTGTTCCATAAGATATGTTTTGTTTTACTTTGTTTTGGTACTGGGAATCGAACTCAGGATCTTGCACTTGCCAGGCAGGCACTTATGCTGCTGGCTGTATCCCCAGCCCTATAAGATATGGTTTAAACCATTACTTTTTCCCTTTGTTATTGACAGACAGACCCAATCCTAGGTGATTTAATTTTGATAAATTGACAAAGTCCTAAATTTCAGAATCAACTTTAGAAACATATATGAAAGAGGTATGAAAGATGACACACGGTGTCCTGAATAATCCCTAATAAATTCTAAGAGGTACAGCATACATGTCTATGCAAAATTGCAGGTTGGACAATGATAGCTTGTTGTGTGCCTGGGACTGACCCCATTGCAGAAGATCCTGTTACCAGAATCAGAGCTTTGTGGCCCCCTTTCTGTCCAGTGACTAGTATGCAAAGCCATGGCATCTCTGCTCCATTATGAAGTTATTCATTACTATTTCACATTCATCACTGTCAAATGCTCCACAGTCACTTTCAGAAGCCATGCCTCTAGCATTTTCAAGCAGCAAGCTGGCCAGGACTGTTAACCTCCATTCCACAGATATCTTAATAAAAGCTCAAGTTTGGTGAAATTGATCTCCATGTGGTCTGTTTTGGGTCAAGTTGCAGCTCTCTGATTTTTAAAAGTTGGAGGTTAGGACAAGGTTAGTTAAAAATACACTGTTTTATATAGCAGTTTCCTTCTGTTGATACCTGAGTTATAACCTAGATTATTGTCCTCAATGTGCCATGTATCTCTGTATCTATCTATTCATCTGTCTCTCTAATATGGGTCTACCACTAGACTGCAAATCCAGTTTTGTGACTTTTATTTTTGAATGCAGAACAGGTTCTCCAATCCATATGTAATGTAGATGCCCTGTAGGTGAAGGCTTTGCAGGCTTTTCTCTCCTTAGCTGAGATAGAATAAAATATCTGCAGGTCTCCTTGTTTTTCCTTGTACCATGAACAAAAAAGAGGAAGATTTCCCTTCAACAATCCTCAGAAGACTGGCTTTAGAGATGGAAATTTTTATTCAGCTCTTGGACAAAACTCTCATTTTTCTTTTTCTAAGCTATAAATTTGTATGTTTCCAGATGGGATATAGTTTTGCCTAAAAAGGTTAAAGAAATTTCTGCCATAAACCATTGACTGTTAGCTCTAGGTTTATAAGTCCCTCTTGGAATTGATGGTGACATTTCTATTCATTTGTTTGTTTGTTTATTTATTTATTTGATTGTTGACATAGATGATTTTCACCTTAGTATTTCATTGTGGGCTGAGTGGTTCATAAACACACACACACACACACACACACACACACACACAGAGTGCACGTGCTGATGCCAACCTCCAAGGACATCTACCTGACATCATTGTCGTCAACTAGCAATCATAACTATGGCGATGGCCAGGGGACTTATTAAAACACTCTCACCATTTATTAGAGCAGTATCATGAAAATGAAAGAAACAATACACTAGCTACCATTCCACCAGCACAACCCACAGTGGCACACAATCCTATGTACAGATATTACATTTAAATGACAGGGGCAAAAGACCATAGGACCTAGTATACCACTGTGCTGACACTCTGGGGCCTGAAATACATTTGACTTCTCAGAGCCTGTTTGGGTGCTTTGAGAAGGCTGCTTGTAAACAGAAACTGCAATTTATAGATTTGAAAATCTATCTAGCATTCTTTGGAACAGTAAAGAATGCTGAATCACATGGCTGAATCATATGAATTTTGGTTCACCAGAAAGAATTTTACCCAAAAGTCTTCCTGGCCCACTGAGTCCAGAGATAGCTTCTTAGTGCCCTCTTGCTCTACAAAGCCACAAGGACTCCTGGGCCAACTTCTCTGCAGTCTAGAAAACACGCCTCACTAGCTATGCTTCACCTAGGATAGGCAAAATGATTAATCACACCCAGTGGTAAGGAAGAGGAGGAGAAAATAGCCCTTTATGAATACAAAGATTTATAGAGACACAAATTACTGCTAGGCATTTTCACATTTGTAGCATGCTGGTACACTCAACAGCATTCTAAGTGAAAGTGTGTCCAAACCTTCATCCTCTATCTAGTAAACAGCTGCTCAAATATCAGCATCTCACATGTTCTCCCTCAAAACTGTCCTATAGAATTTTGCAAATAGATTTTATTATAAGGCAAATTATTATTTACTGAAGAGTTGATTGTTGTGGTCTGGTCTTCGACACTAATTGTGCATTCATGGAGGGCAATGTGACTTATTCATGCCTGACCTGTGTAACAGGAGCACATTCAATAGTTTTATGAATTAATTGCTAAATTCATTTTTGTATTTCAAGCACCCAACACAATTGTTGGCACATATCAGGCATTCAGTCAATATAATAATTATGTATTACACAAATCCTTATTAATGTGGTTTGAGCTCTGAAGTCCTCCCAAAGGAACTTGGCACTTTTTTTTTCCATCTACTGGTCCTCACAGATATGGTTACCTATTTATAGTAGAGTTGGCTACCACTGAGGGTAAAGTCTATCACTAGATTGTGATATCCATGAAGTCAGAACTGAGCCTTTCTACACATGCTGTAATTTAGTACTGTAGTTTAGTCATTCCATGCATACTGTAATTTAAAATGTATTTTTTTCAGCACATGGGTCAACATAAACAAAGCATGTGGCATCAAGGAACGGCTCAGTCTGTCGTGTTGCCATTGTCACAGATCACAGTAGAGATAACTGAGGCTCAGAGGAGCTGGACCCATACTGTTGGGTCTATGAACACTATGCTCTAATGGTCTCGGTCAACTAGCCACAGGCTTTTATCACCGCCTCACTGTTTGCTGCAGCCCCATTCCCTGATGTTCCCTGGTCCATTTTGTTTGTTCTCTCCATAGTTATATCAAATCTTATTTCATTTCTAGATACAAAATCTTTAGAATGAAACCTATCTTTTCTACTCCTCTGTCTTAGGCTAGTTGCTACCATGTATGTCTTCCTTCCCAAAAAGTAGAGACATTCCATTATATGCATTTTGATTGATTGATTGATTGACTGATTGGTTGATTTTTAAGACCAAATTTTATTTGGGCCAAGAGAACATGCATCTTGGAATTAAAATGTAAAACTACTAGCCAAAGAGTACAACACAATCTTATTTCCTCTCTGAGATCTCAGGTAAATGAATGCCAGTGTACAAGCAAACACACACACACACACACACACACACACAATCACTTCACAAATGCTGCAGCAGGGACTGTGTCCAATGCCAGAAAGAGACTCGGCACGGTGCTGCTTAAATGAAAATGAAGGAAAAAAAGCAAGAGGGGAAAAAAAGTATAATCATCTAAACTTTTAAAGACAGCAATTTAAGCAAATTGCCATATCTGCTTTTAGAAATGAAAGGGGAAGAAAAATGCTCATTTCTTTTGAAGTAAAATTGAGTAGGTCAATGGCTGTGACAATCCTCTCAATAACCACTAACAAAAGAGCAGTTTGGGTGGTAGGGACGCTGCTCAATAGCAGGTATTCACTGAATCTTGGAATAATTTTGCTTACTACAAGCTGTGAGAGAGAACCAAGCACTATGTAGAATACAGCCTATAGGTAACACGACAGAACCTGAGGCTCAAAAATAAAACTTACAACCAAGCGTTTATTGGGCTTTTATCACATGATTGTTTACTGAACGTGTAAGGTGCACGGGTAGATGAGATTGTATCATGTGTGCCTGAGATTGGGTTATACCATGGGGATCCTTGGGTGCTATTTCAGATACAGCTTGTGGTGACTAGGTTCACTTATTCAAGAAGTAATTGAGCACCTATAGTGCACATGGTATTACTAAGCAGCAAAGTAGGTATGAAAAGGAAAAAGCACTCTCACTTTGTAAGGGAATGAAACCAAAACAAATAATAGGAGGACTGAAAAGTTAAGTGGAGTGATATAGGAAAAGTTTCTCAAAGAAAGTGAAGCCCAAGTAGGATGTAAGACAAATTGGGACATATAGCCCATTGGTGGCAGAACTGTGGATTTGTTTCCTTAAATAGCTGCTCAATTTAATTACAAGAACTAATGATTAAGAGCTTCAGATTTTAGGAAAGGCATTGTTCTAATGCTATTAATTTTAAAAATGGGATAAATAGAGCATTCATCTAAGCATAAAGGGAGTTTTATAGCTATATGTAATACCTCATCTAATATATCTTATTTGGAAAAAATAGAATAATCTCATTCAAGAAGAGCCAGAGCTATCACCACTGTGGAAAACAGTTTGGCAGTGTCTTATGAAACTAAATATGCATTAAATTCAATCCCCAGTACCAAAAAAATAAAAACTAAAATGAAATTAATTATGCAGCTACCATATGACATGGGACCATAAGGTTTTTTCTAAGAGAAAAGAAAACATATACCACTTACAGACTTATACGCAAACATTGATAGAAGAATCCTAAAGTGCAAGTGATTCAAATGTCCATAAGCAAATTGTACTATATACCCACAACAAAATGTTACTCAGCAAGAGAAAAGAACAAATTAGATAGCTGTATTGTTATATAGAATGTGTACACATCTCTCTATCTGTCTATCTGTCTGTCTATCTATCTATCTATCTATCTATAGCTTGACCCAAAAGAATCTACTCTGTCACTCTGTGCAATTTCATTTACAGAATGAAATTTTAGAATTGCCAATCAACAGTGACAGAAAGCTGGCCAGAGATTACTGATTACATATGACAGCAGCAGGGGATGAACTGAAAAGGACTATGAGGGGACTTTTTGGTGTGAAGGAAATGTTCTCTAACTTGATTGGGTTGGGGGTGGTGGAGCAGGAAACATATTTATGACAATTCATCAAACTGTACACATAAAATTTTTAATGTTCATTTTCCATTATTGCAACAGACACCTGGGACAATGAGCTTCGAAAGAGAAAAGGTTTATTGTGGTCCACACTTTTGCAGGTCCCAGTTCATAGCGGGTGAGCATCATGGCAGCATGGCAGGGCATATGTGGTAGAGCAAAGTTGCTCATCTCATGGTAGCCAGGAAGCAGAAAGAGAGAGGAAATGAGGGACCAGTGTCCCACCATCATCTTGAAAGTCCAATTTGGATAACATTTTAATAAATCTACACAAATAATAGTGGAGGATTGAGAAGTAAGTGGATAGTGATCTAAAATATTCTACTAAAATATCCTAGTAATGACCTAAAATGTCTTACCAAGCCAGATTCTTAAAAGTCTCTCCATCTCTCAATAAAGCCAAGCAGGAATCATGCCTTTGACACGTGGGCTTTTGGAGGGATATTGAACATCAAAACTATAGCAACTAGGGTGGAAGTTGGGGAAGAGGATGTATATGGTTGTCAAAACTCTTCATACTGTGTGCAGCGGATTGGTGCTCTCCACGTTTAAATACTTTTAATTTCACATGTGATTCAAGTCACTAACTTCAAGTAAATGAGCATTCAAAAGTTTATCAGTGCAAGGTTCACGGAGGAGATTTTCTCACTGCTCATCAGCTGTTGAGAAAGTACAGCCTGAGTAGCTCTCTCAGGATGCTAAAGGTCAAGGTAGGAAACACTCAGGCACTGCCAATGGCAGAATCCACTTAGACACACACCTTTCTTCCTTGTCTCCTTGAATCTCTGTCAATGGCCTCAGTGCCTCCTACCCCTCCCCCCACACCCTGCAATCCACCCTGAGTATCTACAGAAAGTCCTTGTGAACTGAAAGTCAGAGGTATTCACATCACATCTATTTTCTGGCTCCTTCCTGTTCTGGCCTACTTTCTTTCAATAGGATGAAACAGTGCTTCACTTAAAGAGGACTTAAAGAGGACTCAGAGTAAACCACACAATAAAAACAGTATTTTCAGAACTTCCTCTCTACCACATTCTCCCCAACTTCCCTCCTTGCTTTTCTCTCTTTCCTTCTTTCTTTCTGTTCTGTTTTGCTGCTTTTATTTCTGTGTCTCTTTCCTCCATCTGTCTGTCTTGTCTGACTCCTATTTGGTTGACAATGATTTCTCTGACTTTTGGTGCATTTCATGACTTGTTCTCATGTTAAAAATCTATGTATTTTCTGGAGGATAATGTATATGTCATTGTTCCTCATGGGCCTTTCTCCTTTATTCAAGCAGCAGAGGAAAGGATTTTTTCAGAGAATAGAAGGAAGATGAAAGGAGGAATTAGGCTGAGATGAGAGAGCGTGGAATGAGAGAGGAAGGTGTCAATTAAAAAAATGAACCTCATTGCATCCCCCTCCTGACAGGTGGGGTGAGTGAAGCTGACAGCCGTCGCATTAGCTGGCTTTGGTGGAACCCTCATGCCTTGTGGTCCCCTGAGCTCAAAAGGAGTGATTCCAGGACCAGGAGACACACTCACACATTTTTACTTGGTGTTCCAATGCCTCCCCCGCAGCTATTTCTAATAATGGTAATTATAATGATTTGAGGCTTAAGCAGGGCAATTCCGGCCTGGAGGCAGATTGTAATGAAGTAGTCAGGGTAAAGGCAGAGGAGAGGGGCAGCAGTGGGAAGAGAATGCATGCGGGGTATTTGCAGGCCTTAAATAGCTTTGTCTAGTCAAGTGCAGCCAGGGCAGCCTCATCTTTGAATGTGAAGTTTTGTCCTGCAGGAAATTCGGAAACCTGTTTCTGTTGGAGATGAGATTCACTTGTAACCACAGGCAGGCCACACTGACTTTGGGGTAAACCAGCTGTTCTGTACACTTGGAACCTCACCCAGCCTGTGTCTTCTACTGACTGCTTCTCTCTTGGCTGTGGCTGGAATCACACCCCCATGGCTTTGTCTGCCTCCTCCCCACATTCCCTCCCCATAGATAATACTGTCCTAAAAGCCTTGGCCAGAATCCAATTACTGCTGATATACATCTTCCCTTGACTCCAAATGACTCTTTCTGCCATTGAAGGATACCCCGGAATGTTGAAAACTTGTCCTGATTGCAGAGTTAATGGTCATGTGGTCCTCAGCACTGACGGAATGGCCTTAGGGGTAGCTTTGATGGGTCTCTCTAGTCATCAGTGTTACCCCACCTCTCTGCTCTTATTAAAGCCATTCGTTCTGAAAGCTAAATGAATATGTTTCATCTTCAAATGCTGGAAAACAATAGCAGGCAGCCAGTGATCTGTATAGAACAATGCTGGCTTAATCACAATGATTCTCTTTTCTTTTCCCTCTTTCTTAATCGCATTCTTTTCAGCTTTGTTCCTCCCGCATCATGAGGCCCTTGTATACATCCTCACAATGTTGTACACATGGTTATGAGCATACACATGCAGATCTTGGCTTGCACAATACATTTGTGAGGTTCAGAAGTGTATATATTCTATAGATATTTTACATATATAACAGTCTCATAGCCTATGCGTATCTATGCATACTTATATTTGGTCTCCCTGAGCAGCCAATACATATTTATGCTGCCAAGTGTTGGAGGATAACATACCTAAATGTTTCAATTCTAAAAGGTGAAGTTTTTTTCAAATAATTGTGATACAAATATGGAATACAATTGCATTGCAACTGGAAGATAAATGTGCTAAAACTACATTATAGGTGCATCTTATGCAAGACGCAATGTCAATAATTGCATGACACATAGAGCCAACCAAATTAAATATTTACATTAAATTTTAGCTGCAGATGTGCATTTGGTAGTAGCATTAGTGAATTATAGATATTTGAAATATTCTGTGTTTCACTTTTCCTATCTCTAGCTCTTGCTAGCCAATTTGTAAAATAATGTCATGCTATTATATCTTTATCTCACCTTTTCTTACTTCAGAAATACTCTGAAAGTAATTGACTTCATTGGCAGAAAGGTGGTACATGACTAATCCCTCTCTACATCAAAGTACCACCATACAAAATTTCTTCTATTTCTCACCTCTTACTTCTTGTCAAGATGCTTACAAAAATAAAAACACAAGACAGAAAGATGCTCAATATGTCAAACTATATTTGTTACTCAAGGTAATAGTATATTAATTTTATCACTTTGTAATTCATCACTACAGATAATTTAATATCATGTCACCCTCAGGGCCTAGAACTGTGTGTAACATATGGCAGGCATTGAATAAGTGTTTGTTAAGTGAACTACTTATATTCACTTCATATAAGAGGGGGAAATCCAACCCCTAACTTTATTAGTCAGTACTTGGTGAGTAATGGCAAACACATTTTCTGATGATGATATACAAAACAAACACCACTTTAAAGGAGAAATCCAAATTTTGAATTTCAAGGTAAGAAATAATAGAATGTAATGAAGTAATGTAGCATTGTACTATTAATATCTTCTGTAATTTTAGCAAATAAAGGATAATCATTGAAGCTGATTCCAGTTTGCTGTATACCAAAAATGCTTCCTTCAAACCACTACTGAGAATCTGAACTTTCAGTAATAGGTTTCTTACAACTAAATCCTTGGAGAAAAGAAAAAGCAGATAACTGCCAAATACACAGTAGGAGAATCTGATGTATTTGTGCTGCGTGTGGAGTGTACACCCACCAAAATCACACATACGCATCTCAATTTTCCATTAAAATCACAAACAGCAAACACAATGAAAATATGGGAACATGTACAAAATGAATCCATATTTACAAAATATAGCAGTACATAATAAATAAAGCCATGCATGTGCACACTAAGCCCAACAAGGCATTTACAAATTACCCAACCAAAGAAAAGAATTAATAGAACATTTCTGTGGACTCAGCAAGAAACAAAAAAAAGGCAGAATTTAATTTTAGAGAAGTTATTTCCCTTTATTTGGTCATTGGGTTTAGTCTAAGATTTAAAACTATTTAATAAAAGTTAGAATCTCATTTATAATGAATTCACATAGAAGGTTGATTTTGGTAATTTATTGAAAGTTTTAATTGGCTACATTAAAAATTAATTGAAATGATGCTTTAAGCCCAAATTAAAGTTCCTTTTATTTGAATGATTTCATCTAGCTGATACGAAGACAATGCTACTGACGTGCCAACAGGTTACTTTTTGTAAACAGGTTGTAGCACATAGATTAGAAACATTCTGAATGTTATACATACTGCTCCTTTGCTGTGACAGAAACTACTGTTTGAAATTTTCCTGTCAAAAAAAATACTTTCTTTGGACCTTACTTTGAAACAGTCAAATACCAGCCTTTTCTTAAAAGACACAAAGACTAGCCTGATCCCGAAACAGACAAATTTTCCCATGTATGGGTAACAGTGATGCAGGAAACAAGGTCATTCAAACCATCATTGTCATTAAACCACCTTATCCAAAGGTGCTCATACCTAGGGTTCCATGGTTCAGCAAGCATGAATGGGGTCCCCATTGTATTGAGGGTAGCATTATGGCCTTGAGGGGTGCAACAATAAATGGAACATGTGATATCAAAGAATTCTCCGTTGAGTGGGTGAGTCACAAACACCCTGAGAATGATGGGTTCCCCCATAAGGGTTCCAAAAGAGATTCATGCACGGTTGGGTCTGAGGTCAAAACTGTATGGAAACACCAACATTTTAGTACCTCATGAGAAAAATGCCCATTAAGCAGAACAAAGACATCCAGAATCGCAGAGCACAAGGGACTAGAACTTTGGAGGAGAAACATGGAGGAAAGGTATCAGCTAGAGCTAAAAAAAAAAAAAGAAGTTTAGAAAGATGAGTACTATAAAACACACATTGCAGTAAGCAACTGTAGGATCTTGAGGATGTGAAGTGGAAAAACATTGGCCAAAAATGGAGGCAAGGGAAGACTGAGGTGTGGACCTCTGCCTTTGCATAAGAGAAGGGAAAGATGATAGGAAGCTGAGAAAGATGGAGTCTAGGAAGATTTCCGGAAGTTCTGTAGCTTGTGTACTTGGAAGAGACTGTCCAAAAACTACAGAGAAGGAAAAATCAAAGACAGTGAAAGAGCAAGTGAAAGACCAGAGAGAGAGAAGGATAATATGAGGGTCACAGGTAGCAGAGTCACCTTATAAAGGAGAGCATCTTACTAAGGGAGAGAAATAAAAAGATATAAATAGCTTAGGAAGCAAGGTAAGGAGTGATAAAGAGATTTCAAGATTAAAATATCCAGCATTCTTTATGAAATAGAAGGCGATGTTAACTGCTGAGAAAAGGTTGAACGCAGACTTAAGGAGAACAATTTTATTAGTCAGAAGAATGACTAGCTTTAGTGCTTGGAGGATATCTTAACCCAGGTCAAGTTGGAGAACAGATATCTGGAATAGTGCTAATCTTCAAACTTGTATGATCAGATAAATGCAGCATGTGGAACCATTCCTTTATCGATTTCTTGCATCAAAAATAAAACCATGCTTCAGGATGGTGGGTGTAACTCAGTGGTAGAGAGTTTGCCTAACATGCACAAGGCCCTGTTTCAAACTTCAATAAATATCACCCCCCAAAAATGAAAATAAATAAAACCATGCTTTAAGAATGGAGAGCAAGAGTCCAGAAGAAATGGACGACCTGGTACTGGTTTCTAGTCTCTGTTTTCTTTGAGCTCCAGCTGCCTGTGGTGAGCATCTCCAGTACCTCAACATCAGCACAGAACACTGACTTCTTACCAGCTCACAAAACCAACAGTGTAATCTTTGAAACGGAAGACCAGGCAAGCTCCCGCACTCACAGGGAAACACAGGCTGTCCAGGCCCGCTCCCCAACATGGCCCTGTCCTCCTGGTTGCCCATGTGGAAGGAGATGCCTGCTAGTTGACATGCCACTGGGGCCCAAGCACTGACCCTCCACACACCTTTGGCCTCTTGTCCCACTGGTGACGCTAGAAGGTCAGAAGAATGCTCTGCAGCAGCAGGAGCCTGGGCGACACAGAGAGACCTGCCGAGCTCACGCAGGCCGCCGAGCCCAGCTCACTTCTGTGGCAGACTTCATAAGGCTCCGCTCTTTGACTGGCGTTGAGTTTATGTGAAAGTAATTAACAGTAATTAATCCTTAATTACAGTAATTAGCCAAGTCGCAGTAAATTAAACCACATCTGGAGCCGATGAGGGCTTCCGAATGGGAGGCAAAGAGAGGCGACAATCGAGGAGATGCTGAATTCATCTGACAGCATCTGATTAAGTCTACCTGTTGCTGGCAGCCTCATTTGCATGTTGTTTTTGTTTGCATTTCCCAGTAACCCTTTCCACTGCATTCACAGTGTGGACCTCTTGGTCTCTGCTTAAATACCAGTTAAGCGGTCCCACTGCCATAAGATGAGGGAGTCCCTGTGTATCCAGCAGGGCGTCTGGGTTGCCTGGGCTTTATTTATGTTTCGCCCCTCCCTCCTAACAAACAAAAATATAAATAGCAGGGACCTCATCAAGTGACAGGCTGAAATCAGAGGAGAAGCCAAGCGAGATTTTTTTTTTCTGCTGATGAAAAGAGAAGATGATATGTGCAATTAGCATATCTGATGGGGACAGAGAAGCAGAAGTAGGAAAAAGGCAAAAGACTTGCAAAAAGAAGTCCAGTGGGTCATCCTCTTGCAGAGGAGCCCTCAGATCCTACAGAAAAAGAGGCCAGACCACAGAAGACCTGTTGTCCATACCTCTCCATTAGTCACAAGTATGCATGCTCACAGCACGAGTGTGTAGGTGTGCTGAATGCACTGGCAAAAAAATACTGGAGTCTTCCATTTCTCTCATGACGTCATTCTGATGAGTGCTACCCATTCAAGCATTGTCTTTGCACGTTAAACAAAGATACGCATGTACATTAAAGAGAATTTTAATATGCAGAAAAATATGGTGGCAAAAATAACCACCAAAATTTTACCAGCAAGAGATAGGTGTTAACAAACCTTAAAAGGAGAGAAAATATGGCCAACTAGCACAAAAAATAGCTATTCTAATGGCTTCTTTAGCACCCAGGAGCCTCTCTGGGTCCTGTCTTCACTTTGGTCTGAACCAAGCTTGCCTGGCACAGTATTTTTTGGGGGATTGTGCCCCTTATAGCCTGATGTGCTGGGGCAGTTAGATCACAATTTAATTGTGGTCACCAAAAGAAAACATAGAGAGCTACAGGTAACTTGGCTTCAGTAACACCTTTCACTGAGGTGGGAGAGGGGTGCTGGAGTGAAGGGAGGTGGTGAAAAATTAGGCAAGAACAAGGAATACTTCCCCTCAAATTTTACCCCTCCCCAGAATGAGAAAGTGACCCTTAACTATTTCGTCTTCATCACGTATGAAGTGATCCAAAGACACCATGTTTACTCTTCTGTACTGGAGAGGTCAAAATAGCCACCTGACTGGCTTTGGGGCACACATTTGGTATTACTGGGTCCCATACAACATAGCATGAGCACTGGATGAACTGAACTGTGACCTGCACAGTTCAGTCTTGAGTTCACGTCTCAAGACAGCCCACGCTGGTACCAGTAACCACTGGCTCTGTTCCTGGAATAGGGAAGACCTGGTGGACAAGAAGTAAATTTGCCAAGTCCATATTCTTTCCAGCTGATCAACCTGCCATTCCTAACCTCCTCCAACCCTCAACTTTGCCTTTAGCTACCCTCACAGTGATTTAGAGTGGCCTAAACGCCTCCAGATTTACTCCAATCTTCAGTGACTCTTGTCTTTACTGGCTACACTGGCTACTAACACTGGGCAGATTTAGAAACTAAGAGTGCTTCTAAATCTTTGACGTGGAAAAATATTGGCATCCACATCAAATTATTGGGAGGATTAAATGAAGCAATGAATATAAAATGCTTGTAACAGAGTCTGATGCATAGGAAATATCTGGTAATGTTTACTTATTATAATAATTATTGGTTCTCTTATTTATCCTCTGCTTATTGCACTGATATTGAGAAGGTGTACAATGCCTTGACTCACATTATCTGCCAAGCTTGACTAACTGATGCCACTATGAGCTATGCGACCTTGGACAAGTTAGTTAACCTCTCCAGGGCTCAGGTTCCTCCACTGTAAAAGAAGAAGAATAATTATATCTACCTCATCTACTTAAAAAAAAATTTAAGTAAATTGCCTGAAAAGTGCTGAGAATAGTACCAGACGCACAGTAAATGCCAAATAAGTGCTTTCTATTATTAAGCTACATGTATATATCCGTAAATACATAAACATTTTTACATAACACTTTTTAAATCTTTGTATTCATATTAAAAGCATTTATTAACTTGTAGGTCCTCATATGGCAGGCCAAACTTATCACTACTCTCAGAGATAAATTCTTAACAAGTAGTTTTTTGATGACAAAGATGAGTTAAAAGAAGGAAGACAAAATAAAGGCATGAACAAAAGTATATGGATAAGTGGCAAAAAGTAATTCAGTAGGTCAAATCTGACCACTTGATATCCTTTAGGGAAAATGTCCTTTTTATTAATAAAGGTACTCCAATGATTGGATACAGATTATCAAACATTAATTTCCTACTCACTATAAGAATCCACTTACATGCTTTGATGTTGGCTTTCTTAAGCCTCTAATATTAGCTCCCATGTATCCCTGGATGCTGCTTGAAAATTCTAATGGAAAATGCACATCAAGCAACTATATTCAACATCCCATAAAAAATATGGAGAGAGAAATGGCTATTGCAAACTGAACAGAGAGGAGGATGAATGCCGAACTTAACGCTGAGAAGCTTACCAGCAGTAACCCTACAATTATCTTGTGGTTTCCTAGAAGTTATAATGAGCTGACCCACTTGGCGTATCAAATTCCTCCTGACTGGTTTTGTAGTTCTTGCCCATGCAGAGACGCGGCTCTATGAAGAAAAATAACAGGCCATTTAAACTGAAATATGTTGTGGTAGGTGGGGAGACTATTGTGAAAAAGATGCATCCTGCAGTTAAAAATTACTCAATGACTGTTGGCCAGTGTGGAAAAGTTAGCTCAGAGGCCCTGAGCAAAAATATATGCATTTTGGGGAAAATAAACAATGCTTTGGCTGAGAAACCTTCCCCATTCTATTGAGTGAAGTATGCCTAGTTAACATTAATACCCATATTTTCTGCATTTCCTCCGATTTCATTCTTCTGCCTTTGTCTAAATCTAAATACGTTATAATTCTGAATAATGGGCTATCTGCTGCCTGTGGTGAAATGTTATAATGATAAGAAATAATTTCTGAAAATTATGAATCACCTCTACACTTTTGGAAAATAAGTAAATTATTGGTTGGCACAGGAAATGGAAACACATTTGTGTAGAGCCTCTTTAGCACTTGTGGGCTTCTTGGTCAGTTTTCCAGGAAGCAAGACCAGAACTGGCCAGCTTGTCTCAACCACAGCCATACCCTCCTCATCAGAATGAAGAGGAATGAGCCACCTCCATTCTCTGTTCATCTGCTTTTTATCTCACCTCTTCAGCAGAGGATGAACAGAGGATGCAAAAGGAGACACATTACACTAAAAACACCACTGAGGGAAAGACGACTTTCACCTGAAAGCTGAGATGAACACCTCTGTTGTTCAAACAAAAAGAAGCCTACTTACCATGACCTGCATCCAAATTCTAGCAGCTAATGATGGCACAGAGCCTCATGGTGGATATGGCAGAGGCCACCACTTCAAGTGTCAAAGAAAAAAGGCCAGGAGCCATCACTGGTATATGTGAAAAGACTACTGGCTTTTGCTCCAATGCCCCAACTAAACTCAAGACTCCTTACCTAAGTGCGTGTGTGGGTGCATGGGTATGTGTAACCTGAAAGAAATCTCTAAACCCCAAGAATGTAAAACAACTGCAATTGCTTGGGTGATGTTGCAAGACAAAAAGAGCTACCCCAAGAATGGCAACTGTGCTCCAAATAACAGAACCACTAAACAAGTTATTTTCCCATTTACTTTCTAAAATTGTTAGTTCTTGCAAAATGTATTTTTTAAGAATTGTACTCTTCTGAATGTAACCAAATGCGGTTTTATTAATATAACACAGTGAGTGGTAAGTAAAACTACGCAGGGATAACCCTCGTTTTCTCAAATCTTACAATCAAAATACATACAATTGTAGAGATTTTCTAAGATCTAAGACAGGCATTAAGGGCACATATTAAATACATGAATTAAGTAAGTTAATTACTGAATTTCATTACATGTTCACTATGTGCATGCTGAGGGGTGGATGCAATAATTCATTCAAGAGTGGCTTAAGGGTCAAAATCTTTATCCCTGGGAATCTGTAACTTATCAAGCCTAAGCTTGCTGTTGAGCTCTTACAAAACTCTAGCACCATACTGCAATGTGAGGCATGTGATCAAATGAAGTGATCAAGAGGAAACTAAGAGGACTGAAGCACAGGCTTCTTCCTGTGGTATGGAGCATAATAGAGGCTCTCAGAGAAAGGGGACACTAAAAAGGATGCTGAGCACTCTGTCTCCATCAAGAGGCACCATGACAATGCCAGTTCCCCACACGAGCCTCCACAGCTGTCTGTGGGCTTCTCTTCTAAAGGACTGAAAATCATTTCACGATGTGAGATATGGACTGTTAAGCTAGCAAAGCAGCATTTTGTTATTGCAGATTTTAGGAAGTACTTCTCTTCTTCATAGACTTTCTAAAGACTATTTTACACTCCATGAAACTATATTTTATACTCAATAATGTCAAACATAGTGCTGATCCAATGAAGAGGTAAATGGTCATGCTAACAATTTTACAAAGTTCCCTGATGTGGCTTCGTCATGCATATATTCATATATGCAAATGTGACCAGAGGGTTTTTTTTTTTTTTTTTTTTGGTTAATTCTTTGGTTCCAGTGATATTTATGGCACAATGCCACATGAGTGATTAAAGTGATCATAGGGCCATCTATGCTAATCACTGTTTGCATGGCTAAAGTAACTGGGCCTGTGAGGTCATTGTCTGGTTCTTCATGTGATGTGTGATGAGACACTGGAATCATCGCTCCCATTTTGCCCTGTTTTTCCTACAATAAACCCATGGCAGAAAAAGATCTCAGTGCCTATAAATCTTGTTTAACATATTTGAATCACAAAGGTCCTGGAGGAGGCGAGTATGACTTGACTGAAATGTTGGTATGTTAAAAGAGAAAGCTCAAAGGTGAATATGGCACAGAGATTCTGATTATTCAACAATAGTCTCAAATATTTTCAAAAACAGATTTAACTTGGAAGCTAAAATGTCCATAAAAGAAAAAATTATTTGACATCTAATTCATCCAGGACAGTTTTTTTTTAAAAAAGACCTTTCAATTAATACAAGAGAAGGAAACTCTGAGTTAGTTAAGTTTTCTTTCCAAATCCTAATGTCACCAAAGACTCTACCTACCAACAGAAAAGTAAGACAAAAAAACCTATCATGGTGCCAACTACTCTAGTTGTCTTGGGCAAGTCACTTTATTTCTGTTTTGACTTTCTTGAAAAATGATAGATAGCTATTTCACAGTAAGAATTCCATCCCATAAGCAAAGCGCTTTGAAGACAGCAAGCCAGTTATATTTTAAGGCCATTATTTTTGTCCTGAAAAGCATTTGTTTTAAGTTGGGCATCAGATGTCCCTGTATTGTATATTAGCCTAAGAGTGTCAGCCATACAAGTTTAAAGATTTCTCAGAGCGAAACAGAACCTTGAATGTGTTTATGAGTTAGCAGCCAGTCTGGCAAACCACCAGTGGCAGAAACCTTTCGTGTGGGGAAGCAGAAAGGGATTCTAGACGTCAAAGGCATGCAAGCAGAAGGAAATGGGGGAAGCGCGCAGACCTGGGGAGGAGGAGAGGGAATAGGTGTGTGCAGCTCCATCCTGGTGTTTCCAGTTCCACATGTGAACACAAAGGCACACAGAGCAGCCTCTATATGAAGGACAAATAAATATTCTGAAGACCAAAGATTGTGAATTCAATTGAGCCTTAATTCAGCCCAAACCTTTGGGGGCTTATGCATCATTAGTCTGTATCATGGCTTCCAGTCATTTGTCCCTTTAGAACAAGAACTCTCAAAGGCCTGACAAGGAGGAAAAGCCAATTGCATATTCCTGTATTCCCTACTCATTCTCCACAAGTAAGTACTGGGGGAGGAAGTTGCCTGTAATTAGGACACATAAACTTTACAAGATATATTTCAAGTAAAAAGCATAACCCAAAGGTTCCTCTGTCTACTATAGCACTGCCACATTTGTCATTTAAAATCCAAAAGAAACCCACCTGTATAGCATCCCTAAAGATGCAGTAAAGAATCTCAATAAATGTCTGCAACAAACACATCAAATGCCCCACCAGGTGTGCAAATAGGCAATAATAAGCAGAACTCCATCTCTTACACCCAGGGAGGTAACAATCACAGCATTGCAGTTTCCCAATGAAAAGGGGATATGGGAAAGGCAGAGTGCTTTGGAAATCTTTTGACCAGGTCTCTTCTGAGTGCGCTACTAGGGGTGTTCTTCCTCCACTTTGTCGCTTCTAGAATGACATGCAGAATATTATTTTCTTGCAGCTATTGTGAAGGGGATCTGTGAGCGAAAATAAGATACTAGATGTGAAAGCTATCATCACATTGTCCAGAGGAAGGTGTTTGTGTTTGCTGTGTGTGTTTGTGTTTGTGTGTGTGTGTGTGTGTGTAAGGGAGAGAGAGTGAGAGAGAGAGAGATAAAGAAAGAGAGAGACAGAGAGAGACAGAGAGAGAGACAGAGAGAGAGAGAGAGAGAGCACTTATGAAAGAGAAATCTCTGAGTCTAGAAGCTCAATATAGCTCATAAGTGCTCCTGAATTCTTGGGTTTGATTTGTGTCCTGAAGAAAGCAGAAAAGAGTGAAGATTCTAATGGTGCTTCCTGCAGAACTTCCATACTACCAAGATTCATAACCCGGTAGTACACACCTGATCATCTCATTTCCCATTTGAACAAGATTTTTTCTAGGACAGGGAAAGGTGAATCAAAGGCAATTAAAATGCTTTTAAGCTTCTAAGAAAGCTGTTCCAAGTTTGAGGTGAAAGGGCATCATATCAGGTAAGCATGTGTGTCCAGGCAGACCCACAGGCTCGCTGCAACTAACCTATGTGCAGGTTTGGACTGTTGGGGAATAGAGGTTGAGTTCAGTAAATAAACACTCCCCACACTTCAGCTCCTTTCTGGCTGTGTGCTCTGGCCCTTCTTCTCATCTGCAGGGTTCAAATTAATTATACACTTTAATTTCATGAATTATTAATTTGATTCTGACTCGGCAGCTTATGATTATCCAGCGCTACAGACTATACAATTCCAGCTTCATTAAAACATCACCAGCTGCCTGAGAGACAGACATTAAATAGGGGAGAGCAATAATAAAATTAAGCTTCCAGCGCATAGCAACAGAGTCTTCCTCAGCTGCAGGCAGGGTGGTGCTGTGCTGCTAGGTTGGCCCAGGGAAGAAAGGCAAAAGTCCTTTCAGACAAGTCCAGGCCCTGCTCGGAGTGGGTTTCTTGGCCTTCTACCAAGAAACTTCAGGTGTACACAACTTCAGGTGGTCAGATGGCATGACTCCAGGGGGTTACACATTCATCTGTCCATCTGTCCCCAACTCCTTCCATTGCTACCGCTCACACTCATCTAACATTAACTCCTTGATGACGGCCAATGCTCCAAGCACAATCAAGCTGTCCACCCAGCCAGTGTTTCCAGAGTGCCAACTTGTAGGGACAGCGCACAATGGCTGTCAGCTTAACACACACAGCAGAATGCAAGTCTCAAAAAGGCCCAAGAAACATCTTGATGCTGAATTTCTCTTCTCTATCGTAGGCCCGTTGGTTTGTGAAGAGGTCCTATGGTGTTTGGAAAGGGATTGGACTTTACTGTCATCTTTCAACATGGCCAATTCAGTTACCTCCCCATTTCAAGATTATCTGTGCATAATTTCTAGTCTAAAGCCTTGTATATATGGGATTCTTGATTGATACAAATTTGCATGCCCCATCTTCACATTTTTGCATTGAGAGAATTGAGTTTATAATCTCTAAAGCTGTTTTCAACAGAAAGTTTCCCATACAGACCTTATGACCCAGAGATAGTTTGATGGCTCTCCCCACTGGAAATTCACTGCCTACAATCAATGGGGAGTACTAGAAACCGTGTATGTATAACTCAGTACAGTCATTGCCCTAGAGCTTGGCTGTGTCCTCTTGGACCTTTGCTCTGTGAAAAGAAGTCCTGGGCAAGGCAGAGCTTCTGTACCATTGGTAATGCTCATACTCGTCAAAGAATTCAAAGAAGTTATCGGCTGCTGAGATACAGTGCCAGCTAAGCCAATATTATAGAAATATGTGAAAAGTGAGGGAGATGACCAAAGAAAGAAGACACTGAGAAATGGATTCCCGACAGTAAGTGAAGAAGGAGGGTGAGAGGGAAAGAGATCCAAGCATATTTTTTCTTCTACCCTGTAAACCAAAAAACACAGTTAAGAATACAGAGTCCTCAGTGGATTAATATACTCCTTCAAATAAATAAAACCACAGCACTTCCTCCCAGTAACTTTGTGGCAAAACAATTTGTAGAAGGAAAAGGTTGGAATTTAGACATTCCATTTAGTTGCTTCAGGAATCTAAGAACCCCGAACCTTGTGGGATTTCAGATCGATGGAATTAATTAAGGGAGATGTCCAGCACTCTCCACTAAGTAATCAGCAGGTACAGTAGACCTGAAAGTCTATAAAGAAAAATGGAACAGGATGACACTGAGGGAGGCAGTAGGGATTAAAAAATGAGCATCGGAATGAGAAAGGCACACACCCATTGATCGAGGCATAAGAGATTAAGGCTCCAGGGAACAGGAAGGAGATTCTGTAGCAGAAAGTGGTTACAGAGTATGAACATAAGCTGCAGATGTCTATAATCAGTGACAGCCAGGCATTGCCTGACAGGGACCACTGGTCAGGGAGTCCAGAGCTGAAGAGTCTGTCCAGAAAAAAAGATGTAAAATAGAGTTTAAAAGACGTTAGCATTTTACAGGGCAGTAAATCACTGCATGCCATATTATATCCTATTTATTATCTATTTCTTTGACTAAAAGGGAAGCTCCATGAGGGAAAAGGTTTTCCCAATTCTCCTCACTATTGTATTCCCAGTGGCCAGAACACAGACTATTGCCAATACTACTACTAATAATAATATGCTCAGTAAAATTTGTGAAATGAATAGGCAAGTAATGGCACATGTATGAATCCTTGTAGGTGAATACAGGGACCTCTGTGGTAGTCCTGGAGTGTGACCAGGACAAGCAGAGGTAGGGGGAGAAAGAAGGAGCCACTGCCCTGGCTGCTAGGGAGACAGCATTCAAATCTGTATAACATGAGCAAACCTAGGGTTACTTGATTTTTCACATCAATGCTAACAAACAGGAAAGTGAGAAAATCTAGATGAAATATTTTTGGAGGCATTCTGCAGGGGAAAATAACTGCACTTTCACAACAGAGCACTGTAGCCCAAAGAATTCAATTGTTTATGCTTTGAAGACCTGCTGCTGCTTTCTCTGTTCATTCCCAGTGCTGCCCAAAATACACTGCCACCCACCTTTATAGATGAAGTCACCGAGACTTTGGAAGAGTGCCCCAAAGAGAATCCTGGCCACCCTAGGCACCATGGAGAGAGCCTCACAATTGATGCGTGACAGTCAGGTGTCTCCCCAAGGGCAGTGGCAAGTCTAGTGTCCTCTGGGTCCAGGTGATCTTCACAACACAGGCTCCTTGTGTGACAGTGCCATGGGGTAAATTCCAGAAATGGGAGTCGAGTTGTCAGTCTCTCATGAACCCTAGAATGCTCACAGACTCTTAGGATTGGAGAAACCTTTAAAGACACCTGTACTTGCCCTTGCTCACTCAGTCATCTTCTCACAGTTCAGGCAAATAGAACCGAAGACATCCTGACATCCTTTTGGAGAAAGAGGGCCCCTCCCACGCCCAAGAGGTTGCTTTTAAAATTTGTTGCAATGAAGATACAGCCACTTTGAATAAACCTCAGCAAGGAAATCACAGGAGCTTTCAGTATGCCACAGTTCCCAGGCGGGGACAATATCTCCCTTAGGCAAGAGGTCAAAAGAGCAGACTAACAATGTTCCACTGGGCATCTCTATTACCTTTAATAGGCATCTCACACCCCCACCCAATACCACTCACTATTCATACTGAGTAAGTTAATAGCTGGGCCTGGAGGCTGGCATACTCAAGGTCCAATAATAACATTTCTCCGTGTGAGCCCCCAGTTTGGGCTCTGGAGAAAGACATCCTTGAGGGGCTTCTGTTTGTGTCAGCAGATGTTAGCCTGAAAAGTAGCAGCTTTTGTTTCTATAACTTCTCCCAAATGAAGTTAGAAGCCTCCAGGGCTCTTGGATACACCAAAGCAGTCAAGCAGCATTGCTTCTCTTGTGGGCAGAACTATAATGGTGTGGTGTGGTGGTGGTGGTGGTGGGGGCCAGAATGCTGACTTTGATTGCAGAGTATAAAATGTCATATTTCCAAGTGTCTCTAAAAAGGGTCAGCACATTCACATCAGGACCTTGGCACCAGGGAGACTTGGCACACAGAGACTCAGCCATCTAGGAGCCAGGACTCCAAACAGGTTCATGTTTCCCATGAGCCCAGATAGCTACGAAATTGCCTGTGGTCATTAGAACCACAGGCCCATAAAAAATAAAAATAAAAATATGCAGAACAATGAAGGAAGAATTCTCTGAAACAGAAAACACAATCTTTCATTGTTTCCCCTGTCTTTACAATAAAAACGCAGCGCTGGATCTGTGTAGACATGGGGACTTTCCAGTTTCCATGTAAGGCTGGACATTTTTGCATTCCATACAAATTAGTTGCTCAAAATCAGAATCAATTGTCATAAAAATGTAGGGAAGTATTTTCCCACGGGGCAAGTATTTGTGGTAAAACTGGAAATGTTCAACTTGATTATAATGCTTCACGAAAAGGTCAGCGTGGGATTTCAGTGCTTTACCTTGAGGATGTTAACTCGGTTTGCAGTGGGGTGCAATGGGCAGAGTCAGTCTGCCGAAGAGCTCGCCGTGTCCACATCACTCTGATTACATGTCACAGGGCCAGCAGCAGACCCTGTGCTTCAGAAAACCAATGAATGCATGTGCACGCTAGCACTAGCACAGATACATGCTTCAGAAATGCACCAAGCCCTCATGGGTGCTGGAGTCCAGGCAACTCTAAATTCAAAGACAGGAGTGGTGTGCCACAAACAGGACAAAAAATTACCATGCAGCAATCTAAGGCAAGGGATCTCAACTTGGTAGTTCATGGCACTATATTACTCACTTAGAAAGCTTGCCAAAAATACATATTCCTCAGTTGCCACACCCAGAAATTCTGATCTAGGGCACATACAAAATTGTAAAAGGCCCCCAGGTAATTCCAATATGCCTTACCCTACTTCCTGGTTTCCTGTAAATACAGTATTTGCCACTCCAGCCAAGTACCAAAGAGCTTTCAAATACTCAGGCCAAGTGAAAATAACCCCCTTTCTGAAGTCTAGGTTCAAGGTGGATATTTGTCACAGAACTTCATTACATTTAGACCTACAGTTCACAATCCATATTTTATTCTAGACACCTGACCATGAGCTTTCTAACCTTCCTGCTAACAGGATGAATAACAGACGGCGGAATTTTTCTTAACCTTACCTCAGATTTAAACTCAAAAGAGAGTGGATAGAAAAATGGCTGATCATCAAGTCACCTGCTCCTGGGATCCCACCCTGAATACTGTTCCCACTCACAGACCAGCATTCCTGGGCAGCTCTCCTCTGCAGCTCTTGGTAGCCCCCTAGCTCGTTCAGTTTATCAGATCAGACAAGGTCCCTGCCCCAGAGCAAGGCTGAGGAGAATTCTGAAACACTTTCGTTATCAACCACAAATTGTCATCTGGCTAGATCCCAAGGGTGAGCCTCTCCCCTTTCAGTAAATCCATGTGTGATTCCACTTGGGGGAGAAAGATTGACTTTGAGAACTGGGCAAATAAGATTCCACTCTCGATTTCCAAAGACTCAAACCAAACTTGCAAAGTCACAACATTTTTACATTTTAAAACCTGAAACTCTGGAATAGACTTCCCTTTCTAAACTAAATCCTTTCACAGAGAGGAGAGTCTTTCAACAGTGCCACCATTTTCACGTAAAGCTGAGTGGGTCAAAACCTTACTGAGTCTTCATCAGCTTGGCTTTCACAAAGTTGCAGAGGTGGGCTGGCCTCATCCACAAAGCCTAGGCAACTCCAGTGCTCAAGTGCTTCTAGGTCAGTGCCACAGGAATGCTCATCATGTGACAACTGAACCAACAAAGTTAAACACTGTATTTGTCAATCAAATCCCAAGTAATCCTAGGTCATCAGACATTACTCCTGGACTTATGTATTCCATAGTTAAACTGACAGGAGCAGCATGCAAGATGAAGGCCATTATACATTGACCACTGAGAGTCAAATCATTCTAAATCCCTAAATGTGATCCAACTAGAAGCTGCTATTCTCAGCAAGCTGACTTTCACCCCAGGTGTGGCTATCTTTATGAAATTTTGGGTGACGGATCCTTTGGCTAAAAACAACATAGATTCTCCAAAATTACCCTGGATATGGTACAGAGGCTGTAGTACAATGCCAACAACACAAGTTATTATTATTTTTTAATGTCAAAGAAAAAGGTATACAATGTCACATAATGCGCAGGTTCAAAAGGAAGAGAAACTGCTGTTTTTACTAAGGTATCTGCAGCTTAGGAATCAGACATGGATCTGATTTTCAACTCCTGTGACTTAACCCATGTGTTTCATTGGGCAAGATACCTTACACTGAACTGTAGTATCTGAGTCTATACAAATGGAGACAACATTACTTACCCTGATACTGCTTTGAGGATTACGTAGAACAACAAATATGGTATATGATACAGAGCATGCTTAATAAAAGATGGCTATTATTTTAACAGTTATAATTGTTATAGTTATTCATACAGGTTAACCTTCTCTTTGAGGTTATGCTAGGTGCTATTTGTTAGGGATCCACAAGTCCTGGCTAAGATGCAGATAATATTAATTCTACTTTCTCCTCTGAAACCACTGTCTCCCCCTAGTGGAGGCCTATTATTTTGTCTGCTTTTAGCGCTACCTCTCATGCCTTTGGAGAGGCACACCTGTTTCTAAACAATACAGGATGAAATAAATGCTCGTTTTGCTTCTCTGTTGGAAATGAGGCCTTGGTCCATGTAGGAAATGTGTCTGGAGTGTGTTTGTTCTAACTTTCTGGAGCTAACACACCTGCCCAAGTAGCTGGGATGCTGTATTCCCACTATCCCAGAGCTAAGAAAGTCCCAGCTGCTGCTGAAAGTATTTTTAGCTGCATTATTTATTTGAACACCTGCCTTACAAGCCTAGACAGAGTTCAGTGTGGGAGGGGAGGGGCCACTGGGACTCTGAAGCTTCCCTTTCTAATATGGCAGCATTGCTAGTCTGTCTCCATCCCAAGAAGGGCCATCCTCTCCCCAAAGGTTCTGACATACCACATACCACTCTATGACAGGTTTCCAAAGAAATACCTCTGATGTCATGTTCTTCAACAGAGGCTCTCAAAGAGCCTATGAACTCTATTGCTGACCCAGCCTGTGGCACAAAGAACATGTCACCCTGGAAGCTATTCACATGTGAGTCACCCTCATCTATCTCTCTGGTGGTGGCACAATGCTAGCCAATATAATTTTCTTTATTTTTATCAATAGGAAAAGTGAGATACATAAACAACTGGCACAGGCCATCTTCTTTCCAACCCTCTGCTTGTTTGGTTCTCAGAGATGATGCCCAATCTTCTACCTTCTGCTGACTCCTGTCTACCCATTTTGAACCCATTTCTGGCCCTAGTTCCTTCAGTTCCCCACCACTGTTACCCTAAAATGTTGCTGTCCTCTGCCTCCAGAATGGCATGGTGTCTATGTTCCAACATCTAGTATTTTAATCATGGTCTATGTGACCACCTAGCTCCTCATATGTGCTCCACAAATTGAAAGAATGATTTCGTAGGTCTTAGAAGAAAGAAATTGTGCAGATTTTAGCCAGTTTGTCCTTTTGAATAGTTTCCTAATTCTGCTCCAGACACATACCAGGTGTTGGACAGAAGTTTGCAGACTGACTAAAAGCCCCCTCTCAAAGCTGTATTGCAATCTGCCATTATTAAAATGTCTACAAACCGAAATTCTAAGTCCTGTCACTTGGGTCTGGCTCACCAGTTCATGCTTTCTTTGTACATTCTGCCTTGGGCTAAATTGCCTAATTTTTCAAAATTTAGGTTTCATATTCTGTTCAGGGGGTGGGGAGATAATTATGTATTTAATGCATAAGAGCATTAAGCGACTGAGCATTAACAAAAGGGTCTAGATATGGGATGAGTGATGCTATGTTTAGTGCAGAGAAGCAGGGGCTTACACAGAGCAGTGGGTGGTGTGCTCAGTCCTACACGTAAAAACAATACTTGGCAGTCACTACACACACCATCTCTGTATGGCCTGAAAACATCTTGCTGGCATGATTCATTAGCAGAATACCCTTATACTTAATGACCCAAATGTACCAGCCATGTGCCCCTGAAAAGCAAGTGAATTCCAAGAAAACAGCAGCTTTCTTACCCTTGCCTCTGACAAAATGATCTCTCTGCTTTGGAGGTCCTGACCTGTCTGGATGGCTGCTTTGAGAAGCTTAAGCAGGGACAGGCTTTGTGGCCAGTCAGCATCACGTGAGGTAGAGATGAGAGGAGGCTTGGGATACACACAGTTGGGTAGTGCAAGTTAGAGACGAAAGACATGGATTCTTAAGGTGCTGGCTTAGATTTCTGAGTTGAAGGAATAGACTCAGATAATTCAGACTCATCAATTTTGGAAGGGAACTTCACCCAGCTCTGTTTTGCATTTAAAGCATGAACCAGTCAAGCGTAAGTAGACTTTCTACAATTATTCATTCATCTAACAAATACTTATCAAGTACCTCTTATAGTCCAAATGTAAATCTAGGCCCTGTAATTCAAGACGAAACAAGTCAAAATCATCTCCCATGGTTCTGTGTAAGTCCTTTTCGGGGCATATGACAAGATTCCACAGCAATTCCCCAAATTGGGGTCTTGGGCAGCTAAGAATACACTGGCTCCTGCTTCTAAGAACCTCAAAGAAAACTGACTTACAAGATCACCATGCTTTCCCAAGTCTTCAAGAGCAACCAACTATAAAGAAGACAACAACAAAATTCCAGGATTCTAATCAGGCCTTTTTAATATGGAAAGATCTCCCATCAGCTCTATCAAAAATATTATTAACATTTTTCAATGTACACACTTAGGAAAATCATTTAATGAAAGAGTCATCACTTGAGAAGTCCAATTAAAAGTCATATTCATTCATTCATTCATTCACTCCTCCACAGCCAACATTTATCAAGCAGCTTCGTGTGCATGGTACTGGATGAGTTAGGTTCCTTGGGAAATACTGAGATGGATGGCACAGTCCCAGTTCTCCAGGAATTTAAAAATCAATTGGAAAATTACCATCTTCATTTTACAGATGAATAACCAGTGGCATGGACAGTTAAGGGATTTATTTTAAATGCTTTATCCTATAACTGAATCATAATATGAAGTCATCAAAAAGATGAAAAAGCACTGAGCACGAAGGTAGAATATCTTAGCTCCTGGTTCACGCTCACTGGGCAGGTCCAGTCTTTTCCTTGGCTATTTAAATCCCTCATCTACAAAACGAGGGATTCATTTGCAGAGTGGTTCCTTTTAGCTCTATGATGATAGGATTCAAACACTTACGACCAATAAAGTTTGTGGGTTAGAAGTAAAGAACTCATTCTTGGGCAAGTGGAATGAATTAGATACAGAATTTTATTTAGAGAATGTAAAGTCTTGTCTAAGGGGATAGGCTATTCCATTCTATTGGCCACTGATGCATTTCTTCTTAGAAGTTACTTAGACCTACATGTGGATATGTCCTCTTGGGTGGACTTTTCAACTGCTATTTCTGCAATCACAGCAATTAAAGGCAAAGAAAGTCAGTGCCCTTCCTAGCTCTCCCTCCAGTCCTGCTCAGTGTCTCAGTAATACATATTTGCAAGAATTAGGTTGCTCCTTGTAAGAATAACTGCTCTAAAGACAATGAAGTGTGATGTGACAAAATGGGACTTACACGTAAAGAACTCTTAGTTAAAAGTTTAACAGGCAATCAGAAGGTTGAACTGGATTACTAGATCATATGTACAACCCCTTCCACTTTTAGCTTTCTACAGTACTAGGAGTTTTGTGAGGATAATGTAAAAACTTTCCTTACTGAATGCTAATCAGTGAATAGAAAATGTTAAACAATACCCCTTATTTTCAGTTCGTCTGTACTTACTTCCAAAAAAATTTGGAAATCAATGTTGAAAATCTCAGTCTGGATTTTTTTAAAAAAGATTATTTAATAATTTCATTGCACTTTGACCCTCTATAGAGATGTTGTTTGAACTTGATGTCCCCCAAGTTGCCAAATTGCTAGTGATTTTGCAACATGTGAGATATAAAATCATATATGCAATAATCTAAATTATAAGATTGGATTTGAGTCCTTTTGTGTATATATTTAATTTTTAGCTTCCTGCTTTGACACATCATCTGTCCTCAACACTCTTATTTTTGGGTCCCAGAGGCACAGGTGGTTCTTACTCCAGGCTATGTGGAAAGTTCTGCTGTTCAGAGATTAATGCATAAAAGGAGCCTTGTAAATAGATTAGCATGATAATGATAACAGTGCTTTCCGCTGCCTTCTGTGTGCCCCTGAAAGTGCCTGCCCTCCCCCAGGCACCCTCGCTCCACCTGATTCTACTCTTTGAGTCCCAGAAAGACAAAGTGATACCCAAAACAAGCAGCTGTCCAGAGAGTGAGAGGATGGAAAGAACTGGTAGAAGAGTGGTGGAGAGAGACCAACAGAGGCAGAATAGAGAGCACAAAGCCCAAGGTGCATACAGATGGGAAGGTTTATACAGAATGCAGAAAGGAAACACAAGGCTTCACTGCTTGGGAGTGAGGCTGCAGCTCAGTGGTAGGACACTTGCCTAGCAAGTGCAAGGCTCTAGGTTCGATCCCCAGACCTCCCACCCCCAAAGAAAGATTTCAGTGCTTAATGCAAACGTTACATTCAATCTTTTCCTTTTTAGGCCAATGACTGCAACACCCACTGAATCGTACTTCCTTTTCATTTTAATTTGGAAGCCAAAGCTAGTTGCAGGCTTGGTTTTAACCTGTCACTCTGTAGGAATATGCTTGAAGGAACTTTCCTGGAAGGCTTTTACCAGGAGGCAGAAAGGTGAACCTCAGAAAATTTACTACTCTGCCTTTGGAGCTGAGTATCAACCATTGGTGAAGGACTGAGTGGGGCCACAGTGGATGCTCATGGATCTGCCTGTGTCCTTCCCTTAGCCTAATAAGCATCTGGTCGCTTTGTCTGAATGAGGATGCCGAGTAGGGCTGGGAAGGTGACTCTGGAGGGACACCACGGCCATGAAGACATCCATGCTAAGTGGATTAAGATAGAAAGCAAAGTCAGTTCCTCCAGCGGGAGGGAACGTGGAACACAAAACCCGCCTGCACGGATGGACACTCAACCTACAGCAGGGAGACTCTTGAAAGGAACAGGCGACAGGGCCCACACACCAGGCCAGGAAACTCAGCCTCTTCCCTTCCTTTGTCTCCTAAGACCTGCTCGTGTTTTCCCTCATTTGAAGGGAGCCCGGAGCACGGGGAGCTGGGTTGACCCTCCGCCTCCAGTGTTGATTAACATCCCCTGCCGCCTCACTCTGACCCCATGGAGCACACATTACCATCCACCCCACCTCCTTCCTCTGTGCCTTCTGATATCAACTGGGAAAAGGGAATCTAAAAATAAAGCTGGGGCCAGAGTGTGTACCACTCGATTGGGCTCCTGCACTCACAGATCTGCTTATTTTGGCCTATCTCTCCCCAGCGATAAGGCTGCTAACAGCCTGTTATCAGCCAGTCGGTGAAAATGTGCTCCAGCCTGATTAGGCCTCAGTCTTTGCCAAGGTTATAAACAGCCGTTATCGTTTTCCCGAACAGAATAATCCGGACAGTATCAGCTCAGAAACATATGGGCCACACAGAGAAGATAGCCGCTGACGGACACTTCATTTTAATTGTAACGAGTGGGTAGCAGCAGCCTGCACACAGCAGACAGACACTGCCCGATTGGCAGCAGGGCTCACTTAAAAAAAAAAAAAAAAGAAAGAAAGAAAATCTTTTCTTCCTTCCCTAGTTTCCAACGCCTAAGCTGCTTTCATATTCTGGGTGGCATAATGAACTGGACCCTACCTCAGATGTTACCAGTCACCAAGCATGACCTTTCCTGAAAAGGCAGATGGGGCCCTTCTGATTCTCTTATGGAGGAAAAAAATCAGCAAAAGGAAGCAATATATACTTCTCTCTGCTCCTCAGCCCCCAAATCAGTTTTTCTGCCCTGTGTTCCTTCCTCACCCTAATCTCACCCCCCCGCCAGGTGGACTTCTGCCTCCAAAGCCCACAGCAGGCTCTGGGTACCTGGCAGCTGAGTATTTATAAATAGTGCACTTAAACGGCTCTCTCCACGCAGTCACAGACATCAACCAAGGCTAAGGTTGGAGGGGTGGGACACCGACCCATGCACTTTCAGAATTTGTGTCCTGAAAGCAATTTCTAAAACCTGGTTTCTCCCCATGCTCTTTGGTGACACACTCTTTTCAGACTTGTCACAGAAAGTCAACTAACCAGTGTAAAGCAGAAGAAAGACAAACATCAAAACAAAAACCAAAACAAAAAAGCCACAACTGCGATGCTGAAAGGATGGGTGAAAGGATGCACCTGTGCACTTCCAGGTCAGCAGGGGTCCCAGGAGTAACAGCGCAGCCCTGGGTCACAGCTGCTGGCAAGCAGCCAGCAGCCCCGCTGCTTTTTTCAGAGGGATGACACATTTATTCCCCCTTGCGTGTCATCAGAAACAAAGTGAAAGGAGAGGAGAGGAAGGGAAGGGAAGGGAGAAGAGGCCCAGAGTGAGAGGTCCTAGTGTTACAGGCAGCTGGGTTAGTTAGAAATATTATAGGCAGTCAGACAGGGCTAGGCTTTGAAGGAGCCAGTGCGGAAGCCCAGATACCTTGCAACTGGGGGAGACAAACACCTCCTGCTGTGGGCCAGGTCTCAAGACAAAAGATCAAACAAATGCACCCATATCCTAAGGACTGACTCTAAATAGGTTTCTGCTACTTGAGAAAGCCAGAAGTCACTATCCCAACCCCCTATGGAAAGAGTCACTACCCCATAAGCATGCCCACTTTCTACGTGACTCGCTCCCCCATTTGTTCCTGATTTAATCAATTTTACCTGAGCAATTAAATCTTACTGCTTAGCCATAGCTACGTCCCACCTTATGCCCACCTTATGAGCTCCCTTTTTCCCCACCTTGGACCCAGCTCACCTTGTGATCTTGCTCTATAAAAGTCCCTAGAAAAGACAGAGTCTTTGGCAACCCACTCGGGACCCCTTCTGTCTCTCTGTCAGACAGAAGCTTTCTTTCTCTCAATAAATATATTCTGCTCTTAACCTCCATTGCTCCTAAAATTCGTTCTTCGATTTTTAGAGAACACAAACTTGTACTGGACATCTAGTAAGTTGCGAGTTTCATTCCCCCATATCACTAGCAAGGGAGGGCGGCTCTTCCGGCATTGGGCAGCAGACTCATTTTGTGTTGTCACTACTGTTCTGCTAGGCTCATGCCGGGCTGGCCAGGTGGAGTCAGCGAGAGCAGGCGGGACTCTGAGGGAGATAAGCACCGGTGCCCACCTTGGATGTGGCCATCACCATTCATCCTTGTACTCTACCTTCAGATGTCACAGTATTTCAAAGTATTAAGTGTCTTCAACTTGGTCTTCTTTTCCTAACACCCATCTCTATTTTCCTCCCCTCTTTCCTCCTTAAACCACCAAGTGTCTTCTCCTCATGTTTACCTTCCTCACTGAATTCAACAACTCTGATTGCTATTGCTGATTCCAGTTTAAATGTGACTTCTGGGGGGATTCTAATGCAAAGGGCAGGAAAGAACAGAAAGGATAAAAAGAAAAACCACACATGACTGACTCAAAAAAAAAAATCCCTCTGACCATGAGGGTGCTTGGCGTCAGTTTCTAACTTTGCAGATGCAGAAGACCGCTGCTGTGTGCAGGAAGACAGGCCGCAGTAGCCGGCATTGACTGCACACTGGTAGATTGTGCCTTACGGATCTGAGCATCCTGCAGCACTGTCTTCCTGTAATCCTCAGGGCCACTCTCCAACTCATACCCTCATGGGCTCCTCCCTCTGGCATCTCTACTACTCCAGAGTCCTTTGGGTCAGTGGCTACCTCACACCAAGGTGCCACCCTTTTCTACAGCTTCTGCAGGTCTGTGCCTGGCTCAGCCACTACCTCTATTCCCACATAGCCTTCCATAGACAGGGACCCACCCCCACAGGCTGCACAGAGAACCCCGTCCCCGAGATGACTTCTGGTAGTTTAGCATCCAGTGAAAACTGAGGCTGTGGTAATGTTCCTGCAATAATATCAAACTCAAAAGGGAAGGAGGACAGAAATTATGCTGCTAGCTGAAATGAGCCTGAGGCACATTTTTGTTTTAATTCTTTTTTTTTTTTTCATGGCTTTTCAACACCTGCCTTTGCTCTGCCACTCTCCTAACAAAATATAGTTTAGGATACTTTGCAGTATTAGCAAAAGCTGGCCAGCAAATCTGTGCAAGACACCATGCAGTGGGTGGTCTATATGCAATGTCTTGGTGGTCTTGAGCTCAGTGCCCGGCAAAGTTTCAAGGTTACACCGTCTTTCCCTAATTGCCATCCAAAAGGGAAAATACCCTGGAAACATGAGAATCCCCCTCTGTGGGTAAGAATCTGCTCAACAGTAGTTTATTCAACCTAAAGTGCTTTTCTCCCCTTTTTCTACTTTTGTTTTCTTACTTTTTCTCTTTCAGCGAACCCAGCTTTGTTCTTCCACAATTTCAGGCTAAGGAGAGCAGATGATTTCCTGGGGTGGGGGCTACTTCTCTGGGGGGCTGGCGCCCACTGTGCCCACAGTCCCTTTCCACTGATTAGCCTCCCCTTTCTTAGAAAGAAGGCTGGCTCGCTCGGTGGGGGCAGCTGGTACCTTTAGAGTAACTCTTGGTGACAAAAGTGACTACAAACACTTAGGTGGGCTGCAGCCATCCTGTCTACTGGGGCTGGCACTGTGGGCTGGCAGTCCTCATGAGTCCTATTTTCAGCCTTCCGAGAGCTTCTAGGACATGACTGTGGGTATTGAGTTTCTTGGGGTCCGCATACATGTGAGCACCTGAAGAATTACCTTGCTCCTGTCTATGTATCTGCAATACCAGCCGAGTACCTGGCCTCCAATATGCCATCAATAAATGGTGGTTGAAATAAAGGCATAGACTTGGCCCAAACTTGCTCAGATGGGGTGGTCTAAGGCCACATATGTTTTGGAGACAGATTATACTTAAGACCTACCCCTATCCCACTTTCTAACTCTACCTTGATTATTTACTGTTTCTCCATCTTTAAAATGGTGATAGTCACAGTACCTGCATGAGGGTTATGTAGGTTCAAATGCATCTAGACTAGCACCTGACACAGCACAGTCATCTGATTTATGAACACGCACTTGTTCATCCACATCTGTACCTTAAACACAGCCCTGCTATTCCACCAGGCAGCCCCTCTGACCAAAGAGGCTATGCCAAGGAATTCTGGTTCCAGTCTCAGGTTTGCTAGGACTCCAAGGGTCCCTTATTCACTCAGCCTCTGCTTCGGTGGTATGTGTCAGGCAGAGGGTCACCCTACCTTGCCTAACTAACTTGCAGTTGGCTATGAGACACTGTGGGCACACATGGAAAAGCAAAATCCAGGATGTGAAATGCTCTGGCAAAGGAACTTCAAATTAAACACTGCATGGCCCTTGTGGTGTGCCCAGGGTGCCTGGGGCCCTGCCAGTGCTCTCCCATACAATAAAGCCGTCATTCCTCTGGTACAATCCACAGTGCTTGCGTGGTGATAGTCCCCAACATGCCCTCTGTTCAGTTGGAAGCTAAGTCACTTTGAGGACTGATGCCAGACACCTCTCTCTCTTTTGCCTATGGGGCCATCTTAGTAGAAAACACAGCACTCCTTCCTGGGAGCAGCAGATCCTCATTTTCACAGCCCCCGCACCCCGCCCCATCCTTCCAGTCTGTGAGTTTTCTTTTTCTTTTTTTCTTTTGCCTAGAAAGGAAGCATGGGTGTCCATTTGCATTCCCAAGACAAGCTCTTACACATAAAATTCATTTTAGTATGGAGGGTCTTCTTAGTCTCTCTCCTTCCTCTCCCGAGAAGCTGCAGTGAATTCATAAGCAGCGCCAGGGGTTTCAGTACCAGGGCCTCCTGTAAGACAGGATTATGGGGCTGGTGCATCTTGCATGGACTGTCTGTCTGTCTGTCTGTCTCTCTCACGCAGGCACACTCCATAATGATTTTTGTCTCATTAGTACAAGATCAGTCTTACTTCTCTCCGTTTTCCAGCTGTGCCCTGCCCCTGGCTTAGTCAATGTTCCCTTCCCTGGCCTCTCCTGGAAATACTGCCAAATAAAATAACAAAATATTCTTATGCTAAGGCATATTAAAACCTTGGAAAGATTTAAGCCTGGGCTTCTTGTTACGGACGCTCCCTCCTGTAATCTGTATTCCAATCTCAGTGTCAGCAGTGCTGTGATCAGAATATCCAAGGTCTCATAAAAGATTCAGGGCTTACTGACTTCCCTGACATTTGCTGTTTCGTGTTGTTCCCACTCAGTCCCTTTCAGCCTCCACAGTCCCTTTCAACCCACTGCTGTGGATGGCACATTTGAAGGCAGCTGGTATAGTCTACTAACCTGGGACAAACACACGACCTCAACCTTCCCTGGAATTTAGCTGGGACTGGGATTAGGGTTTTTATTTATTTCACCAGCTTTGTGCGTGTGTGTGAGCGCATGCATGCATGTGTGTGTGAATGGAGAGCCTTCACACTGTGCTATATCCCCAGACCTTTCTAATTTTCTTTTCCTCTTTTCTTCTCACATTCCTGTTGCTTCCTCCATGGCACCTAGAAATTGGTCTGATGAATCCAGGAGATGAACACTTCAATAAGTTTCTCCTCCTTTGCTTCAAGGGTTTTAGATGGTAGCATGCCTGAAACAGGGTGTTTGGATCTTTCTACTTCTCATTACTACTTAAATCAGAGACTTAATTAGTTAACCTTATTAAATGGTTACTTATGATTGGAAGGACAGCAGCTTACCAAATAGGACCTAAATACACCCTGACCAACGTTTAAAGTCAGATTTCTTAAATGTGTATGATTCCATGAATCTAGGCTGGGCATGGCTATCATTGATGGGTTCTGAACTGATCGTGGATATCAACAACTTGCAAATTCAGACAAGGTATATTAGGATTTGAGGGAACAGATGTTACTAAAGGGGTGAGAGTGAACAGATCGTACAGTCATAAGAATGAATGACGATCACCACAGGTGTCCTAGCCAGACCTTCCAGCACATTCCAGTGATTTGCTTTCCAATCATGTAATGTACCCAGCTCATCACAAAGATGTTTATTAAATAAAGGAAGTTATATCATACTTCTTAAGGATGTCAGGCATCCTCACAAAAGAAACCTTCTGATACTCTTACAGATTAGGGGCCCAGGGACCTATAGATATGGCAGGGAGAAGTGACACATGGTCATATGGCTAACGCTACCCAACCATCAAACATACTAGGGGCCAAAAGAATGGTGGTTTCATTGAATGACAGAGCTGAGACACTGTCAAGATGCCTCTCAGTATGCTACAAGTGTCTGAAATAATAATAATAATAAAAAAAAAAAAACTCAAGCATAGAATTCCAAAACTCAGGCAGTCAAAAACCAAAGGCCTATTATAATTCAATCTCTTTTGAAAACACATTAGCTTAATTATTTCTGTAAATGCTATGGCCATTAGACACATTAGCGCTGAATCCCAGATCAAAGTCCCATTCACACAAACAAGGTACTTGCACAATATTAGGTAGCATAGAGGTGAACAGGTGTTTTTAATCTATCCATTACTAAAACCTTCTGAAGAGGTGGAAAAAAACCCTAGAATACAAATTGAAAATTAAAGACAAGTTGATGGTATCTCAAAATTAAACTTGTCATAGGAGAAAATTATAATCAAAATCAACTCTGTACTTTTCAAATCCTTCCCTGGGTTAGTCACATAATACATACATATACATGTGTTTCTGCATATGCATATGAAAATCAAAACAGCAAAACTTAGCAGCAGTTAATCGTAGCATGAGAAGAGCACAAGATCTAGTTTCACGTGTGGATATACCCATAAACACATTTTCAGACTTAAGTCAGTCAATAGGGAAAGCTCCTGCTATACAGCGAAGTGGGTCTGAAAAGTTATATGTAAAATACTAAAAATCAAGTTATATTGCATTCTTTGTGGAGAACACATTTGTAAAAGATGTTCATAGTCCAGTATTTCTGATAGGAAATAATTCTTTAATTCATTTTACTTGGTGGCAATAAGCTGTGTTTTTAACTGCCACACTTAACCCATATTATTTATTTAGAGTAGAATCTATTTCTTCATTATAATTTTATATTGATGAAGAGTTCTCAATTAGGGATGATTGCAAGCTCCAGGGAACACCGTGCAATGTCAGGAGACTTTCTTGACTATCACAAGAGGTGTGTGTGTGTGTGGAGGGGTGTGGGCAGAAGCCAAGGACACAGCTGTAAGTCCTGCAGTTACTAAAAGTACTGGGATCAATCAAGCAACCTGAATATAGATCACCATCAAGAGTATAACATTTTCAAATCATCTCCCTCAAAACTTTTAAGAAATAAAAAATGAGTTTAAGAGGGGAAAATAACTTACCATAGTTATATTCTGCTTATCAAAAGTGTACTTGATTTTGGTGGGTGTGGAAATGTATTACTTCATCATAAAATATTCTCTGAAAACCTGCCACCTGGACCTGCAGCACACATACACTAAGAAATGCTGGCAAATCACCAAAGGTTTGAGGGAAAAACATTTATCTGGAGACAACCTTCAACGAACAGAGTAGTATCCTGACCGATTGTGTTAAAATCAAATAAAGTAAGATATAACAAAAGCAAACTTTTTAGCCAGTGAAGGATAAACACAGCTGGTACATAGAGTCCTAAATGTGGGTATCCATCCAATTCTACAGCATCAGAGTTGTGACTCTCAGTAATAGAATAATATTATTTTTGAGATCAGTTAAGGTATAAAATGTGCGTACTCTCAGTCTTTAATATTAATAAGTCTTGTAACTAGCAGTTTCTCGTACCTCCGAATTCTTGAGCACAACTAGAAAGGGCACTTATCCTGAAAAATCTAATAAATTTACAGTTTTATATACTTCCTTCAATTGTAAAAGTCTTGTTCAATAAACTTTAAAATGCCACTATAGAGCAATAACACAGACAGTATAAACCCAGCCCTGGGAAAGCTGTGCAACCAGAAATTGTTCCCCTTTCTGCTAGAGCAATAAAGTTTTATATGTTTGAACTGACTGTAAAAAGGTTTGAATGTTGGCAACTGGGGAATAATCTGTCTTCTTTATAGTTATTATCATATTTCCCACAAGACCCCTTGGTCTGTGTCAATCCTTCTTGTATATGACACCTTTGTACTGTCAGCGAAAGCAAGTCTACTTTACTTTTTTTTTTTTTTTAACTATAGGACTTGTATCTGTTTTCCTTCAGATTACAGCTAACAGGAATAAATTATTTCTGACAAGCATCTATTGCAGCATTTTACCAAATAAAGCTGGCTGTGAGCTGCTTTTCTGAGACAGAGAGGTGGGGTGGGAGAGGCAGGGAGTCCTCTCTTGGCCTTCCCTCTCTTTCTCTCAACTGATTCAAATGCAACTCAGGGCTGGTGAAATTGGAGGAAATGCCAATAAAAGGAGATTTGTAGGAAAGTTACTCTGGATGCCAGAAACCCCTTGAACATTGTGGTCGGTCCTCCTGGGTGCTATTGGATCTATGTGGAGAAGAGGCTGAGGAAAAGGTAGGAGGGGGAATAATACATTTTCCTCCTAACCTCTCTCCTGGATTCAGGCAGCAGGCCGAGTCCAGCTGGCAAAAGTGGGTACAGTTTCCTGGACTCTAATTAGCAGCCAGTGAAAGCAATCATGGTATGGCCAATCAGGGCAGTCACCCAACAAGGGCGTTGCCTATATATTTGGGTTCCTGGCTGGCTAGTCAGGTATCTCAGCTGAAATGAGGTTTGGTGCATAGTAATAAGCAAAGAGCTGTTTTACACATGCATATTTGTGCTGGGGGGGAGGGGTTTCCAAGATACCTCCCCCCACCATACACACACAGCTCAACAGACATAGGGACCTATACCCAGTAATACGCAGTAATCCATTACACACTAATGAGTTGCACTGAATAATCCTCTCCTCTGTCACAAATCTACATCAGAATCCTGAAGTTTTTTGTCTTCATACTTTTAGAGAAGTAGAAAAAGTCAGATGAATATTTACAGATATCAAGACTTTTTCTATCAGAAGGCATTACAAGGGTAGCTATCAATGGAAATGACACAGTAGGTTATTTATCTCTGCACACCCAAATAGGCAAAATCTTTCCAAGAGACCATGAGAGTAGGCATATGACCATAAGCATACCCATGTGCATATACCCATGTGCATGCACATACCCAATATATAGCCACGTGAATGCACACTTGCTCACAATGAAATATGACACAGCCAACTTGAAGAATCAGTTCCAATACGGAAATTCTGGTGTGAAAAGGTAAATGTCAACTGAAGACCATAAATACAGCAACTCTACCAGAATGGGGATGTGCCAGCAAAACTGAACATGTACAATTACATCTCTGTGTTTTGAAAAGTTTAGCCTAGTGCTTATGACCATGGGCTTGGGCAGCTCCATCTTTACTGCTCACTACTCAAGGCTTCCTAAATGTTCAAGGCCACATTATGAAGCCTTCTTCTTGCCTTGTTAAGACAACAAGCACTTTAATTTATATGTGTTAGACATTTTTCTTCTTACCAGTAGGAGGAACAAGGATGTTCTCTCATCTCCTTCTCCTCTTTTATGCAAGAATCTGATTAACAGCCAGAGAAGGCAACCATGGTATGGCCAATGAGGGCAGTCACCTAAACTGTTGCTTACATGCTGGGGCTCCTGGCTGGCTAGTCAGGCATCTCAGCTGAAATGAGTTTTTTGTACACAGTAATCAGCAAAGACCTGTTTTATACATGTATATTTGTGTTGGGTGGGGGGAGTTCCCAAGATATCCCCCCACCACCACACACACTGCTTTGTGTATGTGCTACACACACAAGCTACAACTTCAAACAAAAGTACTCACGTGCTTCTTAATAGCTCTCAAAGGGCAGCTGCCCACTGGAAACTTATTTATGGATCCATAATTTTTATTGCTTCTACATGTATTTTGCCTGTGTGATCAAAGTTTGCAAATTATTTGCTTTGCAACAGGTGCTTGAGGATTTGGATTTGAGTCACATATCACGGTACCATTAATACAAGAAAAATAGGTGCTATTTTTAAAATCATTTTTTATGTTCACTTCGGCAGCACATATAATAAAAATATTTTTGGGGGAATGTAACTCAAATATGGAAAAGCACACAAATCGCAAGTATATAGCTCAGTGAAAAAAAAAATGAAACGCTTTAAAAATGTATACATCTTCCTCCTGTGGGCCCCACGTACTGTTGACATGAGCAAGTGAGCCAAGTTCTAACTACTCTGGAACAACACTGGATTATGGGTAAGCAGACCAGTCACCTGACCATCACCACCAGAAGATTTCAGTACTCTTCCCAGATTTCAACCAAATACAGAGTTATCCAGCTGGATCTGAAAGTATACTTTTCTTCACGAACCTCAAAGGACTTGGCTTTCAGACAATAGTGACACAGTTGAAGAGACCGCTGGGATTACACAGGAATTCAGAAAGCCACTGTGATAGGGTAGGAGCTTTTAGGCTGATAAGGAACAAAATCATCTGGCGAGTCAAGGCAGTCTCCCTGGAGAGTCCGGTGTGATTGGTGCTCAGTCCATCGATTTGATCCATTGCATAATTACAGCTGTAAGGCTAGTAAAATATCAACGTGGTGAAAAAGGTAGCCCAGTAAACACCTGGCATTACTGCCATTGCCACCACTTCCTACCATGTCTCAACTGTTACTGCTACCACGACAAATTTAGGACCTCTAATCTGGAAACTCAAAATCTAAAATACTCCAAAACTGTAAATTTTTTGTAGTACCAATGTGATGCCACTAGTGGAAAATTCTACACCATAAAATTTTACTTTATGAACAATATTGTTTAACGTATTGCATATAATTACCTTTGGGCTATGTGTGTAAAGTATATATGAAACATGAATGAATTTCATGTTTAGACTTGTATCTCATCTCCAAGATAGTTCATTCTGTAATACGAAAATATTACAAAAATAAAAAACAACTGAAGTTCAAAGCACTTTTGGTTCTAATATTTCAGGTAAGGGACACTCAATCTGTAATACTACTATTTCTGGTGTTTACCATGGGTCAGGACTTTCATAAATCCTTGAGAAAAAACATCTCATTTAATCCTTGGAGGTATTCTTACTCTAATATGTGACAATATTGTAGAATGAGAAACCTGCTTAGGGTTCTGTTTGACTTACATGCATCTTTTAATTCAATTCCAGTGATCCAAGTTTGAGTATAAGGATATATGAGAACATAAAGTAGACAGAGCCAGAGAGAGAAGTTTTCTGCTAAAGTTTTCAAAAGCTGAAGAAGAAGCTATGTATTAGACATCTTGCTATAACAAAAGATACCTAAAATTGTGCTTTTTTCTAAAGAGAGTTGCTAATTGAGTGAGAAAAGCCTGGGAAAATAAAAACAAGATATGATGGGAGAATAAAGCAGTGAAATGATAACTATGAGGAGAAAAAAAAAAACATACACACACAGGGGATAGCCCTTTTCTCAAGACATTTCTAAAACCTCTGAAAAGATAAAATATTCTCATATAAAACAATTAGGAAACCAAAATGTATATATAGTCAGCTGTTACCGACAGTAAGAAAAATTGAGTAATTCAGTGCAAGCTATCATTGTCCAAGAATGTGAGAAGAATCAAAGTTTAAAGGATAGAGAGACACTAAGTATACACAGAGGATTGAAGTAAGAGAAACATCTGAGGAACTCAAATGACTTGTGTGCAGGGGAGAAAAATAAGAACTTCTCCATGAGTAAGAGGGAGAAGTACGAGAAGGCAGCAGGAAGATGAGATTAGCTTCTGCCGGGCCACCACGTGAATACATGGTGGACCAAGCAGAGCACAGACCAAGATTAACAGTGCCAGCACTGCTACTCTGTGGCATCCTCAGAAGCAAAATGTCTATCAAAAACTGCTCATGATGTGCACTATCCTGTCATCACAGTAAGGACAAGACCCTTGGTGGCCTGATTTCGCAGGCAGCAGGAAAGTCTTGGAGGATGAGGTTGGCATGCTGAATATGTTAGATGGAGGAGCCCAAGGCGAAGATCCAGGAGTCACTGGAGGTAGGGTTTACACTTCATCAAGAAATACATTTTAACCTGAATGAAGGCCCACTATGCAAGTCCACCATGGGTCCTTCCAACCCTAAAAGTCAGTGATCATGTAAAAGTGCCAGAAGAATGAGCATCCTCCAGGGCAGTGCCCTTGTTAACATGAGCACTGATGGAAGCAAAGAAACTGTTTAACATCAGAGAGGAACAGCTCTGATTAGGGTAAAGCATGGGAGTTTTCTTGAAAACATTATTTCTGGGTTGAAGTTCTTTACCTTATACTTAACACGTGTACACAGCTTTCTTATTAACAACAGAAATAATAATAATATAATAATAATTGCTATTTTCTTAGGGTTTTATAGCCTAACACTTCTTGATGAGCATGATGCTTAATTTTGCTACTAATTTTATGAGGTGGCATTATCCTCATGTTATACATGAAGAAACATACCCAGAGAGGTGAAATGGCTTGCAAGTCTGCACAGCAGGTAACACTGCCAGGGAGGCATAGCAACAAAGTCTCATAATTTACCTAAATCATCTCATGCAAAACGCAGGGCTGGCCACCATCAAGACACAAAGGTACGTGGGAAAGGTCACAGGAACTCAGCATAAGGAAAAAACTCCTTGTTGACTGAAGCTGGTGACCTTTTTGCTCACTTCACCCACCTCACTGAGAGTGGCTGCGTCCCCTCCAGGACCCCTCCTGCTGCAGGATCTCTGCCTGACAGGAGCACCTTCTTACAGCTACACAGCATGTACCAGCCTAGACACGGAGGAGATACAGATGACCACTGTCTGCTCCTCTGTCTCTGCTCTACCACATTCCGGTCAGTGGATGAACTGCTAGGCATGTGCTAGACAGAGTGGCAGAACAATTTGGGGTCACTCATGAAGCCGAGGAACATGAATCTCGCCCTCTCTCTCATAACAGAAGCAGCCCCCAAGGTCTCTGATGGAGAAATCAGCAGAGCCTCACACTCCCCTGATGGCCCTCCCTGCTTCTCCTAACCCAGCCCCCTGGCATATTCTGTCTGACATAGCCACAGGCCTCGTGGGCTCCTCCTGAGCTGCCAAGCTCTCTGATGTGCCGGCTGCTAATACAGCACTATTAAGAACACACTTGTCTCCATTCCTCTCTATGAGCCGGCTTCCCCGCCTGAAGAAAAGCCACACATGCTGTCCCCCAGAGGGACCCACAAAGGGAAATCAGCACACCAAGGGTTAAGCACACCCTGTAATAAGCATCTCTGTTCCGGCATGTTGCGAAAGCCCATTACCTCCCGCCACATTACCTCATTCATTTCTTATATGCGGATGGTTTATTTTCCCATGAGCACCCTGGCTCTCAGTATTAAGTCCCCTCCTTCGCCTCTATTTCTCTATCCATCACATTTAACACTCTGACAGTAACAGTCTATAATGTTTCTATTCTACAAAACCGCTCTGTCAACTCCAGGCTTCCAGAGCAGCAACTGAGGAAAATAAATAACATCAACGCCAGGGTCGACAGCATCCTAACTCCATTTCTGCTGGCTTTTTTCTTTTCTTTCTTTCTTTTTTTTTTTTAATTTATATTATTCTACAAAGAGAGAGAGAGAAAAAAAAAATAAAGAGGATGCGGGGCAATGGGAGCAAAGAAAAGAATTTCCTTTCTCACCCCATAGACACTTAATAGACCCGAAGGAGCAGTCTGGGCATTTATCTCCCTGGTCAGACAAAGACGAGGTTTCCCCTCTCTCCCCTCACACCCCCTGGCCATCTCCACCCTCGCCTGCTCATGGTGCTTTAGGAAAGGACTGATGTTTACTGCGCTGCGCTCCCTCTACCTGCCACTGCAGGAGTTGAGCCCCGAGCAGGAGGGCGTGTGTGCTCACGGTGAAGGGTGACTCATAAATTACTGTCATCTTTTCTGGAGCAAGAGTCCAGCAAGGAGGCAGAGGCAGTCAAGGGGTCTACAACCTTTGTCCGGGGGCAGACAGCAGGAAAGAGAGGCTCTGGAACCCAGGAGCAGGAGAGAAAGGGGAGAAAAACGTTCGCTACTGAAAAATAAATCACTTTCCAAAGCTTGTCTCCCCGATACTGGGGCTTCATCAAAAGTGGTTTTATTTTCATCGTTTTGGATAGTAATCTTTTTAGAAACACGGTATATTTCCATCTAGCGTCTTTTTAAAATATCGAGATAGGATGGATGGATAGATAGATAGAATCGCGGGCATTATTTGGCCTCCTCGTCGTGACTCACAACATTTATCAGTCTGGATGCCGATGATCATTCAGCCCCACTGCTACGGGGGGCTGTGCATGCTTGAGGCTTCTATGCTCAGTCTGCTGGGTTGTTTATATTTTCTGGTCTCTTTTTCATAATTGGGCTGCCTTCTGCCGTTTTCCTTGGATCTGAGGCGGTGTGATGTTACAGTCAAGAGCCTGGGCCACTGTACCACATCCTGGGAGCCTATCCTGATGATTGATAGGCTACAGGGCCCTGTTCCTAAACCCTCTGTGGAGGGGAGGTCATCTGTTAGATGAAGACAGCATCCTAGAGAGGCTGAGAAGATCACTCGAGGTAACAACTATGTGTGCTGAGACACATTCTCTAAAAGGGCTTGGTCAATATTAGTGATTACTATGTATGAATTCTGGTACAGGTGAGGAAACCAAACAACCACCCAGTTAAAATCACATTTAAAATAAAAGTAAAAAGGTGTTGAGTGATTGCTTTTGGTTAGTCTGATGCATCAACTATCCAGATTTAAGTACACAGGTCTTTGTTTTGGCTAGAGCCTCCTCCCCCAATTGCTTGCTTTCAGTTGCTTCAGAAATCAGCATTAATTTCCTAATGGTTAGATGGACCTGGAGAAAGACTGATTCAGAATACAGAAAAAGACAACAAGGAAGAAAATGCCCATTGACACTGTTCCACGCAGTCCTTCCACTCAACTTCACAAGACCACTTCTCAGAGAACAAGAATAAGAGGTACTATGTGTAAAACTCTTTTGATGAGTAAGAAATATTCTGTGCATTATTTTTCATACCAGCAGGACCATTTATTACTCCACTTTGGACCCTAAAGCAGATAAAAGATTTGTCTAGAGCTAGGTACATGACTACAATCTCAGCACTCTGAGAAGCTAAGGCAGAAGGATTGCAAGTTCAAGCCCAACCTGGGCAATTTAGAGACTTGGTGAGACCTTGTCAAAACAAAAACCATTTTCAAAAATGTGAAGGCCCTAGGTTCAATTCGTAGTATGTAAGTAAGGGAGGGATCTGTTTAAATCTATAGGCATTCAATGGTGGGTCTCTTGCTATCTTCCTATACTGGTAGATAGCAAGTTTTATAATTACTTCTTTCCATCTCAGGTATGGCCAAGTGTAGAAAAAAACATACTGAGAACCCTACCCTCTGGACATGATACCCTGCAAGATTTATTTCCATGGATTCCCCACAACTGTTCTTTCCCTCCCTAAACAAGGGAAGAATTACATGTCCACAAAATCAAAGAATTTAACACAAAGCTTTGCAATAATGCTTACATTCCAACCAAAGGTGCAAATGTGAGAAAAAGGTAAGACCAAATAGGATAGCGCACGTGTGATACCCACAGGCAAGGACAAACTAGTGGCTAATGCTTCATTTCTTCTCCAGTTCGATTCCAAATATTGCAAAGCATCTAAACTACTAAGGCAAAGATCAGTTTTGCTTCTATAATATTTTTAAGTGGGGGAGGTAAGGTCCATAATCAGGCTAAGTGACATTATTTCATTATTTTAAATGATCATATTTCATAACTGCTATTCATAGTACTCTTTGACACCTTAATTTTTCTATTTTGGTGACAGAAGACAAAGGTGACCTCATGGCACCAAATGACTCATGGTGAACCCTAGGGGAAGGAAGGAGCTTTTCATATCATTTCTTTCTAATGTATTAACATTGAGAACTATGCATTTAAAAAAAATCATTGGAGGGAAAATATATAGGTGAGCGCAGTTCTTATAGTTACAGATTTGTAACTTAGTGAAGACAGAGTGACGTATGAACAAAGAGCTAAAATTAAGAGTTGAATAAAAGGTGAAAAAGGATAAAGCAAGTGATAATCAGTGCTTTGTGTGTTTTGTTTCAGGAGCATGGGTTTTCAAAGACAGAGCTATACAGGGGAGACCACTATGTTTTCAGTTGCTTTCCAGTGCCCTGTGTCATGTCCACTTTTTTTTAAAGAATTCAAATTTATAAATGAATTCAATGATTTAGTCACCCTCGACTCACACCTTTCCTTCAATCTCCATGTCTAGAGAGTCATCGGGCTCTGTTAAGCTTCCTATCAACAAACTCTCTTAAAACAGTCTGATCCTAAGCTACCACTCCCCTGCACAGAACCCAGGACCTTTTGCCTTCTGCCTGAAATCCCTTTCTTCCATCTCTCTCTAGACCAGTACACACTGCATATTTTATCATGCTAAAATTCCTTTTTCATTTAATTATTTTGGATAGCATCTTGTGATATAGTCCAGGCTGGCTTTGAACTCATTTTGTGGTCCAGAGTGGTCTTGAACTCACGGCAGTACTTTTGCCTCAGCCCCTTGAGTGCCAGGATAACAGATATGCAGTGTTCCACTCGACTAAAAGTCCTTATATCTGCAACTCATATCATGTGTTCTGAGTATCCATGGAGTCTTTGTTTATTACAAACCAAAACTTCACAGATAGCTGTTCAGTAATCTATCATTAATGGCAACCAGTTGGACCACCATTTACCTCTTTTGTCCATATTTTCCAATATACATTTTCCAATGTGATCTAAGCACCATTTCATAGGACAGTCCCTCAAACAGACCATGCATATGGAAACTGAGGTGCATGAAAGTTTTATGTAACATGTCCAGGGCTATGTAACCATCAAGGATGAGTTAGAAGCAGCTGGGCATGCTCTGTGCTGGCCCTGTGCAGAGCTCTCTCTTTAGTCTGCCAGGTTACATGGTACTAAAGTTGCCTGCCTCTGGAGAATATTGGGACAAGTGGACAAGATTTCAGAGCATGCAAGTCCAGACCTTCTATAAAACTGGGAGAGGAGCAGAAAAAGGCATTAAAACGCCAATGTGCTTCACAGCCCAATGGGAAAATAAACATAACAAAAAATAACACCTGATATAAATTACAGTGAAGGAATATACAAAGCAAAGTGAATAAAAAGGAGAAGAAATAGCTAAGACTAGGTCAGAGTACTCAAGCAAAGCTTCAGCTAGTACCTCAATAATTTGCAGTAGTTTTTATGGAGATGACAGGTATGGGGCATTTCCAGTAGAAGAGACAATCTTCAAAGGTATAAGGAGAAAGTGGCAAGTTTTAGGTACTGCAGGGAATTCAGTATGTGTTGCATATGATGAGAAGAAACTGCTAAAAAAAAAAAAAAATAGGCTTGATGACGTAGGCATGTGCTAGATCACAAGGTTAATGCAGGTCATGCCAGGCTCAGACTTCATCCTGAAGACTGCAGCCTGTGCCCAGGGAATAGGCATGCGCGGGAATGAACAGCTTTAAAATGTGCTCCAGAGAGTGGGACCGCAGAGATGCACAATTCTTAGCGGGCTGTAATGCAACTCTTTCTCTTCCACTCAGGAGAGCATAGGGGAGTTCAAGAGAGTGAAAGTGACATTTTATGGCAATAATTTGAATTAGTTTAAAATTTTAAATAATTTGCAAACCTCAGGTCTTGGACTGTTATTAATATCAAAATTACTTGTGACATACTTCACAACTGATCACGGCACCATAGTTTGAGTTTCAGGACTGCAACTTTTGACATTGGGGCTGCCGGTGAATAATTCTGAATAAGGGTATGGCAAGCAGGTTTGCATATTAAGAATAACCTGAAGGGCCTCAGTCGGGGGAGAATGCTTGAAGATAGAGGCAAAGATACCAGTGAAGAGGTCAATATAGCTGTTCAGGTGAAAGACAGGGAGGTCCTGACCTGGTTCTGTGGCAGATGGGGAGAAGATAAATTGAGAAAGAGTTAGGATGTGTTTAGCTTTGTATTCTCTCACCTGGCACTGAGCCTGGCATAAAGCATTCAATAAATGCTTGCGTGTCAATCAATACAAATTGGTTAATTATTGATGGAGATTAGGGGAGCAATGTAGAAAAAGGTTAGGAGTCTGATACAAAGATAACATTTCTAGATTGGGCAGACGAGAATGAAGAAGAGCACAGGAGAAAGCCTGTTACGGATGGGGGGACTGACAAGGTCTGCCTTGGATCTGCTGAACTTGAAGAATCTGTTGAACACGGATAGTAAGATGCCTGCCAGGCAGTTCTATGTGCAGATTTGAAACTCACAAAAATCAATCCGGGCTGAAAATATAGATTTTAATTTGCCGTGTGCTCAATATATATTTACAAGATACTTGTTTTGGTGCAGACATTGGGCTACATTCAGTGGATGCAGGGGTTCACTAGAAAGATGAGGCCTTTGTCCTCAAGGTGATTGCACACGGATATATTTGTAATGTAGGTGTCACAGTAGTAAACGAAGGTAGAAGAATGCTGGACAACATTTTTGTGATGGGTTAAAGAAGAGCTACAATTAAAGCTCACTGAGAAGACCCACTTAAGAAGCTATGAAGTGACCCAGGAGAATATGGAGATCAAGAGGCATGAGTTATAAAATGTTGTCACTGTCAAATGTAGGAAGAGTCTAGAGTAAGGGCTGGATTTGACAACTAGGAGATTTCATGATCTGGAGAGGCAGAAGTCTGACTTCAGCAGAAATAAAGCTTTCTAGAAGATAGCTGACGGAAGCTAGAAATCTTAGAATCAATAGTACTAATGGTTTCATGGAGACAACTCCTAGGTCAAGAAGTAGAGAAGATGCAGTGGGAAGTGTCAGATAAAACCAAACTAGGACACGGCTCATGAAATGGCTGGACTAAGAGACACATGTCCTGCTCATCTTAGGGGCAAATATGGGTTTAGAACACCTATGGCTAGCAGTACTTTGCTAAGAAGGGTGAGCTTGCACACAGCCCAAGGAGTGTACACGTCCATGGAGTAATGGGAACACCTACCCGAAGTATGCTACAAAAGTGTCAGTGTCACAGTTTGCACTCAAGAACATACATGAGGCTTTCCTAAGTTTACAAGATGAGCAACTTTTGGCATTCTCAATGCTAGAGTTGTCTCGGGGCCTTATGAGTATTACAGTTATGATAGCAGCTCCTTACTCCTTAATAAATACCCAGGGTATAGGAGACCCATGCTAAGGGCCAAGAAAACGTGACCTGTTTGACAGCTCCTCCCCTCCGCAGCACCAAGCAGACAGAGCAGGGCTAGTTCAAAGAAGGTGCCTCTTCTAACTCTGCTCTGCTGGTGCTGGTAGCTTAAATCTGATTTGTTATGGTGGCTCCAAATGATTGCTCCTCCTGCACAGGGTTCCAGGGCATAAACAGTGGTCTCAGCAAAAATCCTGATCACATAGCTACAAACCCTTCTTGGAGGTTCATAAAGGTGTGTTAAATTCACAGGAGCCACATGCTGAGACAGAAAGAATCCAATCCAGATTCAGTCTTCATTCTACAATCTACTAACTCTATGCCTTTAGGTAAGTTATGTAAGTGTTCTGTGCCTTTATTTCCTTACGTGAAATTAGAAAGGAATAAAAATGCTCCGCCTTTCCTCTAGAAAGGAGCTGTGAAGATTAGATAAGCTAATGCTCCTGAAAGCATTTTTGTATTTTAATATTATTTTTCAATAGGTAATACATTTACAGCATAAAAGTACATTTACAATGAATCCATTATGATTACCATACACTGCCGAGTTTTGCTCCCACTCTCCTTCCCATTCACCCTATTCCCGCTCTCACACCTGGCCTCTACAGATAACCACTTTTGTTCATTCTTTGTTTATCTTTTCGGTTTTTTTGAAAGGGTGACTTTAAATGTAAAGTGTGTTATCATTTCTGTAATGCTAAAAGTAGGAGGGAAGGGGTGAATGCGGGCAGGTGGCTGTGCTATCTGTAAGGGGCCCCATTTCCTTCATGAAAACCTGCCTTTCTATCACCCCACTTTACACTGCTCCCTTTCATTTCATTCACTTACTCAGGCATTGAACCAGTATTTAAGTGCCCCTTGCACTCAAGGCAAGGTACAAGAGACAGCATAAAGGAAATCAAGGTGCATCTATGACCCTGCTGAATTAATTCATGCCATACTTGCTCACACTAACCTCTCCTTCCTGGCATTTGCTTGGGCCCAGGTATGAGCTGCTATGGCCTGTCACTGCACACATGCTGGTATTTTCCACAGGACACTGTGTGGTGCACACAAGTTCACAGAGCAGATGCTCAAACACGCCCCCTTGAGCTGCTCATGGGCAGAAAGTCCCACTAGCTCATGGTGCAATTGTCCATCCAGAAATCTTGGGTCCAGTATTTTTTCCATCAGCCATGGAGTAAATCCATGCTCCCACAGGCTCTCTCCCCTCTACTGCGGCTCTGGAGGGAGACACCGGAAAGAAGATGCGTCAGACCAAGGGCATTGCATCAGCATAGGTGATGGTGAAGTGGGAATGAGAGTGGGACTCCAGGTTCTTGCTTGGCTAGTGGAGGTGACAGCACAGGAAGGGCAAAGGAAGGGAGATTAGCATACCTGAATCACAGGGAAGTCTAACAAGGAGAGAAAATACTCATCAGAAGATGTGACGTGCCTGCCATTCTGCAGTATGCCTGCCATTCTGCAGGAGCTGGAATGTCAGGGGGTAACATTCTAGCTCCTGCTGCCCACTCAAAGCACTTTTTCTCAGATCTATCAGCTTTCGATCACTTCACAGCACCTGCCTGAGCTGCCCTTCAGAACCTCCCTCTTTCTTAAAGGTTCTTCCTCCTTTGGCCACTGAGTGGCTTTGTGACCTCCAGCTCTACGTGATGAGTCTCTGTGTCTCCATCACTTCACCTGTCAAACAGGGGCAAGATTTTCTGCTCTGCCAGCTCCCCAACACTGCTGAGAATCAGGTGTGTTAGCATATGTGCAATACAGATGCACTGGAAGACCAAAACATTACTGCGATTAGACTGTGCACCAGCTCTACATTAAAAAAAAAAAACAAAAAAAACCGTAAAGTGTTCTTTTTAAATGAAGCATCTTCAAGATAAGCACTGACTAGTCACATACTCAACATTTACCTCACAACTCTGAAAAGATCTTTTGACCTCTTTTCCTTACAGGACAGACAACCACTTGCCAAAAACAAAACAAACAAATAAAACAAAACAAACAACACAAAACCACTATAATTTTAAAGGTTGTTCCAAATGCAAACAGAGACCTTTCTTTATTTTCCCTCTCCCTGGATACTTTAGTATCTGTCTGTCTGTCTGTCTCCTATGCTTTCCCCCACCCCCAGAACCACAGGCCCCTCCTTCCCCAAGCCCAGAATGCATCCAATGTGGCAGAGATGATAACTGGTAATGAAAATCTGCGGCCCGCAGACACTGAGCACGAAGGCACAGAGGGGAGGCCGAGGAGGAGCCGGTCAGGATGCATGTAATCAGAAGGGTTATCTAATGCTAGTTTCATTCTAATTGAGTCAGTACCATATGTCACCCTGCAATAACATCGCAAGCAGCATGCAACTGAATACATATTTAATTCACATAATGGGTACAGCAGTAGAAGTAATCAAGGCAGTTTGCCATAAGCCATAAAGAAATGTAGCTTGTTCCTATCAAGAAACATTTGGCACTTAGGGAGAGAACTGTATCACCAGAGAGAGGAGCTACATTACTGCACACGCTTGAGGGAGGGGAGGACGGTGGGCAGGAGGGCCAAGGCAAGAAAGCATGAGGACAGGGAGGAAGGACTGGGAGGATGAAAACACCAAAGAGACGCCAGCCAGCACATCGATTCACTGCGGATAAAAATCAATGAAGGAATATCGTCAGTGGATCGTTGGCCATCTCAATATAATTAACAGTAATGGATTTATTGGCAGAAGCGTAATGATTTCATGTTAAACGTGCCCCAGAATTTCCTGTGCTGTCCTGGGTCCTTCCCACTCCCTCTTGCCCCAACCCACGTCCCAGGAAATGGATGCAGCCATAGAAAGTTAAAAAAGATTTTTTTCCCCATCTCTTCATCTGGATTGGCATCTGACAGAAATCTGCTCACCCATTCCCTTCATTTCCTCCCTCAAGGAGATGATTAATTCGGCTGGGCAATGCTCATCAATATCTTTGGACAGATCAACTGGAGTTTTCATTAAACCCATATTAATGTCCTAGATACACAGCTGTGGACAGGTTATTCTTAAAAAAAAAAAAAAAGGGAAAGAATGAATGAAAAGAAGAAACAGGAAAAAAGAATTGAAACAACAACAAAATAAAAAAATCAGTTAGCTATTTGCCTGGAATTAAAAGGAAACTCGGCCTGTTCCCTCATTAGAGCTTCTCCACCAACATGTTTTGATGTATATTTCATGAGGATAAACAAACATTCATTTCACTTTGGGAAGGTGTTTGCTGTAATGTATTGTCAGCGTACTCAGCAATGAGGGGACATTAATTTCAATTCTGGTGTTTAAACACTTTGGCGAGTCCCAATTACTCATTCCCCAGCTCGATATCAGGAGCCCCGGAGGAAGGTCGCTGGCTCTCTGTGTGGCCCACCAAGCCAAAGAGAGACTGGGTTCCACCCTCCAGAGCTGAGGACAGCAGGGACAGGCAAGATGGGACTCTCACCTCCCATTCCCTGGTCAGATGGCGACAGGAAGGGCCACTGCACAGAAGGTCCGCCCTCGCACCACAACAATCTGTAGGAAGGGCTGTGTACAAAAAAAAGAGTTCAAAATTCTGAATCCTATTTTTATCTTGGTCTATATCCCAGGATTTCAGCCCTTTAATGGAGAAGAGCAAAGTCTTGGTAAGTCTTCTCAGAAAGGGAAAAGGGGGAAAGAATAAGGGGATGAAATGGGGTCGGGCTCCTTAGTGTCATGGGCCATTGATGAAGATGTTAAAAACAGAGGTGTGTGAGATCTTGGCCATGGTGACACTGGAGAGCATTGGTGGCCATTTCCAGAACCCTGACACACACACACACACACACACACACACACACAGAGAGAGAGAGCTTATTAGAAATGTAGACCGCAGCTTCTCCATCCTGCAAAAGGACCAGAATAGAGATCCCATATATCACATGAAAAAACACATGGATGAGCTTTGTGAAGCTGGAGAACTAAACAAATCCCCATGATTATTATCCACATATAGCTCCACTTTTGAGGGCACCTGCAACTTCAACTAACAGTTTTTTTAAGTAATACTCCAAATCTCTTTTTTCAATCTATTATTGGTCTCTATACACACAAATACACTGCTGAATCTCTGTACTTGCGAAAGTAGCCAGCAAATGCTTTGCCAAGTTGAATGCTCTTTAACGATGTGAAGAACCACCTGAATAGGGGTTTCCAGCTAATGATAAACTGTCCGAGGGTGTTTCAAGGATACAGCCCTATGGTGCAAGAAATGAAGATGGAAAGACAACTTGAGATGTCTGGGCAATGAAATGAGGGGTGAAGAACTAAGGAAGGCCCCAGACAAAAGTCTTTATCATGAAAATTAATCCCTAGAGAGCACCATGTTGGTCCCAAAGGGGAAGAGCTCAGGGTGCATCCACGATTTGGGGAATATGATGACACAGGATTTCAAACATGGCACAGCTGAGGAGAGGCATTAGATCTGAAAAATGTGACAATAATAACAAGGAAAAAAAAACACCTAGTTTTTCTCAAAGTTACTTCTTTCTAAAGTGAGTGCTAAGGTCAGTTTCTTGAAATTAACTTAGAATTTAGTGCCAGAAGCTAATGCTTGTCACTGTTCCTATACAGCTATTCCACTTTATATTGCGAAGAAGACACATAAAATACTCTTTAAACCTTGCACCGGGTTTTGGCTTCACCAAGATGTGTATTGAGAATCCTGGAGTACCCAAGCTAGGCTGATGTATGCCACATAGCAATGCCACATAGCAATGTTACTGAGTCAAAGACAGAAATCCTTCAGTACCAAGAGGGTAACAGCTATGCCTTAACCTACTTCTCCAGCTCCAAGTGCTTACCAAGTCTCTGCTCAGTCCCTCCTCTGTACTCCCCACAGCTCCAGCAGCTAACATGTTAATCCCTGCACACAGATGGCAGTGTTGAAGACTTTGCTTGCAGAGCTATGACTGCTGTCCACCCTGACTGGCTGGTGCCCATCTGGTTCCTGTCACATAGTTTGAACACCACTCCTGCATCCAAGAGTTAGGGAAAGTTGACACAGTTTTTGTTTGTTGAAAAAACATTTCTAAGACTGAGGATCTACATGGTCTGTGCCTAGAAGTCCATGGAAATTAAATGATAGAGATGGAAAAGAGATCTGGGAATCGAGAGAGATGAAAGGGAAGAGAGGAGAAAAAAGTACAAAGGATTAAGAAAGATGCAATAGTATATGCAGCAATTTTCCAAGATGATTATAATTATTATGTATTGCAAACATATACCAAAAAGTCATGAAGAAGAAGTAAGTTGTAACCTTGTCTCTCCCATTGGTTCAGCTACCTGGGCTGTCCTTGTCACTGTTCTTACCCTGCCTGGTTCCCATCACGTAGGCCAGGAAGCTGTTGACAAAGTCACACAAAGGTACAAATGATGGGCATGATCAAAACACAGTAAATGCTTAAATTTTAAAATTTATTATAGTAAAAAACACATCACCATTAATCTCCCTCAAAAATACCCTCCCTTGTTTGTAATCCATGTATCCCATCACTCTTGCCACTTTCTGAAGCACTTCTGGACGTCCTCTTTCACCAGTGTCTTTCCTTGTACTATCGTGACTGGCTGAATGTCCTGAATGGTTGCAAACTGTTTACTTTTTGAAGGTCATTTTGACTTTGGTGAAGAGTCAGAAGTCACCTGGTGCCAGATTTGGTGAATAAAGTGAGTGAGGGCACACTGTAACTTTTTTACAAGCCTGTATTTCCATTGCATAGCCCTTAGCAGCAGCATTTATAGTATTTTTGATCACGCCTCATAAAGACACTAATGAAAGAGGACTTCCAGAACTCCTTCAGATAGTGGTGAGAATGGAGGGATCAGTGCATACAAAGTAATGGGGATGATTTTGAGGGGGATTAATGTCAATGTGTCTTTTCATGAAACAATTTTTTTTTAAATTTAAACACCCATTGTGTATATTGCGATGACCCACTGTGTATGTTGTGATGCCTAGCAGCGTAGAAAAACTGGTCACTGTGACTCAGTGGGTATCCCAGAAATTCATGTGTTGGAACTTTCCAACAGTTGTGAGGTGTGGTACAAGGGACAGTGTTTAGGTTTGGAGTGGAGTCCTCATGAATGGATTATGACTGTTGTACAAGAGTGTGCTAGCTGTGGCAGGAGATTGGCTCCTTTTCTTTCTTCTACATGCACTCAGTTGCCTTTCCACTGCCCGCTCCATGTTATTATGGAGTAGGAAAGTCACTCAGACGCTCCCATCCAGCGTTGTATTTTCCAGCCTCCACCTCCACAAGCCAAAGCGAAATTCTCCCCATTATAAATTACCCATCTTAGATATTATAATACTGTAACAGTGAAGACTAAGATACTGAGACATAGCACACACAGGTTCCAGGTGATCTAACATTTTCATCTAAAAGATGTCTGATGGAAAATCACCATAATAATAAAAAAACATCATTTAGTGAGCACCTAACATATGTTAGGCCTTTACACTCATCCTTTCATCTAATCCTCAAGGTTCCCTGCCCTGTAGGTATCTCTCCCTTTTATAGGTGAAAAAATGACATCCTGGAGATATTGAGCAACTTACTGAAGCTATCAATGGTAAGTGTCTGAAGAAGATTTGAATTCAGGTCTAAATAACTCTGAAGTCCAGTTCTCCCCGCAAGGTGGTGCTGCTCTCTGAGGCAGTCCAACGGGAGGGATACCCAGTGCTCTCTAACAGAAGCTGTAAAAAAGTACCAGCCTGAGCTTTTCTCCAGCGGAGAGGGAGGGAGGGCAGCTTATGTCAACAGAATGCACATAGCTTTGGAGTCCTGCAGCTCTGAGCTCCTGTCCGGGTTTCAGCTGTCACTGTTGGCATGACTTTAGAAAATTTACAACAGTCTCAGTTTTCCCACCTGAAAAATGGGGATAATGCCTATCTTCACTGAATGGCTGCAGTGCTGGAGAAAATGTTTCTCAAGTTCTAAAACTGTCCTTTGTCAGAAGTGGGTTTTCAACAAGTCTGAACCCTCCTTGTTATCAGACTACCCTCCCATTTGCAAGGGAAACAAAAACACTCTCAAATTGCTTCACAGCTCTGAAAGGCAGGAAGGAGGATAGTTGAGCCTAGAATCTGGGATGGATGTGGGACTGATGGCTTCAGATGTCCACCAGGAGGAAAGCGAATGCAGCCCCCCGCCACCAGGAAGCATCAAGGTGCCACTATTTTGTAAGTGAGGTGAGCCCATCCTACCTAGAACACTGCAGTAAGCTGTTGCTGTGCTATTTTTGTGAGCTGAAGGTACATTTTTCATGAAAACAGAACTAAAAATAAAAACAACAATAAAGCAGAGATGTGTAGGGAAAGCCAGTGCCATCTTTGCATAGCTGTGATGGCAGGAAGTCTTCCAGAAGTGGGCTGCAGAAAAGGGTGACCAAACCTGGAGCCCTTTGCTGTGGCTTTCGCATTATTTGGGCACCTGTCACAGACAGAGCTAGAACTCTGGATTCGGAAAAGTAGTTCCCAGATTTGGTCATATCACCAAAGACCATATGTCCTTGGTGAAGTCATTAATTTCCTGGTCAGTTATTGGTTCTAGTAATTTATGCCTAATTCCCATGGTTGTGGTGAGGATTAAGTAAGTTCTACAAGTGATTTTATTTTTTGCTTTTAAGTTTAACACACAGGTGCAAGTGGTTCTTAGCTGTAAAATGCTTATTAACTTGATATACTTTCTATATTATGAATATATTATTTCTATATTATTAGCTGTAAAATGCTATATTAAATTGAAATAATTTCTATATTATTAATGTTATGAATATTATGCATATGATTGCAAATAAAAGATAAATATAGTCTGCAAATATATCTGTATGGGAACAAAGATGTGTCAGCATTAACCACAGTGTTCTCTATTTCTTTTTGGCAATATAAGAAAGTGCCCAGAAGCTCATAAGGAAAATATTTCCTCTCCACCTTTTCAAGTAATTTCTTCAAGCATGGAACGGTAATTCTTTTTGCATATTTACTATCCTCAGGAAGTAACATCTACCTACATCTTTATGTCTACAGCAAGACAGGTCACTTGAGCCTACAAGTCTAGGATCCTTGGAGGAATATCTAAATACACTATCCTAAGGTGGGGGAGCCAGAGAAGCCCCCTATTCTGTGTTGACCACCTAGAATTCTTATTTCAGTGTGTCTCCATTCTGATTTCTAAAAATTTCAAGGCATTTCTCAAACCTGCTTCTCAAAACTGAAGAAACACATGAAAACATAGATTTCCTTCTTTCTCTCAGTTTTTTAGAATTCATAAAACATAAGAAAGAGCAAAGAATAGATAGCTCATTCACTTTTGCAATGCTCTCACAAAGTATCAAGAAGCAGGGACAACATGACAATAATGCTACCTGACAGAGACAGGTGAGATCTCTCCATAGATCTACAAAATGCTAACAATATACTTGAGTTGGAGGAATTTGCAAGGATGCTCATAGGGCTGTTTTAAATGTAAGCCTGGTTGTTAGGTGTTCGATGCATAAATAACAGTAAAGTATCTTAAGTACAAATATTAAAATGATCCCTCATCAATACTAAAGGAAAAAGAGTCAAGGACAGGTCTTAACCCTCCAGTTCCAGTTCTTCCTAACCCTGGTCTCAGACTAATAAGGGACTCAGCAGAGGCAGGAGACTCCATATTTTTGTGCTCCAGCATGCTGGCCTACCTACTCAGCCACTAATTTCCATCAGCAGCCTAGAGAGGGAGGTTGCTATATAATAGTTGGATAAAAATCAGGATAGAACCTGGATTATCCTTAGGACATACGATTATCTAATTTTTTTGAAGTTGAAATTCTCCAGTTCATGGGTAGAGTTGATATTTCACAAAAATTCCAACAATTAAATGATTAAGAATCATCATTCCTAAAATATAAACTTCTTGAGGTCAAGGTTTTTTGTTTTGTTTATGTATTGATATATGCCAAGAGCAGGGCTTAGCATCTAATGGATGCTCAGTTATTGTTCATTTAGCAGATCGATGAATGTGGATGGGTAGGTGGATAAATGAAGGGATGGGTTGATAGGTCCTTCCTTTGGGTTCAGAAAAAGTTGCACAAAAATGACACTTAGGCAGGCACAGCGGCTTATGCTGTCATTCCAGCTACTCAAAAGACTGAAGCAAGAAGGCCCATCGAGTTCAGGAATATGAGGCCACCTTAGACAACACAGAAAGACCAGGTCTCAAAAAATAAAAGTAACCAACCAAATAAACAAAACCAACAAAACAAAACAAAACAAATATTACACTTATTTCTAGATATATCCAAAGAAAGTGGGTGATTCCAAAATCCAGCTTAGGTGCCTATTCGCTTACCAATTCAGCATAACTAGAAGGGACTGTCTGAAATAGTGATAGGTTAAAAGACATGTTAAAAAGAAAAGCAGTATTATTTCACTCCAATTCTCCCTTTCATGCTAGATTTACATAATCTTTGGCATATTATATGTTTTAGTAAATTTTTAAAATTTATTTTAGTAAATTTGTAAAGAAGTAAAGTATAATTATGTTACTATTATATGTAAATGACTTTTTAACAAGACATTATTACATGTTTCATTAAGTATGTACACACACACTACAAAATGACTTGGAGGTGTTAACTTGCTTGCTTGAATTCTTAAATATTCTCTCTGAAGTCTTCTTTCTACTATTACTTTATTTAGTGACTTTTTGCTTTGTTTTGTTTTTGTTTTTGTTTTTTTTTTTTTTGTTCTGAGAATCAAACTTACAACCTTGTGCTTGCCAGGCAGGCATTGTGCTGTTGAGCTATAACCCCAACCCAACTTTCTTTATTCCTGGGTAGATACATTCACTAGTAAAGATAAAGACAAATCTGAGCTCCCCAGGAGATAAGAGCAAAACATTGAGAACTCCAGAGTTTAAATTACTGTTTTTGCTTTTCTGTGTTTTTTGCAATAGAGTTTTCATTTACTTTCTATGGCTTGGTCTGGAACAAAAATCAACCAACTGCTTAAATATTCTTTCCTCACAGGCCTGCAGGCTGGACACTAGCTGTGATATGCCTATGAACAGCTATGTCTCTAAGGGGCAGCTACCATTAACCCTAAAGTTACTATCTTAAACCATCAAAAGTCAAAACATTAATTTAAAATGCTGATTTGGTCTTTTTAAACTGCTTTTTCACTTACATCTTTTTAGGTATTCATTTCCTTATGATTAAAAATACATATATATGTTTACACGCACTCACAGTTTCATTTCCTATTACCTGAGCACAAGAAAAAGACAGAATGCAACCAGCCTTAGTTCCCTAGTTCTTGGGTTGTAATTCATATTGCAAGGAAAAAAGTTTTTTAAAATGCTAGGTTTATGTAAGTGTCTGTAGAATTACAAATTAAGAATAAGGAAGATATAAATAATACACAGGAACACAAAAGAAGAAAAGATGAAGGGATTAAAAAAGTAATAATAATGATCTTCAAATACTTGAGTGGTCTCTGTGTGGAAGTTCAATGGATTTTTCTACTCTGTGTCCAAAGGAAGAACTTAGAGGGAAAGTTTCACCGAGGCAGACCCAGTTCATCATGAGAAAAAACAACCTGTTCAATGTATATAATAGCTAATAGTTTGTTTGTTATAACCTGTTCGATGTATATAATAGCTAATAGTTTGTTTGTTATATAATATCTTGACATCTCCATTAAGATAGAAAAATGTACAATTCTGTGATCTTTCTCCCTATTCCTAGAAGTACTTAGTAAAAATCCACATAACAATAGCCAGCCCTGAAGCAGCCACTGTAGTGGTAGTGCCACCAGGCAAAAGTTTAAACTTGAACCCCTTATCAATCTGTAATCCTAAATCTGTGAATGTCTCTCTGTTCAGATATCCCAAAAATGAGTTTATGGGCTTGTTTTCTTAAAAATAAAAGGCAAATGAACATAATAAATGTTTGCTTTGTGATCTTCTAGCATGTACTATTTTAAATAACTAAATTCTTGATCCTTATGATATTCTACTGGTAAAGACACTATCTTTCTTTTATTAAACCATCTAAGACCACCCTCCCAGCAGTGTGTAGGCAAAGGCCAGACTTCCACATGGAACAAATGAACAGCAATCCTCATTTGGAAGGAAGAACCATTAATTGACTTCGAATGGTCATTGGTATTTCTAAAGACACAATTTTGTGCAAGTCAGATCCAGATTAGATCAATGGGTTAAAAACAGCACCACCACCAGCAGGAGTGTGGAGTCAGAAGACATTATAATTTGTGAACTACATCCATTCCTTCATTTCTCCAAACCTTGGATTTGCCATCTTTAAGATAAGGGGACCTCAGCACTAGCTTAAGAACCAACATCACGGGGTACTGAAAAAGGTCAAAGGAGAGCATAAATAAGATGGCCAGTGTGCAGCATCATTTAACTCCTAGGAGAGTTAATTTAGAACATAACTGCAAAACATAAGGTAATATTGAATTTCATTTTTCATTCTCTTAGAAAATGCTAAATGAATACTTCTCGGTTTTACTTTCTCTTAAGAAACAGTAAGTCTCCAAACCAACAACCATGTATTTTGCTCTTTTCGTTGATTACCAGATTATCTCAGATTGATGAATTTATAATTGAAAAGGCCAAAAGGAGTCCTGTCTAATTGTACTAGAAGCCCAGAAGATTGTACACAGTGTGCGCCATAGCCGATTTTCAAAGGAGCCCTGCTACTGAATCACAGTTTTACTTGTCTCTTCCTGAGGTCCCCAATCCCCCCAGTAGCTGTCTACCTCTGCAATGTCTACAGCAGCAAACTGTCTCATTAACTGTCTCATTAACTGCCCTGGTCCTCCCCAAGTACAAACAAACAAAAAGCACAAATAGAGTTTGGCAAGGTTTTGTAGTCCTCCATCTCCTCACCGTCATCTCCTGCTGAATCATCATTCATCATTCGTCATTCATCAACAGAATAAAAAGGTATCACCCTGCTAGCCCAGCCTAGGAAACAAATTATTTGATGTGGTTGTTAATTAGGAGTGTGAACACCTATGTAACCTTTAGGGGGAGGATGAGCAGTGGGAGGAAAACCTATGGATAGTTTTTATATTTACTGGCAAGCCACTTCTCAGAGCACTGATCTTGATACAAGAAGATACACGTAGAATTTGAACTTAGGTTTTCCTCATTGTGACTATGTAAGGGTTGATTTCTTTGCAGTCTTAGAGAAGTCTAAATTAAAATAACCTTAGAGCTTCTCTTCCTTCTGCCTCTAGACAGTTTTCCACAGGAGCTAAGAATGCATCTAGTTAATGGACCCCCTCAGAGGATAAAGAAGTTATTCATAAAATTACCCTGCTGTGCTGACCCTGCACAGAGAGGGGCTTATGGAAAGTGGACCTTTAACTCTGGTCTCTTTAGCACTGTACTGGTAGTAGCAAACTTTCAGACAACATAATTCATCATGGAAAGGCATCTAGTTTAATAAGGAATTTTTTGCTGAGTACATGGATAGATAGATAGATAGACAGACAGATAAATAGAGGCAGCTGAGTGACTGATTTCCAAGATTTTTCACTTGGCCCCTGGCCACTGGCTCATTTTCTCAACTACTCACATGAAAAAGGCCAATGGCTTTGTTCATCAAAAATGCAACTTCCCACATATGAAGGGCCATACCAAAAGACTATTTTTTTTCATTGTCAAATGAATTGTGCTTGGTAATGTGAAAGGATCATAAAGTACAGAGACATAGACCTGAGAAGAATTGAACATTTTATGCTGACTGTGAGGCCCAGAAGGCACTGTGTGGGTAAAACAAGACTGGACCCTGCTGGCGTGAACAGAAAGTATGTAAATCTTGGGAGCTAAGTTCATAGTGTGACATTCGCTTTTGCCTCATTGATTATACTATATGCTCCAAGAAAGCATCCCCCTGGTTTCTTGTGAAGAGACAAATTTATACATAGTAAACAATTTCCTTAGGTAACCACTTTTCCCTTTCACCTATTCTTTCAAGAACCCACAACAGTTCTCCTGCCAACTGCACAAATCTATCGTCTGTGCAGACGCCAGATATCATGTTGCCTGGACTTGGGAAGAGGTTGGCTTTGGACAGATATGGTTGTGCACAGCGTCAGGTTCATTTTCTGTAAAATGGAGCCAATGTTGCTAAATGGAAAGGAGTTTTAGAAAATTAAATGACCAAGTACACAGGAACTACTTGACTTCACATTCTCTTTACCTGCTCTCCATAACTCAAGCCTGCTTATCCTGCCCTCTTCCCTCACTCTTCTAACCTAAACCTTGCATAACAGGCAGGCTTTCCTCATCGTTGTAATTGCCCTTCTTGAAAAATGAGCTCCTAGATTCATGCTGTTTTTGTTTTTATTTATTATTTACTTTGTTATTGGTACTAGAGATTGAGCCCACAGCCTTGCACTGAGTACATTCTCAGACCTTTGTATTTTGAGACAGGGTCTCTCTACAGTGACCAAGCTGAGTTCAAACTTGTGATCTTCCTACCTTAGCCTCTGGAGTAGCATGTACCATCACACTTGACTACATTCATGCTTTCTGAGTGCTCACTACTGCCTCCTTTTAATACCTCCCATACCTTCCTGTACAATTGCTACGTATTCAACTCTGCCCCATTTCCATACCCGATTCCTGCCTCTTCTATATGAAGTCAATCCCTGTTATTATGAACCTCAAACCAGTTTTGCTTCTGAAATATCATTGTATTGAAATCCATGTCACTTAGTTACCAACTTCTTTGAGCATTATCATCTGCGTTTATCTATTTTAATCTTTTTTAAAAACACACTGGAAGCTTCTCTGTGGGAGAGGTCAGTTCTTAATGTTTCTTGGGAAACTCTTCCAAATCTTAAGTGGTGCAAAAAGAAAAAGATATTCTGTAAATAGTAAAGCACAGGGTAGACCTTGTGTGTCAGAACTGTGAAGGTGCGACTCTAAGTCAGGTTGAGACCTTAGCATTACCTACCAGATGGGAAAGGGGTCGAGACTCGGCCATAAATCTTAACTGGGTGCCAGTAATCAGATGGGCTGGACCCAATTGTCTTATGCAAAAATAAAAACACCACATTTTTGTTTGCTTTTGCTGAAGGGTTAAAGTTTATACATGTTAGGAAGAGCAACCACTGGTAGCTAAAGAGTAAACCAGGCTGGGCTCTTTGGACAGTAAGAGTAACACCAGCACATATTAACCAGCACAGTTCAGCAGCCTCAACATCACTTAATGGCAAGCTGGGATTGCACAGGGTGCAGGCTTTACACTCAAGAAACCACACTCTACAGGCCATTCTCTTCAACAGTATGGTACAGCCCATGCCAAGGTTTGGCATCAGAGCCACAAAAAGTTCCCACCCTTAAACTCAACACCAATGGCAGCCAAATTCCAGAGCTGGAGATTTGTATTCTCCTGTCTTTAGATACTACCTTGCTTCTGCCTCATGGTCCAACATCCAATTTCATATACAATCCTGCCTCTTGCACTTGCCCTCATGGCTTGATATTTCAATGAACTTGGCCGTAACTTTTGCTTCATACCTTGGTTGATCTTTACCTCCATTCCCTGCTGGTCTACAGCAGACAACAGACTTTACCTCTACTACTGAAACCCAGTATCCAAGGCATCTGCCAGTTCAGGGTTGGGGGAATCTGAAGACAGAGAAGGAAGTAAGAGTAGAAGCCTGGGTACTGGGCAGGACAAACATAGCATGAAGAGAAAAAATACTCCATAGGCTATGGAGTTTCTGGTTTAACCCAAGCACTCAAAGATTGATCTGTGGTAAAGCAAAGAATACAAAATGCTTTTTTCTTTTTTGAACCCTTCTGGGCAGTGAGCTAGTTTAATGCAACTTTCCTCTAGCAAGTTGGGCTCAAGAAGGGAGTTGAGCAGATTATCTACCAATGAGAGTTATTTGTGCCAAATGGAAACCACACAGCCCTACCAGCAGGCCTGGTGGGAGAGGTTGTGTGAAGAAAAGGGGTGAGAGGTCACCAAACTCAGCTTGCAGAAGGAGCCCTGGAACAGATAACACAAAACTCAGCAGGTACAAAAGTACAAAGCCTACTCTGATGTCATTGGGGAACTGAGTTCAGTGCCCACCAGGATCTGCTTAAAGATTTTCATTCAAGGTGGTGTAGTGGGACATAATGCCAAAACAGACACTAGTCAGTCCTTGATATCAGAAAGGAAACCTGGTGACATTACTAGAGGTCACTTGTGATGACTTTAGCAGGGCCTGGGGGAAAGAATTCAGTAGCTCCAAAAATAGAATATGAAAGGAAGAGCCAGTAAAGTTCAGAGATCCCTCTCAATGATGGGCAGGTAAAAAGGGTGTGTGTCTGAGTAGTTCCTAAAGCCCTTTTTGCTGAAAGGAAAGCTCTCACCTGCTCAGCCAGCCTGGTCCTGGCCAGCTCACCCTGCTGTTGCTGGAAAAGAAGTGATGGCTGCTAAGGCAGAGACTTTTGCCTCCACCCAGGAGAGGCTAGAAGGCAAAACCTGATGAGGATCATTATAAATACTCAAGCAAAAGGTAACAGGAAGACATTCCATATTTTCTGCAACACCTACAGTTGGACATCAGAGGTAGAACAGAGACCTCAAAAAGAATCATCATTTCTATTCCATTTCCATGAATGAAAGGTATTTACACTTTTTTTTTCAACTTAAAAAAGAGATCAGATGGCATCATTTAACATGGTAGGACCAGGAATGAAAAGACTCAGAAAGCCTCAGATTATTATGTTGGCTTGGCCATCTACAAGCTGTTTGACAATAGACATTCTAGATCTCTAAACCTCAGTTTCCTCACCTTAAAATGGAATTAAATACATTTTCCTTTGCTGATCTGCTGGGATGTTTAAAGGATCAAATAGCAGCATAGATATGAGAGCATTTGGCAAATTACAAAGCCAAAGCACGGTGCCAAAGGAAAAGGTTATTATTACGGGTACTATGAAATCACTACATCACCTGATCAAATTTAAAGATCTTTTCAGGAGGGTAGATTTGCAATCTCTTCCTGATTAACTATGTAGGATCACAGTTTATCTCCATTCATCTTACACCAGTGGCCTCCAGGGTCAACTGGATTCAGACTGTGAACTATTTCTCTGTTTTCTGTATTTTCGTGTGCTTTTGCTCCCCTGAAGCTATGGCACACTGGATGGTTTCTACATTCTGGCAGGATCCAGAATGTGAATGTCTGCCTATCAAGTTCTTAATAGTATTTAGTGGTTCGGAATTAATTTTTCTGCCATAAAATTATCCAGGACATCCCTAAGCCATTGATATTTCCCTCTTGCCTCCTAGCTTTCATCGCAAGTCTCTGGACTGCCTCTTTTTGGAAAATGGGCTTTGGTGATGGTTACCAAAAAGCATTCCAGGCTTAGCATTCCAAATTAACAATAAAATGGTGACCCTGAAATAGAGAATAAAAGAAGAAAATGAATCCTATGTATACCTAAACCAGAGAATTAACTAGAACAGTGCAGATAGCACAAAGATGATGTGGTGCTTTGGTCTGTTGATAATCCTCCTTCCTCCTTATCCCTCTAAGTCATGGTTCCATCATTAACCAAACCTGAAGTCATGAAAGGGAATCTGCTTCTAAAAGTAGGTTTCTTGGGGAAAGCAAAACACCAGTATCACCTTCTGTGAAATTAGAAAGTCCAACCCTAATGAAGAAGCAGAGACAAGTGGGCTGAACAGAGACTGAAGAATGAAAGGCAAACAAGCCCTGACCCACAGATGTGCAAACCAGTTTCTCATTGGAATATACAGGCAGCCGGGTCTTGTTTTCAGCTCAGATACACTTCATCTCTGTGCCCCAGTTTCCCAATCTGCAAAGAATCCATAGTTACTCATAGTAACCTCTGTGCTGCCTACCTAATTGAGGAATCACTAATGTGTCCTAGCAAAGGCCTCCAGGCCCCTCCAATAACCATGCAGGCCACAAGTCTGTCACTCTGCCCCCGTGTGGCTGGGTGAGGAACACGCTGAGCAATACGTGTGGAATCACCGCTCCATACTCTCCTTAAAGTTCTTCCCACTCGGGAAGTTCAGGGTGGAGGAAAAATGCTTTCCTTACTAAATATATAGTGTCAAAGTATAAGAAGATTCACAGGAGTTAAGTGTCCTAACACAAATTAAATACATCACTAGCTTTCCAGGGGAAAAATAAAAATAAAACATGCCACAGAATTGGGATGACAAAAGCAGAGAGAATAGCACGGAATAATGGTACCTGTCTGTAATCTCAACAGTCTGGGAGGCTGAGGCAGAAGATCTGTAAGTTCAAGCCCAGCCTGGGAATCTTAGTGACTTAGTGAAATCTTTTCTCAAAAAATAAAAACGAGCTGGGGCTGGGGGTTTAGTTCAACGTGAAGGTCTTAGGTTCAAGCACTAGTCCTATGGGCGGGGGTGGGTAAAAAAAGAAGAAGAAAAACAAAATCAAAGAGATGTGTTAGTCTCGGGGCCTGGACTCACTTGAGAACAAGCTTACCTCTTTGGAAGATATCAGGCTTCTTAGTGCTTCTTCCACTACTTACTCAGAATTGATGTCAGATCTACATCATTGTAGGTGACAAACATTCCAGGGACTAATATTCCAAGAAAGCCTGTAACTATGCTAGGCTTTTTTTTTTTTCCTTTACAAGCATAATATAAAATATGTCACACACTATGATCATTTTTGCAGCATTTATTTGTCTGGGAATGCACTGTATGAAACTGCTGGGACCCAAAGAGGTCTGTAGGAATTCCTCAAAGAAGGGCCTATATAAACACAGAATTTTATTGCATACATGTGCACACCCACATCTGTGTGAGCTCAATGCTTTCGAGTTGCCCCTTCCAGTCAAGTACAATTGTAGTGTTAAGAGAGAAGGGGAATTAGACAGAGAAGAAAAAAGGGAGAAAAAAAGAAAAGACAGGAAGAAAAAGATGACATTTTACCCTTGCCTTTGAAGTGGCTGTATATTTACCAAATGGATTTTGAAAGGACAAATTATTGGTAGTCCCAAAGCCAAAGACAATGTGACCATAGGGATGCTCCCCAGATAAGAACAAAAATAGAAACCCAGCTGTAGCCATGTGTGTATACACACGTGTGAATAATCAGATATACACACAGGATATACATGGATGCCACGGCACATCTATAGGATGTACAGACATATGTTCAAATAGGGGAGGCGAATGTCTTTTTTATAAATACAATTTAGCAAGTAAAAGCAAGCCGGTCAGTTGCAGCTGAAGAAGAAAGAGAAGAAAATCTTATGGAAATGATTAAGACTCCAAGAACCTTTAAGGCTCCACCTGAATGCAGACACTTAAGCTCGCAGCTTTGCCATTAAAGCTGGGGCCTAAATTATTGATCTCTTGCCTTTATCAGCATCACAGTCACGTCCCAGTATTGAGATCTAAGTACACTGCAGTCCCTCTGCTGCAGCCACTGAAATAATTAGGAGAAATTCTCATTAAAGGAGAGTGAAAGGTTCAGAGAGAGGCAGTGCAAAGGTTCAGGGTGGTGGGGGGAGCTAATGTCTTCTACAGGGTCAGGAGATGCCTGGGATCACATCCCCGAGCAGTGCCCACCGGTGACAGCTTATGGAAGGGAAAAAGTACAAACAATACACACACACACACACATGCAGTGGCCCTCTCTGGCATGTTTACAGTCGAGCACATCTGTGTAAAGACACACGCATGCTGCAGAGAAACTGCTGTTTGAGACTGTTCCTACGGAGGCACAGCAGGGCGATATTCATGGTGTGAAGGAGGCAAAAAGGCAAGAAGGGAAGGAAGATAAGGAAAATAACCAGATTAAAGGAAATGCATGAAAAATAAATAAAAATAAACACATCACTCATGGAAAATCGACTGTTGACTCTCTCTCATTTAATTTTTTCATTGTTTGAAAGTCCAAGGGCTCCAGGTCTGGGGAAGAGAGGAAAGGTAGGACACACAGACAGGCAAGCACCCTGGGATGGACACCTTACTAGGTTGGCAGAGATCCCAGGATAACAGTCATCCCTGCAGGCACACGGAAACTGGATGCTGATGCTTCCTATCGATTTGAATGCAGACTTAGCCCCCTCCTCTGACCCTCCCCCACCAATTACAAAAAGAAAAAGAAAGAAAGAAGAGAAACCAGTCTTTCCCACATATTCCTAGAAATGGCTCAGACTTCTGGGGAGAGAGCAAAGGACAGGGAAAATAGCCTTTCAGGAACCATACTGACAGAGGGAAAGGGATCGGACAGGGGAAAATAAAGAGGCCAGGAGGTCGAGGGCCAGGCACGAATGTCAGTCCTGCGCCCAGCTCCCAGCACACAGCACAAGTGGTACATGCGGCCACTGACAAAGTTAGGCCGTATTTGATGCCAATGTGCTGCCATTTAAGAGAAAAATTCCATCTCACACGGCTAATCAGAACTGTTAGAGAAACCATTACCGCAAACACTGGGAACGTCTGAAATTCATTATTTTTACTTCATTTCATTAATGAAATCCTCCAGCACCCAAACTCTAGCCCTGACTGAAATTTCTACATAATGAAAAGGGGAAAATTTTTTTTAAAAAATTGAGCAACTTCTCTAACTTACCAAGAAAGAAATACATACTTAAAGTATGTGCATATATATTTATTTATTTTGTGGCTTCTGTCAGTGCAGAATAACGGAGCCAGGCTGAAATCTGTTCCCACCATTTTGTGCGAGCAGAGATATTAGCATGGACCTCACATCCCATAAAGAGCATCACATCATTAAATGTCTTGGGCTGGTGCATAGGGAAGAGAAATGCGGGATGTCACCGGCTGATAGGGAAGAAGACTTGATGTTATTTATTAGGGAACACTTACCAGAAACTGCATTTTCTCCATTTGCATTAGATACAGCACCGCTGCCTTTGCAAAGTGCACACAGGCGCGGACACACACAGAAAGCGAAGGCTCCCGCTGATCCTCCCCCACGCTTTGTTCACAGTCCCCTCACTCTGGGCAACATCCAGGCCTTGGTTTACATGACGCCTGCCCTACCACTTCCTTTTCCCTCTACAAGGCTCGGTGCTCCATCTTTCTGCCCCCAGAGTCCTTCGTGTTTCTGCCCGCTCCTTTCTGTCCCTTGCTGTCCCCAGATGCAGAACACTCAGCTTCCAAGCCTGACCCCAGATGCCTGCAGTCAGCTGGCTATTGAGACATCAGCTCACCTACAAGAAAAAGCCAGTGCATCTGTGCTCAAAGGTGGCTGTCTCCTGGATTTGTGATTGCAGCAGTCCGTCACACAAGGTGGAGGACACATACGTACTACTTAATGAGAGTAAAGTGAAAGAAAACTGATTTAGGACTTCCAGGAGAGTCTGAAATTTCACACCAGGACATGCTCCTGCAAAGGGATTGTATGTGGAGGAAGCATAATTGCTAAATCCCTAGCTGCCCACTTCCCCCAGCTTCTTCATCAATGCAGTCACCAACACCACCCAGACATTTGCTTCAATGATGCAAGCCTCAGCCATCACCTTTAGAAGGGCTCCTAAACTACTTCTTCCAGATCCCCCTGAGGATGTGTAGTCATAAGGGAAAAGAATCAAACAAACTATTTGTGTAATGGAACCTCCCATGAGTTGATCTCCCATGTATATGAGAGCATAGTCTTGCTACTTGGGCACTCTGCCCACTACTATGTGTTCCTTGCACTCTAGCAGTCCAATGTGCAGGGGCAAGTACTGCAAGCTCATCATCATATCTCCATACTGCTAGTACCTTTGGGATTGAGCTAAGAGGTAGGGACTTGACAATGCCCAGACTATGAGGGACTAGGGCAATTTATTCCAAAGATGCTATTAAAAATACATATGCATGGGCTGGGGATTTAGCTTAGTGGTGTAAGCACCTGTCTGGCAAGTATGAGGTCATGAGTTCGATCCCCAGCACCACAAGAAAAAAAAAATAAAGACATACGCATCTGCCAGCAGAATCCTAAATGCAAAAAGCAAATATTAACAGAACTGAATGGAGCAATAGAAAGCAATACAACAACGGTAGGAGACTTCATGGATACCCATGAAAAGCCCCCAAATGCATATGTACACAATAAAAGCCACTGGGGTTGCAGAAGGTCCTGGAAGCTTGAGGAAATGTAAAACGAGGGTTTGATGTATGAATGCAAGAGAGGAAAACAGGGGAAACTTACAGATAGAACGCCAGAGAGACAGTGCACACGTTCCAGAAAATTCAATTTCCAGAGACATTTGTTGGAGTTAGAACTCAGTCCATGCCAGAGACTAGTTCCAGAAACTAGAATGAAAAGGAAGAGACTAGCATTCCTGGGAAACAAGTTTCACTCACCTGCGATACCCATGCCTGCTTGAAGAGCCTGCCCACTGTGTCCTCTGTGCATGTATTAGGGGAAACCCCTTACCCTGATCTCTTGCTCCTGACACCCTGAGGTAGCAGCCTCTCCCCCATCTAAAGAAAGTGGCCGAGTGTAATTATGCAGAAAGCACCACTGGAGCTATATCAATAAGACAGACGTCTGTTGTATCATTCTCTCTCAGTAAGGCATTTCTTCTCCCCAATTGCTCATATAGAATCATAGCCTAATAGCATCCCATTAACATAATTGCCAACACAACTAGTGTTCCGTGTCTCAGAGCCATTTACTTACTTTACCATAAAGAATACCAAAACAGCCCTAAAATCACAAAGAGGAAGGGAGAAGAGGGGTGGGTGATGGGGGAGGCGAGAGGAAAATTTTACCCCTTTATGTTCCTTTTGCTCCCCAGAGTTGGGCTCTAAGATGATAAACACAGGAGTGCCTCTCTCATCTGCGGGAATCGTAACACAGAGCCTTCCTACCAGACTCCCAAGCAGACGTGTGCTAAAATCTAAACGGATTCTGCCAGGCGAAATGAAATTCCCATTATTTTTAATTAATCCTTAATTAAAATATATTACTCCGCAGATTCCGCAAATCTCTCTTAATATGCAAATGCGGCCCATTCAAGGATATTTACATATCATTAATTAAAACGGCACATTCTTTCAGTCTAACAAGCTGAGGGGCTGTGGCTGCTGCCACATTGGCGCGAGGAGCCCGTCCTGGCAGTGCCAAGCTCAACTGATAAAAAGATGTCAAGTGTTGGCTGCGCCTGGGGAAGGTAAGGCGAAAGGGGAAGGGTACGTGATAGTCTGACACTCTACGGAGCAAAAGGGCTTGAAATATTAGCTTGGGGCAGTAGCCAAGTGATTTTAGCAGGGCTGGGGGAACGCTGCTATCTATACCTATCAGAAGATGATCTCAGGCCCCACCCTAGTTGGGTCTTGGCTGGGAGACCAGGGCTTCGGGTAAGCATGAGTCATGGTGGCCATGGGCTGGGTGGAGGAAGATGCTGCGTGAAAGAGGAGAGGATTTGTGCACACTTCCCTGATTTTTGCTACAGAAGTGAGACTGTTCTGAGACACAGACAGACCATCCCCCAAATCTAGACAGTCAGGTTGGATGGGAGAGAGTAGGCCAAGTTCACCAATCTCTTTACCAGTTGCTTAGTGCAAAAAAAAAAAAAAAAACACTCCTCAGGAGAAGATGAATCCCTTGGGTGGGGACTTTGTGGTCCATTTCACCTAGTCCTGGGAAGACAAGCTGAGGACCACACAGCAAAAGGTGGGCTGTTGAAACAGATGATGGCGGGATGGTAATGATGACATAGTTCCTGACCAAAATGTAAAGGAGGAGCTCACCTAGGGAAAGCTTGGAGAATGGATATCAATCACTCTATTTCCAGAGACAAGCCCTATCAATCAGGGAGAGATTTGCAAACAACACTCCACCCACTCTGGGGCCTAGGGGAGGGCTAGGCATTTGTGCACAGCCAAGGGAGCCTGCTGGCCTCGTGAACTTCACTGTCTGGACCACCTGACATGAGAGCAGGCTGGGAAACAAAATCCTAGGAAATGTAAACTGCGTCGACAGTCAACCTTGTTGTCCAGAGAGCTCAGGGAATCCCCACGCGTACGAACCTCACTCAGCACGACTGGGCAGCTGGCAGCTGGCTAGGCTCTCTCACCAGCAAAATGACCCGCTCATGTGCAGGTATTTTGAATCTGTGCCTTAGCAGAACTACAGAAGAATACGTACTACAGACTTTGTGCCCATTTCTTAATCCTTGAAACCAAGGATTTTATATCCTTATAGATCCATGGCTTACTATCCTTATCTATGAAACTACTTATCAAAAATTATTATGGGGGCCTTCTCTTGAGGCTAAAGCCACTACCAAATGACCATACTATAACACAAGGGTCTGGTCTTGCCCTAACTGTCCTCTGTTTCTGTGTACACTGTAGTTTTGCCAGGGTCAGAATTATTGCTCCACAGATATTTATTTCTTCAGGCAAGGACCTTAGCTTTTTGCTTTTTTAAAATTGTATCCCCATGCAAAGACATGAACTAATAAATACACATAGCATAATATCAAAATGAGATCAGTAAGAAAAAGGGAAGCTCACAAGGCAAAGGGTTCATGAAGATGGAGCAGCTGGCCTGGAAAAATCTTCAGAAGCAGTGTTAGTGTGGGTGGAGAAAGCAAGAAAGTTTTCAAAATAATCATATTAGCTAGATCCATTCAAGACAGACATGTCAGACTCTATTCTTAAAGTGCAGCTTAGCACTCAAGATAAAATCCATAAAGGAAACTCAGCTCTACTTAAGAGATACCATGTGACGAAAACTGGTCCTATAAAATCTCTAAGCCTCAATGTATCCATCTGAGAAAAGGGGAATCAATCCTCTTTCTTTCTTTCTTTCTTTCTTTCTTTCTTTCTTTTCTTTCTTTCTTTCTTTCTTTCTTTCTTTCTTTCTTTCTTTCTTTCTTTCTTTCTTTCTTTCTTTCTTTCTTTCTTTTTTTTACAGAGCTCTGTGAAGGCCAAGAGAAAGACCCACAGCACATAATCAAGACTTGAGAGAAGGTAGCAATTATTAAATAAGTGCTTATTGCAAACAGCAGGAATTTAGTCTGTGCAATTCCTTCCAATGTTAAGATTCAGTGAGTGTCAGGAATCCTCTCATTCCCATCTCTCATCCCCTACATTTATTTCAGTTTCTTTCCTAGGCCCATATGCATTATTTACCGCTATTCTTTTGAAACCAGTCGAGGGACATTTTCATTACTAGAATAGCAATAACAAAAGCCCCACCATCCTGTGAGCTTATCAAGCTGCAGAATATCTGCTCCATCAGCCAGAATCTGTCATCGGGCTTCTTGGGGCAGTTATCATTATTTCATTTTTCTTTCTCAGACTAATCTGAGAAACGAACACACTAGTACATTATAACAACATAAGCATTAGCTAAATACATCACTGAATCTTTGAAACCTTAGGCATATTTATATACAAAATCATCGAATAAGAATAATGATAATGATGGACTTAAACCTCCTGTTAGCATTCATAATGTGTCCACTGCTTATGGAAATGATCAGAACCTTCTTTCTTTCCATCCATCCAGCTTTTGAGGCTTTAGGGCAGGAGAGCTGAGATGACTGCCACCTGGCAGCTGATAAAACCCCAAAAGAGACCACTAACTTAGACATACACTCCAAGAGTATAATGGGAACATCCTCTACGAAGAGTGAACAGGACCCCAGCATCACATTCCTTATCTCACCTCCATCTTTTATCGCTCACCACTCATCCAGACCTTACTCCAAAATGAGAATCCCATACTATAACTTCAATTGTGTGGCTGCCTAATGTCTTTAAGACATCACAATTTTGGTAATTTTCTGCAGTGTGAGCCTCAATGTCCAAAGCAAAGCCAAAAAATTCAAAGGCCCCAGACTCTTTTCCACTTGGTATAGTGAGAAAAAATGAGTTGCACCAATCTGATGAAGTTTCACAAGACTTGGATTTTGAAGAGTACAGTCAAATGTATGGAAGTTGATCTTATGACAGCCTGGATGACCAGGCACATGGTTCTGTCAGGGCAATAATGGCTGGCTGTTTGCACAAGGTTCTGAGCATCATAGCCAGCAGCAGCAGACCCACAGGTGGAGAAAACGCCATAGTGCAGTGGGTGCTAAGACACACACTGCCAGAGCATCCAGCCAGTGAGCTGACCAATGTATCATACAGTTTACTGTTTTTTTAAAAAATACAGGGTTTTTAAAGAATTTTTTAATTCTGCTTATAGTAACCAGAGTGGATTATTTTTAGTGCAGCTAAAATTTCCAACCAACACAGCTATCTGTCAATGTACAATGTACAAGGAACTAATTCATTTTACTCAGAGAAGAACCTTGTAACTAAATTCTTCACAAAATTCATTACAGGACTGAAACTTCACTGAAGAAGGCTCACGGTCTCTCCCACACTGTAGAAGGTTTCTTTGCTAAGATCCTTCAATGCAGATTCTTAGGGCATGGCATCAGGAAGCTTCGATGATACCAGGACCTTTCTCACATGGTGGGGTTCAACTCAAGTCCAAAACCCTAACACATTGGCTAGTTGATAACGTGACCAGTGTCACACAGCCACAAATTGTTGTCAAAAGCAGTGAGGACATCTGACAGTTACCAACTCAAAACCTCTCTCGTCTTACAAGGTAGACAAAGAACCTCAAAAGATCCAGACACCACTGGTTAATAGTAGATCATAATGAGAAGGAAGGCCCTCATTATATGAAAATGAGGGAAAACTGGGCTTTCTGAAAGTCATGACCTAAATCCGTATGTTTCAGTGGACACATCTGTGTTCTTGGACAGAGCCATCATCCTTGGTTGCATGGGCTAAGATGAGGTAATTCACCATGCTTACCACATGCAAGGGGGCTGCTCGATCTCCAACTGATAATGCAGACCTGATTCATCTGTTACAAATTGGGAGCCTATTTAAAATTCCTCAGCAAACTGTACAGGCACCACTCAGCAGCACTTGAGATCCCACACGGAGGACCACTCCCTCTAACTGTCGCCAGTACTCGACTTCTGGGAAAAATCATTAGCTAAAGCACCAGCGGATTAGTCATAGCTATACTAAGAAAGGTGGCCTAGGGTTCACCCCAAACTCACCTGGCAATTGATATTTTACTTACGGCACCAGCAGATTTCACCATAGTAATGTAATTATTTGCATAGCACTATGATGGATAGGATATCATACCAAGAGCAATACATTGAGGAGCACTCAAAAGGGTGTTTGATGATCTCATAAATGTTTTAATTGCGATGACAGACAGGTGCAATCATCTCATTAAATGTAAGTATCTTTGATACAGTTTTACTCTGAAAGAACACACAGCATGTTGATGATAAGTATCTTTACATTCAAGACCTAGATCAGGCAAGTTCTGGGCCAGAGCCCAAAGCACAAAATGTTGAATAGGTTCCACATTTCATGAACGGTAATAAATTATTGCACTAGATCATGTACCCACAGGGAGAGGTGCCCTGTTGAGATACCTCTTATTCTGTCTAAGTCACAAGATAAAAGAGGAAGGAAGGGAGGGAGGGAGAGAATTAGGGAGGTTGGAAAATAGATTATGTTGTGCCCAATTATTGCTTTGGCAAATGAGAGGTTAAGACCATAGCTTCTGAGAAGCCATTTGAAAGCTGCAACGGTGGGTAGAACATAGTGTCACAAGGTGTACCAAGGTATTTCTAGGACATCATAGTGAACTTAAAAACGCTGGTGTTTGAGATATGTAGTTCTTTGTAGTAACATTCACAATATTTAAAAGATGTAGATATTTCTAGTTCAAGAAAAACTCTTTCTGATCAAATTTCTGCACATGAATCACCGTTATCAAATGATAAATACACATGTGTGCCTACACACATGTAATGTAACATAGAATGCTAAACTTTCCAACAAAAGAGACAGCACTGGAGGAGAAAGAATGAGCCCAAGAAATAAGTAGCCAAATTCCAGGAAGGATGAATGTATCTTAGGTGTGAAAGGAAGTCACTTCCTGCTGCTAGGCTAGCGCATGCACCACGGTCTGGATTCCACAAGGAATCTCATGAACCTAGCAGGGTTCAAGACCCATCTGGAAAGAGTTCAAGATGTCCCCTCTGGTCCTGACTCACCATCTTGTCACAACTGACAGTATGAATGCAGGGCTGATTCCATACCCACAGCATTGCAGAGAATGCGCCGGAACTTCCCATGCATCAAGGTGGTCTGTGTAAGTTACATGAACTCTGCCCAAACCCTGTATCCTAGAGTTTTGAAGTCTGGTCAGATTGAAATTTCTAAAGACAGCCTAAAAGCTTTTTCTTCAAGTCTGGGAGCTGGTGGTTTGATAGCATTGAGAGAGTATTCAAGGAGGAAACATTCATACAGTCTATGCTTTCCATGGGAGTCTAGTTTTAGGTCTTCAGGCCATCTTTCTTTCCTTCTTTTTTTCTTTCTTTTCCTTTTTTACTATGTAAGCAACCTATCCATCCCTACATGGCTATATGAAATAATAAGAACAGCTGTCACTACTTCTTCAGAACTTCCAGTGAAGTGATGATGCTTGGGTATACATTAACTAATACCAAAAATAAAATCACAAAGATCAATATGAAGCACTGGCATACAATGAAATTGCTAGTAACCCCTCGGCCACACTGAAGACAGTGGCAGGGCTGTCTCTCTGAGGATGTCCTGGTCTCTTTGACATAAACCATTGGTGAGATCAGACTGGACGTCCTTCAGACACCCAGGAGAGGGGTCTCTGCTGGGTTGATTCACAAATGCTTTACACACTGGCTTGCCTTTGCTTTCTGATCCTTATGGATGCAAAAGAAGTTAAGGATAATAAGTGGCAGTAGGTGATTAATTTCTAAAGAATTACAGTACAGTGATGTAGTGTTCTGGGGCACAAAGAGAAACAGGAAAGAGGTTTCCTCCCGGAGACTTCCAGCCTGTGTTCACTTAAATAAGGCCCACGGCACACCAATAAGCTATGTGTCTGCATACGTATGTGACTGACCCATTTTCAGATGCAATTTATTTGGTTGCCTCTTCCAGAGGTAAGCTAGGCAACCTAGTGCTGAAAAGAATCTGTGGGAAGGGGTATATAAATCCTAGAAAGAGAATTAGTCATATCAAGAGTTGATGAGTTATTTGCAGGCACAGACCACAGTCTGTATTATTGTCAGAACTGAGATGAAATAGTATTCTAAAAAAACAACAACAACAAAAAAGCCATCCCATGTTTGGTTTTCTACAAATGTCCTAAAGGGTCAATAAAGTACATAAATGCAACACTATTTCGTTAACCAAGGTGGCGGTGGAGGGGGTGGGGGGGGAAGAGCAGGAGAGGTCAATACAACCACTATATATGACCTCTAGACAAAACCACTTTCTTCTTCCTCTGTTGATGTTGTTACAACTGACTTTGGTTTTACCCAGCAAAGAGGGTGATAAGGAGCAGGAAGTTCATACAAAGGAAACTGTATGTAACAGCAGAGATCCTACACATCATCCCAAGAGAAGATGTCTCAGGCGTCCTTGATCCTTCACCAGTCTTACCAACTAGGTGTTTTGAGTCTTAGCCCGGCAGTGTCCTCTGCAGCTGACGACTCCTTCGCTTCCCAGCGGCCGCTTTTCAAACTCAGTGAGGTTCCCTGAAGCTCCAGGCCCCAGCATGTCCCAGGAAGGCCAGGTCTGCAAAGGGCTGAACTCAAACCCCAAACTTGTATTTCAGGTTTAGACAACATTCCTTATATTTCAAAGCCCAGGTGTAACCCTTCTGCAGTTTGCATAAACCTTATTTTCTCACTCAGAAATCTTTAGCTCACTCAGAAAGTTTCCTTTAGGAAGTGGCTTCTAAAACAGTACTTGTCCTTTTCCCTCTTCTACCCGTTAAGGTTTTTGGCTGCAAACAACAGACATGGACTCTGACTCCCCTACCAGGGGAAGAATTTTCTGGATAGATAGGCAGTGCCTCAGAGTTGACAGGAAGCCCCACGGATCAGACTCAGAGAAACAACCCCAGGACTGACACACACTGGCACTGCTCACCTAGGAGCCGTATCCTTGCCGCCACCATCACCCTTGATTCTATTGTGGTCTCTGAGACATCTGTCGCCATTGCGTCTTTCTACTTATCTCCTTTGAGATTCAAGACTGGGCACCTACTTCCAATCAGCCAGTGTTAAGTGCTTATAATGGACAAATTGACAAGGAGTGTGGGGTGGGGAGGGGACAGACTTTTAAGTGGGTCGTGGTCTTCCCAATGAGAGAAGCCCCCCAGGAGCAAGAGAAAGCTCTTCCTAGACCCCACTCCCACTTCCTTGGTACAACTCAACTTCCCTTTACTCACCAATGCACCCCACTTAGTTCAGTGAGTATCTTTAGAATCTAAAGCACATGCTTAATGCTTCACAAGGTGCTTAGAGGATACAAGGAAAATCTGTTTAAACATCAGACGAGAGAAGTTTCATTCTCGATGAAGAGGCAACAGAGGAGTGCACATCCCAGGTTCTGTGGGTACCCTCACAGCTGCCCCCTCCTCAGGGACAGGGATGCAGATTTCTAAGAGATATTTCACATCCCCCCCCAACTGTCTATCAATGTCTATCTTCAAATATGAGCACATTCCCAAGATATGGCTTCTGAAGCTTGAAAGAACAAACTTACTACCAGGGGAGAAAGGACTATTCCATGTCACATGGTTCATTGTAGGGAAGAGAAGTGAGAGGAGAATCACCCCTTTATAAATACCTCCTGTCTGCCCACTACATGCTGAGCCACATGACTGAAACGTACAACTGTCCTTCTCAACTGGTCTTCTTAATTATCTTGGTGCAACAAGGAAAGTAGGCAAGACATTTGGAAATCATAGGATAGGAGAGCAAATCCCGGCTCTGCCACTTACACTGTGTGCCCTGAGGCAAGTTGCTCAACCTCTCTGTCTTTGGTGTCCTTAGTCATAAAATGAGTATAATAAAAGCCTCTATCCCAGAGGACTGTAGTAGTAAAACAATAGAAAGAATATGTAAATTGATTATGACAGTGTGAGGCATATACATTCTCAAACATAGTGGCTACTGAATTCTCCCATTTTACAGATTTTAATAGTATAAAGTTGGGAGAGGGTAAAATAACCTGTCCAAGGTCATAAAGCTTGCCTGTCTATGTAGGAATCTAGCATAACTAGAAACCCAGCCTTGGGTTGGAATCTAATAACCAATGTCATTTCCATGGCACTATGGTGTGTATACACTGTCAAACACACCAAGGGACATTAAACAGCTATCCAAAGAAAAAGCTGTAGGCAGTTGCAAAGTTTTGGAAGTTACTGGAGATCTATTATTTGTCTCTAATAATTCTCTGTATTTATTTTGTTCATTATTTAGGGAAGAACTGAAATTACCAGAAATCTCCATGATACAGAAGCTAGACAGCAGTTTTTTAATCTGCATACCAGACTGACGAGAACCTTTAGAGATGATGGCATTTGTGTCACTGGGGCCTAGATGCAGGGCCACTTTTATAAGGCAGATAAATTATGGCTGTAGAATTAGAATGGGTTTTAAGGTTGATTTGAGTATTTTCCTCCAGTTTTTCTCTTCCTCCTCCTCTTATCATTTTTTCCTCCTCCCCCTCCACCCCCTTCTCCTCTTCCTCCCTTCACTTCCCTCCATCTTCCCCTCATCCTCCTCTTCTTCCCTGACCCTTGTTTGGTATTTGTGACCTAAATATAACCACAACTTCTAATGCATTAAGAGCTAAGATAGAAAGGATCCAACCTTTGAGATTTAGATCTTCTCAACCGCCACCCATCACTCCTGCTCCACATCTTCCCTAGAATCTGCCTGACAGAGGGACACAAATGCCAGCAATCCAGAACACCTCAGATGCTGGAAGGCACTGTAGTACTAACTCAAAGCCACTGGCTGATGGGACAGCAAGTCATACAGTGGTACTCGCATTTGCTTAAGGCCAGGCCGATCTGTCCATAACTTTTCCTCCCCACAGGACCACCAGGTTGCAGGGGCTTATACCACAGTGTTGGATGAAGTCACACAAATCAAGGTGAGTAGAGGAAGGGCAATAAATCAGCAAATCAAACTCAGGCAGGCAAAAGAGCATTTCTTTTCTCAATCATCCTATCAAAGTAAAGCTCCTGGGGGTGGGAGTTCTCTTCTATTATAGCAGGACCTCCCCCACAAAGAAAAAGAATAAACAAGTCCACTTAAACCAAATAATACTGAACAACAAGGCACAATGTAAAACATACTCTACAGCCAGTGCTGTGTTTCAGTACCAATCGAGCTGCTGTTAGCATCTTGTAAGAATTCTGAGTCTCGTTTCTGCCCTTTCAGAACAGGTAGCATGAAATATGCTATAATTGTGAAATTATCGCTTCATTCTAATATTGAAGCAAATATTACTTAACACATTGCAAAAGCATTTACTGTTACTTTGATTTTATTGCTTCGATTAATCCAGTTTTAATGCATCATGATAATATGAGGTTTGGTTTACCGTATTATTATTGCCTACTGTCGAGCTAAACATCTCCCAATTACATGACAGACAGCAGATGTCCCCACCTTCTGAGCAGACACCAATGCGTGATGCATCTCCTAAGTCCTCAAAATGTTTCCCTAGAGCAGCTGGAAGTACCCTAGACACAGCAGCAACAGCTCCATTCCGATGTCCCTCAGACACTGCAAATTTCAGAAGCTTGTGTCTTGGGGACAACTCTACATATGCTCTTGTTATTTTTCTACTCAGCGGAAAGTAGTACGAATGCATTCCAGTGTTATGTTGTATTTTGTCAGAAAGCAAATTACACCCTCATTTTGTCTGGAGTATGTCATTTTAATAGTATTGTTTTCTTCAAGTACCCCACATAAGGGTTTTACTATAACACAAGCTTGTGATCATACATATAATCTAGTTAACCCATTCATAAACTTATAATTTGTTTTAGGACTGGGTACTGAACTCAAAGTCTTCATTTCGCTACTTTCTCAGTCCTTCGTTATTTTTTATGTTAAGATGTAATCACATTAAGTCAACCGGCTGCCAAAGCTGGTCTCAAATGTGTGATTCTCCTGCCTCAGCCTCCCAAAGTGCTGTGATTATATTATATACAGTAACAATACCTCTTACATGTCATTAGGATACCAGCAGCAAGACTGATCTGTACAAACCTTACCCACAATTGATTATAAGAATTTTTTGTATTATTATCTGTTTCTTTTTGTAAGAATCTTTTTGGTTTATACCTTAACACTCTGAGTTTGAGGATAATGATACACAGTATAACAACTATTGGTATAATCTTATTTGATTATGAAATTATTATTGTTTCATAAAAGAGTGTCTCTTATCCTTTATACTTTCTACTGCACATTAAGATTTTTTCATTTTTTCTGTGTCCATCACTCAATCTTAAACTGACATAGCAAATCCTCCAGCGACATCAAATGGCATGCCATGTTTCACTCAAATTCCACACTGTTTTCTCCTCTTAATTAGACTAACAAAAAGGAAATAAATATGTAGTTCTATACACAGTGGGCCCAAACCTTTTTTGGCATCAAGGACTCATTTCATGGACGACAATTTTTCAAGGGTTGGAGTGCATTTCTAGGATGATGCCAGCACATAGCATTTATTGTGCACTGCATGACTATTACTGTTACAGTAGATTCTCATAAGGAGCACCCAACCTAGATCCCTCACATGCGCAGTTCAGTGCAGGGTTCACCTTCCAATGAGAATCTAATGCGGCTGCCGATCTGACAGATGCTGCTGTATCTGTATAATGCAATGAACGGGTGGGGCTCAGGCAGTGAACCTGGAGGAGGGGAGGGCCTCTGATACAGATGATGCTTTCTGTGCCTACCTCCTGCCCAAACCAGTGGCAGACTCCTGATATAGACATTTGAGAGCCTACTTAGTTCTGAAATGCTTGGAGGTCTTATTTTTTATAATTTAGTTTCAAAGAAGAGGAAATGTTCATCATTTCCACTGTGTTGATCTAAACTAATTCATGTGAGATACATTCTATTATTATTTTAATTTAATTATTTTAATTTTCTGACTCTGCAAAACACAAATTAAATTCATTAGACAAATGCAGGTTTTAATAAGCAAATACAGCTGGAACAAAAACTTCTAAGAAATGTACTAAGCTTTGTCTTCCAGATTACTGTTTATTTGGAAAAGATCCCTGATTCTAATAACTATTACTCATGTATAACTAGATTTCATCAGGACACAGTGCTTTTGCTGTTACATTCCTCAGTTTCCATATTAGCCTCAGCTATTTGACCAAAGTCACATAATTACATATGGATTAGATGAATATTTATTTGACATATTTTACCATTGAGCAGCTAGCTATAGCAATAGACTCTAAGAGATATCCATTATATTAAGGAACCCAATTTCTGGTCAATTACCAGATGAAGGAAGTGTCTCACTTTGAAAATCTTAAAATTTTTCATTTCTAAAATACTTAAGAATATACTGTGTTAATTTCATTGTCCACCTGCAGTTGATGGCTAATTATCTGCATATGATCCTCAACAGTTAAAGGATCATACCAGGAGAAAATAGTGGCATTCTCCTTCTATCTACTATCTGTAGACCCTACAGGCAGACAGGGCCTCATTTGTCATATAAATCTCCATCAAGGCTTTTTAACCTACTATACTCTAACAGTTATAAAACCAACATATTGATGCCTTGTAAAATCCTCTACACCAAGACTTAGGGAAGATACATCATTGTGTATAATGCAACGGACAGTGCAAATAAACAAAACAAACACACAGGACTACAGTCAAGGTCAAGGGGCGATCCAGGACAGCAAACACAAACACTAGAACAATCCCAAGAAGAAAACTGATCACTACCATAAATTCCTATTTTCGTGACAGACAGCACCAGAAACAGCTCATCACTGGGAGGGTAAGAATAGACCTGACAGCCATATACCTCACCAGTCCCATCACTCAACTTAGACTTTTCTACAGTAAGGCCAGATCACACTCCTACGGCATGATGCCATGCAGATGACAAAAAGATGTCACAGGCTGGCCGAGGAGATATATTGAATGAATGAGTGACTCCTTTGGCTAATTTCAATAAGATCAGTTCCTTCCGTGATGCTCCCAGTGGCTGCTCTGACTTATGCAGGCTATGCTGGGGCCATTTCCCATCCTTCCGTAATCATCTCTGTGATAACACACATCACACACCACTTCCCACCTACTTTTTATACTCAATTTAATAATGTCAAAAGGAGCTGGGCGTGGTGGCACATGCCTTTAATCCCAGCACTCGGGAGGCTGAGGTAGGAGGAGCATTGTGCGTTCGAGGCTGGCTTGGGATATAATGTGAGCACGAGGCTGGCCTGAGCTACACAATGCAACACTGGCTCAAAAAACCAGGGCCGGGAGTTTGGCCCAGTGGCTTAAGTGCCTGTCTGGCAGGTGCGAGGTTTTGAGTTCTATCCCCGGCGCCACACACACACAAAAAAAAAAGTCAAATGGATAAACAAATGCTTATGGTGTAGCTAACGATAACACCACTCACAATAGCTAACTCATGGATGCAGCCTATATGCCCATTGACAGATGAATGGATAAAGAATATGTAGAGTACTAGTCAGTCATAAAGAAGGATAAACTTGAATCTTTTGTTGGAAAATGGATGGAGCTAGGGACCATCAAACTAAATGAAACGGGTCAGTCACAAAAGTGTAAATATGACATGATTTCTCTAATATGAGGGATCCAAAATACAAATAATTTAAAGAGCAAAATGAAAACACCATGTTAAGAAACAGGGTGGTAGACTCTATAGAGATAGGAAGGGGACCTAGGGAACGAGGGAGAAAAGGGGGCGGGGGAGGTGAAGGGGCAGTAAATTGATTCAGGTGTAATGCATATATGTATCAAACCCCTAAGTGAATGTACTCACTACGGACTGCAAACAGACGCTAGTAAAAAAATTCAAAAAACTAAAATAAAGTAGAAAACTGACTCATCATATTACCTGAGTTTTTCCTTTGGAAGACTACAGTGCAAGTAGCCTTCATGAATAGCCTCCAAAGGCTATATCACCGAGCATCTTCTAGTGAATTTTATGTGGGTGAGGTAGAGAAGAAAGCTGCCCCCAAACTTCCACTCCCAGACCGTTTTCACCCCATTCTAAAAATTATAAAACACATTAGAGAAAGCTTAAAAAGAATAGAAAATTTAAAACATGAAAGTTGAGAAATGTAACTGCTTCACTTATCCCCCTCTTCCAACCTCTTCTGGATGTTTCCTGCTCCGATACGATCAGCAGTGAATTGAATGAGAAAAGTCACCAATGAGGAGATAATCACAGGACCCAGTAAGTTTCAAGTCAAGGAAGCTCCATGGCTGAGGTCTCGTCATGATGTCAACACCAAGCAGAGTACCAATGGCTGGACCCTTTCTCTCCACAGTGGCAACTCTCTGAGATTCTGGAAAGGCATACAGGTGCCGTGGGTGCACCACACCCACACACCCACACTTCCTCTCTTGATTTATGTCAATGACCTGGATTATGATTCAGGGAACATGGTTTTTCATCTACTCTGAGGTCCAAAAACATCTTAGCAGAATGTAAATATTTTCCAGTGTATCCTCATCTGTAACATGGTCATACCTAGACCTGTCCTCTCAATACATCACATTTATAGCATCGCTCGCCAGAGCTGATTCTACTGTTTAGAAATGAAATGACGTAAATTTCTCTAAAGTTCTATTTTAATCCTGAGAAGGAAGCACAGACTTTTAAAATCAAATAATCAACAAGGAAAACTTCAAAAGCAGAAGGGAAATGCTGTCCACCTGTTATACCTATTGTCATGGCAAAAGACAATGAAGCTGAGAATGAAATAGAAGCAAAGAGAAAAATAACTCTCAAACCAAGTACCAATTTGTGGGCTGAGGTTTGAGGGTGAGGCCAGAAAGCCTTTGTCTACCAACACCTGAGCTGGCCCATTTTTCTTTCCCGGCAGGGCGGTCCTACACAGTGCACAGGGGGAACATGCCTCCCCACCCCAAAACTCTTCTTTGAAAATTTGTGTCTTAAACTTCAAGTTATTTTAAAAACCCTTTTTATTTTCTAACAAAACAAAAAAACCACAATGAGACCAGATAAGCAAACTGTGGTACATTCATATCACAGAATACTCTCTCAGCAGTAAAAAGGAGTGAACTTGTGATGCGAGCAACAACATGAATAAATCTCAAGAAACAGCAGGATAAGTAAAAGCCACACACAGTAATATGCACGCTGCGCAATTCCACTCATAGAAACCTTTAACAGCCACTGCGAACGTATGTTGATGAAAATCAGAGCAATAGTTTCTGTGTGTATAGGAAGGGAGGTTGTTAATTAAAAGAGGAAAGACTGCCAATCAGGAGCTTTCTAGGTTGGTGGAAGAGTTTTATATCTTAACTGTTTGCTATTGGTGTATTCACCTATGAAACACAGTGACATGGGTAATTCACATCTATCCATTTTACTGTATATATTACTTCCATTTTTAAGTTCACAAGCTTAATTACCACAGTATTTCCAGCATCTCTGGATAAAATCTAGGGAGTTTAGTGGTAAAAGAGAAAACAAAAACAAAAACAAAAACACCCCATCAAATCCTGGGAACAGAGGACCTGAGTATAACCCCTCTTCTCTCACTTTTCTCTCTCTGTAATTTTTTTTTTTTTTTTTTTTTTTGCGGCACCGGGATTGAACTCACAAGCTCGCGCCTGCCAGGGTAGGCGCTTAAGGCACTGAGCCAAACTCCCAGCCCTGGTTTTTTGAGGCAGGGTCGCACTATGTAGCTCAGGCCAGCCTTGCGCTCGCATTGTAGCCCAAGCCGGCCTCGAACTCACAACGCTCCGCCTACCTCAGCCTCCCAAGTGCTGGGATTAAAGGCGTGCGCCACCACGCCCGGCTCTCTCTCTGTAATTTTAACCAAGTGAATAAACATCTTTACTGCTCACTTTTCTCTTCTGCAAAATGGGAATACGCTATTAATAGTCGTCTCAAGCAAAATCCTCCAAATATAAAAGACCAATAGTATACAGTATATACAGGGGAAAAAATGCCTTGTAAATGGTAAATGTAAATGTTAGAATGTTGCATACGAAAGAGATCAAGGAAATATTCATTTATCAGCGGGGAGGTAATCTGTGGCACCTCCTCCCCCAGAGATTAACTTTATGTGATAACTGCTTCTTCCCGCCACCCTCAAACCTGAATTTCTGCAGACGATCAGAGCCACTGACCAGGAGTTCTTGCACAGGTCCACTTCTCCTTACACATACAGGAGCGTGCTCACACACACACAGAGTCCCTCCCTTGGTAAACTCTGCTTTCCCTTGCTTTAGCTACTGTCTGCTTTGCAAGACACCCAATCTGCATAAACCATGAAAATAAATCAACCAGGCAGTGAGCAAAAGGCACCAAAGGCAGCCAAGGCCAAGGCATGCAGCTCCACGGGAGGAACAACAGGTCACTGGGGCCTGCTGAGGGTCACGAAGGTCACTTTGCTGAAAGTGGATTTGGCCGCAGGAAGTCACTCATTTATAGGGTCCTGGCTCTCCTCTTTGCTTCCCTCTCCACCTCCACCTGTGTGGAGGGTTGTTGATGTGTTCCCCGCACCTCCCTCCCGCCCTGTACTCCGTTCTCCCGCACTTGCTCTTTCTCTCTAGGCTGGGTTTAATTTGACACCTTGAGCTTTGGTAACAAGGTGGGGAGCAGCTCAGCCACAGCGGAATTCATTAGGCTCAACACTGCAGGGCCCGCTCTCTGTGCGTTAATGACATCGGAGGGTAGGGAAACGAGACAGCCACCACGCGAGATGAAATAAACATGAGGACTGTCAGCAGTGACAGCCTTAGCAAAGGGGACAAAATGAGCCAGGTAGAGACCTTTCCCTGTCCGCACAATGCAAACCGACAGCTTGCAAAGCCTGCCCCTCCCCACAGCCTTCACCCCCGCTTCCCGCTAGCTGCGGCACCAGTGGGGAGTAAGGGGGTGAGAGAGAAGTGTGGATGGGAACCAAGGGAAGAAAATACAATTAAATTATCATTGTTTTAACATATAAATTTCATTTATCAGTTTAATGTTGGCGGAAACCAAATTCATCACCCTGCTTGGCAGTCCGGAGGTGCCAGGAGCTGGGTGGGGAGTACATGCATTGCTGGGCTTGGAGCTTCTTTTCTCCCCTCCCTCCTGAGCTCTCTGGACTGATTTTTTTTCCCCCTCACTATCGTCATTGCCCCACCATCACCCATCATGACTCCATGGCTCCTTGTTACTAAAGGAGGTGCTGGAAGGAGCGAAGGAAGGGAGAATGAAAGCACTGGTGATGGAGAAGGAATAGAGACGCTCCTTCTGCACATGATATTTTTTTTTCTTGGAGGAAGGGGTGGAAGGGGAGGAGGCTGACAATGAAAATTCAGGCTGCACATCCTCAACCACAGAGCAGCACGAGCTACATCCACCCTGTGCAAAGTCCGCGGTATGTATGCAGGGAGGAGCAGGGGCCTGCTTCTAGTTACCAGCTGTCAGGAGACCAAGACAGCCGCTCCGGCTGGGTTAACACGCAAGGAAGGTCTGTGGGAGTGTGATGGTCTTCTCTTCTGCACACAATGCAGAAGAAATAAACTGGCTACCGCAAACTAAACCAGAGCTGCCTTCTCTTCCGTTTGAAATAATATGGTACCTGTATCTCTGATTGCAAAGAAAAAGCAAACCTTTCCTCCACTTTCCTAGAGACTGGTGACTTCCCCATCGCCAAACCTGGTGGACTTCATATGCCTCACCACACTGTGAAGTCCAGTGCTGCTGTTTCCTCAATTTAGTCTGCAGGTCTGCACAGCCAGAGGAGAGAGCTCCTACTTCACCCCTTCCCGGAAAGTGACAACTCTCTCTCTGCTTTTCTAATGGAGAGGAGCCGGATACCAAAGCCCATCCTGTAAAATCAAATATTGTTTTCTTATGCCATGGACTTCTCAAGCAAATAACAAAGGATCAAAGGTGCAATATTCTTATGAGAGGAAAAAGGAAAGTCACCACATTTTTATTAACTATCATTAAAGAGAATTCATAAGGGAAGTACGTGATGGATCAAGGTCAGAATTCAAACACAGAACAGACCCAGTGCAGGCACTGTGACTTATAGGAGTGTAGCCAAGCCTGTCATGTCCCAGGCAGGGGTAGGGGACTAAAAGAGTTACCTTGGAAGTTTCTCACAGTTTGTCATAGGGATACAATGGTGAGAATCTAGTCACTACCAAGCGTATGCCTCCAAACCGGAGGTCTGAACAGAATACCAGAAACCTTCTTGTTTGATTTATGTGCTGATAGAACACTAATACTGTTTACTGGGAGTGCCTTCTTTTCTGAGGCCCATGACAATTTGGCCAAACAAGTACTGACTTTAAAGGTCTAAAGACTCCCAACAAAAGTTTTGTCTGTGTGAAAAACAAACAAACAAACGAACAAACAAACAAACAAAAACCAGTTGACACTTTCCTTCCCTAGATGTCAAGAACACAGACACTACAATCCCAGAAGAAAAGCCATCCACTAATGAAAGTGCTTTAGAAGGATTTTACACTGAAAAGACTAATTTTGTTTTAAGCTGGAAAATATGATAACACAATATTTTGCTAAGAGAAGGAGATACACATCCCTGTTTAGGAAGACAAGGGGTGGGCCGATGAAGAATACAACTGTGTGAGAGGATTGAAGTAGTTCTGAAGGGCAGCAATGCCACATTCTAGATCATTCCAGCATGGGCCACCTGAAGATGAGTCCAGGAGCACAGAGGTAACACTACACAGTCCTACCACACGAAGAGGAAAGAGGCAGAGAGTTTAAGTCCCATCAATGACACCAAAAGCACCATAGTTACACCAAATATGTGATTCCCATGCTATTCACATTTGGACTATCCACCATTTTATTTCTTTTGGCCCAGTTCTAACTGGAAGCTTGCCCTGATGCTGGAGGCCCCTGCTCACCAGCAGGTTTTCATTATACTACCACGCCTCATGCCTCGGTTAATTTCTAAGGTAATCTCTGCAGAAGCAGCTTTTTTCCCTAATGTCTTACCCACTGGAAAGAAGAAAGTCTAAGGCCTTCCCATCCAGAGAAGGCAGCTGACAAACTAACATGTCCCATGTCTTTTGGAGAGGTGGTGCCAATAGTGCCAAGAAGGGTGTGGCTTTAGAGTGAGATAAAAAGGTTTGATTTGTCCTCCACTATCTAAAAGTTTGGAGGCCCTAGGCAAAGTATTCAGTCTCTCTGAGCCTCAGTTTCCTCTTATGTGCATTGAGGAGGAAATATCAACCTCTGTGAGTAAAATATCATAAGTGTGGTGTCCCTGGAACATGCCTGGCTCGTGGCCAACACTCTAAACAAGAGTCAGAGGGAGGAGGAGATGGTCAAAGGCTGTAACTACACTTGTGAAGTTGCCCAGCCTTGAAGTATGCGAAAAATGAGCTACCAAAGCCAAATGGGCTTCACTGGCTACAAGAAAATGCTATAGCTTGATAACTTCAAAGCATAGCTTCAAATTCCCTTTCCCCACTGTTTATCAGGAGGAGCGCTTACAATCACACCCCCCAGTCATAAGCCTTTTCTTTCCCTTTTTTGCACATTCTCAACCATGCCTGCTCTGCTCACCCTTCCTAGGCCCCCAGAGCAACATTTCACCACCCCCATGCATAACACAATAGGCTGGACTGCTTAGAGAACCACCTCCCTCGTGGTAGGTTCTGATTTCACTGTTCTAGGGTGGAGTGCAACCACTGGTGGTATGCTGTAAAAGTTCTCCAGGTGATTTTAATGTGCAGCCAGAATTGAAAACCACTTTGTACCAAATATACTTGTTATTGAAAGGTTTATGCATAACATTAAAAAAAACATTTTTATTACCATTTTTTATTGCTGTTAAGTCTTGGTAGGAGGGTTAGGCCCACTCACCGAAAAAGGAAAAGCTTCTCAGCCTCCCTCATGATCACACTGGGAGGGACCTGGAAAGACACCCAGGTCACCTCCAGTTTATGGAGGAGGCTCAGAAAGGGAGGGAACCAGCAACTCCCTGGCGGTGCTGGATTCTTCTGTGAAGCTTACATCTTCCTGCCCTTTTTCCTTTGACTCCAGGGGAGGGTCTGGGGGGTGCAGGGCCCCCCTTATCTCTCTGCCCTTCCCCTTCCCTCTTTTTACATCTTTCCCAGCACTCCCTCAACTACTGGCCCTCTTTTTTATCTCTGATACTAAATACTACAAGTTTAAGTTGCTCCACACTGTGCCTTCAGCTGTAAGAGAAAAGATGTGGTGAAAATCTTAATAAACAAATAAATAATTCATACTAGGTATTGGTCTCTTCTCTGCACCACTGGGTTTCAAACATTTCTTAAAAGCAGACTCTTACCTAAAAAGCGAAATAAATAAAATCCGTGAGACGCAGGTACAGGGAAGGAAGGTGGGCTTGGTTTTCTCACCCCCGGGAAAGTGGCCCTTCATGGGACCCAGTAGGGAATGGATTGCAAACGAGGGTACCACAGGGCACCTGGTGGTACTATGTGTGGTGAGTAGGCCCCAGGGTTTGATATCATCCCCTCTAAAAAAAAGGGGGGGATCAGCCAAAAGAAGCACATCTCCTGGAAAACCCCATGTATTGAAATTGGATGGTAAGAAAAATGAAGAAATACGGGAGTGAATAAACATGCTCAAGCTCCTGACTCCTAAAATGAAATTTACAGTTCCCAAGACTATAAAAAAAAAAGTCTCTCTCCTCTCAGTAAGCCAGTAATATCCCTAACAAATGTGCACAAATGTGTGTGACTCTATTTGTTCTCTCCCCTGATAACTTAGCTCTTCCAGCTCACTTTTTGTTCAGAAGCAAAGATCAATGGAGGGCAGTCAGAAGCAAGCAGTCAGTTGGGCCACATTTCCCAACAGGAACCATCCATAGGTCCCCAGCTGCCAGGGGAGGGGTTGACTATTTCTGATAGTGAAGAAGCCATGTCCCAGTCACTTTCTCTTTAGTAGAACAAAATACCTGACACCCAGAACTTACAGGAGGAGAGAATTATTTGGGCTCAGAGTTTTAGTGCATGGTTGACTGGCTTCAAGATGGGAATAGCATGACAGAGGGGCATGGTGGAAGAAAAGGTGCTCGACTCATGGCAGCCAGAAAGCAGAGAGAGAGTGAGGAAGGGACAAGAATACAGCCCCCAACTCAATCCTCAGCTGACCCACCTCCAACCAGACCCCATCTCCAACAAGCAGTCAGCTGCCCGAGTCATCAAGGAAAGAATCCACACTGATGGCTATTGTGCTCCATGATTCCAATCACCTTCCCAACACGGAAGAATTTTAGAAGACTTTGTAGGTCTAAACTACAACAAACCATAATATCCCAAAATCCATTTTATTGTAAGTGTCTGTCAGTGACACCCTTTCCCACAATGGATCCAACTGCCTGTGCAGCAAGGACTACTGATCCAGTGGGTGGATTTGTCAAAAATATCAGATGGGTTATTTTAAATGGTTTTTCATAATAAAGAGGAGGTAAAGATTACATTAGGTTTTTTCTTGCTTATTTATTTATTCCTTTATTTACCATTATGCAGCTCCTAAAACAATTCCATCTTCTCTACAGTCCTGATTTGCTGAGAAGGCTACATGTGAACATCTAAAAAGTTGTCAAAAAAAGAAGGCAAGAATGAAAAATAAAACAAAGTCACTCTGGATTTACCTTTTGTGCTGTCAAAGCACTTTTGTACAATGCTTGTACTATTTTTTCTAGGCAGTCGTCATGATCGCCATTTATAGACAAGATAACAGAGACTGAGAAAGAAGTGACTTGCCCAAGGTTACAGTCTGCGTCTCCTGGACCTTGAATCCAAGTCTTCCACATCTAAGTAATTTTTTTTTTTTGGAGGCAGGGTTTCACTATGTAGTTAATTCACTATGTAGCCCAAGCCAAACTCATAGCAATCCTCCTGCCTCAGCCTCCCGAGTGCTGGGATCACAGGCATGTGCCACCACACCCAGCCCTAGTCTTCCAATTCTAAATGCCACATTCTTCCCATCACACAAGCCCTGACCCAAATTTCAATGTGCCCACTCTTAAATTGCATAGAGATAAGTCAAAAAATCACTTCAAAACTTCAATTCAAGAGTGTCATGTTACTATAGCATTGCCATTTCTCTCCAGTATAACCTTACCTCCATTTCCAATTTCCCCATAGACAAATTTGCACATTAATTGGGAGTGAGGTATGTATTTGTATGTATTGGCAGGAATAATGGGCCATAAACTATTTTCAAAGGGGCACTTATTTTGCCCTTAATATTCCACCCCAAGCCCTCCTGCCATCATTTTCCTCCCCCTCCCTGACTCACATTCTTTTTGATCACCCCCACCGTATTCCTCAGCCTAACCCCCCTTCCTCTGGGCCTTAAAATCAAACAGCCATGGAGTTTGTTCAGATACCCTATTCATCAAGGAAATGAATTCCATATGCATAATTCATTTCTTTTGTGAACTTTTTTCCCCTGCAGGGAGTTAATGCTCCCCAGTGCATTGGGAACAGAGACGGTGACAGAAGGCCGAGAGAGCAAGGGCGCAAAAATGCCTTCCCCATGTAGCTGGGACAGACCAGGGCCAAAGGTCTGGTCTCTGCTGGCTGACACCTTGGGCTCCACAATTCTATCTCATCAAAAGGAGGAGGGACCCTGCACTGGTTATTAGGGGACAATAGGCTTCCTCCTTAAGGGTGAGAAGCCCAGGGAACCCAGAGGGCTTTCCAGACTGGAACCCTTATTTGCCAACCCAGGATCTGCCTCATGGGTAGAAAGAAATCCACACAGTCCTCCCACTCCTTTATGTCTCTGGTCATATTAAAAACCCAAAATGAAACAAAGAGATATACACAGTGCCCAATGTACCATGTTTAACAGTTGCTGCATTTGGAGAAGAAGCAGTCCCTTGTCCAAAGTCAGATTTGAAAAACGGCTTTATTAAGAGAAAGATTTACTGTATCTGAACTCCAAGACTAGAAACTGGAGGAGGAGCAGCTGAGAGAAACAGATCTGCCAGACGGAGAGCCCAACTGATTCCACCGGCTGATGCCACCTTTGGCAAGATACGCTGACCCACACAGCATCCTGGGCCTGGACGGCGCAGGCCTTTGGGTATTAACTCCTTAGTAACAGTCCAGAGTTCACAACGTTCAGACCTGCTGCGACAAATGGCAAAGCAGACTTTAGGGCTGGGATGGAGCTTTTGTTCCAATCAAAAACAAAATGTCAGGGAAAATATATTCCTTAGCATCTTACTTAAGTATTTTTACTCCATCTTTCTTTTCTCTCTTAGCTTCAACCTTTTTTCCATTACTCTGAAAACAAAAAAGCTGACAAATATTGTAGATTTAGGGATTCTTGTGCTTAATTTGCTTAAGACCATCTTGTAATTTAGGGTCTTTCTCTTGGGAAAGAAAGTTGGTTGTTATCTCAGAGGAAGCATCCAAGATCCTAGGAGCAACACAATAGTGCATACAGCTCCTAACATGGTCCAAAGACATTGTTAAATAAGTAAAAAACAAACAAACAAGCAAACAACAAAAAAAAACAGTGTTTTATTTGTTATTTATTTTTTTGGTTGTGTGGCTGGCTAGAGACTAGAAGGAGGAAGGCAATAAATTAGTAGGATATCAGAGGGGATCTACCAATAAATTTAAAGCAATGAAATTTTGCTGTGATTTCTGTAGGATTAACTTGTAAAGACAAATAAAATCCCCAGTGACTTTTATCTAGTGCATGCAAACCAGAAAACAGCTGGTCAGCATTTTTAACCACCCACGGGAAGTTAAGTGTCAAAGATAGGCATTCCGTGTAGAAGTTACCAAAATCATCAACGTTTAGGGCCCTAGGAATAGGACCCTACCGTGGCTTCAGAGAGGTTATGGTTCACTTAGGATAGGATTGTATAGGGAATACTAAGGCTAAAGTTAAACCTAACCCAAAGAATATATAAATGAGTGAGTCATGCTGCTCTGGGCTCCAGCCACATCCTATACAAGAGCCATCAGATCACACGATGGTTTCCATGAGGGTTTTGGAGTCAAAAGAACATGGGTTTGAACCCCAACCATATCACATACTGGCTCTGTGATTTTGGACATGAATTAAAACCTCAGACTTCATTTGCAAAATAAATGCTATAATATCACTTCTTCTTGGGATGTTTTTAGGAATTAGATAGATTAGGGTATACAAAATAACTTGGTAGCAAGCCCAGTATGTTAAATAAGGACTCAATGATTGCTGCTTGAGAGGGGGGAAAAACGTCAGGGTGTTAGCTCATATGTCCATTGGAAACAAACACAGCAATGCAAACTGACATGGCAACAGATTGCATGATTTGCCCAAAGTGGGAGGTCATATGCGGGAAGCTAGGTATCGAAATGCTCCCCTGTCTGCTTTATGCCATGCACCAGCTTCCAAAATGGACTGGATAGAAAGTGAGTTAGTGACAATGATGGAAACCAACCTTTGAAGGAAAGCAAGGTTTTCCATCCTCCTCTGGACTGTGTGCCTCTGATCGTGCCCTTCCCGTCTGCATGGTAGGACTCAGCCTGTATTTTCCATCACCACAAGCCCGGGCAGCAGCGTCACTCTCCTTCTTCACCTAAATCTGGACAGTAAGTGGCTTCGCCCTGTCACAGGGGTAGGCAAAGCATCTGCAACGCCCCATTTCACTGCTCTGTGCTCCCATCTTCGGGCTTCATTAGCATATTTCAGCAGTGCCTTGATGGATGAAGATAGATGGGGAACATCATCCTTGGTGAAATCACTGTTTCATCAAGGTTAAACCAGCCTCAAGCTTCGCCATCTCCCTTTGTTTGGCTAGGTCTCTAATAACAAAATTAACGGCAGAATTAATGCCCAGGAGGCTGCCAGTGAAATATACTGATGCCCCCAGAATGAAGCTTGATCCTGGAACTCCCAGTTTATAATCCATCAATCAGCTGCTTCCATACTTAATCTTAAAATTAAACATCACCTCCATCAAGCAGATGCCTTGCTCTCTGTCCTGTCCTCTGAAACAATTGGGCTGCATGAGAGAATAAGAAGTGGACCGCGGTACTTCAGAATCATCACAATGACCACAGTCCAAGCAAGAAACAGAACGTTCATAGGTCTTGTCTCCTCTGGTAGACTGTGCGCTCCTAGAAGGCAGTTAGCTTTGTCCCATTGCCTTTCAACATCTCAGCATGACTATTTTTCTATTTATAACATATCTTCACAGCGTCCCTGCTGTTATTATTGGAACTCTCTTCCCCATGATAAAGACACCTAGTCAAATCAATAAATGCATACGGAACACTTGATATCTACCAAACACTTCATGGTATAAAGCTATGTACTCATTCCAGTCCTCAGAAACTTAGAAGTGGTTGATGAGTTGGAACCTTACTCCTCAAAGATTTGTGGCTTCCTACGGTACCACTGAGATGTGCATGGATGTTTCTCAGTGTGACAGAAAGATGCCTTGAACATCCTTGTCTGGGATCTAAAGAAGTGATGTAGGTGAAAGCCAGGTCAAAAGTCTGGGGTCACAGTCAGGTTGTTTTGAGTTCCTTGTTTATTACTAGTCACAACTTCTTGGAAAAACATGTCCATGCCCTGGGACTTGGCCTCCACCAGACAGAATCAGACCCGTGTTCGGTTTCCTTAGATGTGAAGTGGAGTTACAGTTAACTTCTCATGCATATCTTCCTCAGACAGATGTGATAAAAATGTATGTGGAAGTCCCACTGAAAAAGTCTGGGTACAGTGCTGCATGCCTCAAATCCCTACTATGTTGAAAGGATTGCAAGTTCAAGCCCTGTCTTGGCAATTTAATGACTTAGTGAGACCCTGTCTCTATAATAAAAAATAAAAAGGGGCTGGAGATGTAGCTGAGTGTGAAGACCCTGGATTCAATCCCCAGTACAAAGAAAAGGAGAAATGAAAAGGATCAAGATGCAATATGTTTGTGCACCAGTAACTCACAATCAATATATACATTATGTACTGCAAACATAAACTAATAAAAAAAAATTAAAGAGAAAAAGAAAAAATAGGCATAGTGGAAATAAACAGAACTAGAACTGTCACTTATCCATACGAATTAGAATATTGCTCACCTGCACATTCAAATAGTTTTCTTTATATTACTACATGTTGGCAGTACATAATGATTCCATTTCTTGTGGGGAGGTGGTGCATATGCGTAACACGTCTCAATTCTTTTTTTCATTCTCTCTACTCCTTTCCCTCCCTCCTTGCTACACTCTTGATCCTGTTCCCATTTGAGAAAGCTCTAGTTCCCTACTTCCTATTATTTATCTTTTATTTGGGGCTCCTCATATAATAGAAATCATGTGATATTAAAGCTTTTTTTCTTTCTTTTTCTTTTTCTTTTTTTTCTTTTTCTTTTTTTTTTTTTTTTTTGAGAGAGAGGTCAAGAATCATTAATAACCTTATTATAATTAGGGCTGGGGATTTAGTTCAGCAGTATAAGTACCTGCCTGGCAAGCACGAGGTCATGAGTTCGATCCCCAGTACCCTAAATAAATAAATAAATAAATAACCTTGTATAATTAATCAGGCCACTGACCTGGCTGGACCTCAGTTTTCCATGAGTATTTGTGAAGATCAAGGGTTTAACATTTATCATGTTCTAACTTCCTTAAAGAACGGGTGTTGGCTCAGTAACAAAAGTCACCCTGACCATGTGAAACCAAACCCCATTTGTGGGGTTTGTCCAGGAAAGGCTCTCACACCGGTTAGAGGGGTTGAAACTTAGCAGGCTATAAAATCTCCTTCCTCATAGCATTGTCTGACTTAGAACAAAGGCTGAAACTCTTCAGGTCCACAGGTTGAACGCACATGGTGAGCCTACAAGCTGTTGTTCACCTGCTGTCCTGTTCCTCCATGGTGAGGAGCAGAGCAGCACAGGTAGGATCTCAAGCCAGTCACAGAGAGCAAGCTCTGTCAACTGCTTTTGGTGGTGGACACCACCTCTGCCACAATCACACAGAAGGAAACATATGGAGCTAGGGCCAGGAAGGCAGGTCATTTCTGAACATAGCCAAGGAGAGAGCAGTTAAGGAAGAATGTCTGGGGCATCTTGCTTTACTAATGTAGATTAGACCTTCAGACCCAATTGAGAAACCTATGTGCCACAGTGGGACTCGCTGGACACCTTCCATGACAGATACAGGGATGAATGGACCTCATTACATATCTTCTTTCCTTACCTTCTCTCTCCTTCCTCCATTCCCCAGGCCACAAAGTAACACCAAGATCAGTATCAGGAGTCTGCAGTGGCATCTGGCTGTGGAATGTGACAGTCAAAGGCAGCTCAGAAAGGACACAACTGAAAGAACAGGTGGTGTGGAATTTGAGAACTGCACTGCTCAAAGCATTCAGCTCCAAGTCCCAGAATGGCTGCTTTGAGGGGTGTGTTCAAGGGCTGGTCCCCCTGTGTGCAGGGAAGGAGAAATGGTCAAGGATGTGGGTATCTTGGAGAGCCCCAAGGGTTCCGAACTTTCAAGGCCCTCCTTTGACTAAGAAGTTAAGCTACTGACATTCATTTAGACACTGCACATACAAATGCTTTAAATGCAAAGAATGGTAAAAGAAAGTGCATGGTGTCCTTCTTGATAGTGTTCCTACACTGTTACCAAGTGTCTCTACTGGGCAAGGAGCAATCTGTATAGGTTAGCATTTTTACAGTAGTCAAACTAGATCATCCCCAATTCTAGACCTACTTCACTCTAAGAAATAGTAAGCATTATCATCATTCTTACTGGAGAAACTGAAAAAGGAGGGCTCCAGCAGGATGTGGAGGCAAGAGGACGCAGGGCTAAAACCCAGGACTTTCCCTTTCAGTTCCTTGACCACTGCACACCAGTAGACATTGGAAAGGACGGAAGGCCTTGTTTCATCCCTGCAGACCCACCAAACACATCTAGACCTCCAGAAGCCATGCGGGGGTCTATCCAGGCAACACACACTGATCTCACAGTTCTGAAACACAACATTTAAGTCTTATTAGCTCCTAGAAGCTTCAACTCCACTGAGACGTCTCAACTCCATCTGGCTTTCCTGGAGCTTCATCTTCCTCAATAGACCACAGGATTTTGATCTATCTTGGAAACAATGGCCTCCAGGATCCCAAACAAATAACCTTGCTGTTCTGCATCACTGTGTCGTCACCTGTGAAGCAGAAGCAAGCTATTCTGATTCTGTAAATATTATCTAAGAAGCTACTAAAAATACATTAATACTATACCTTCCAGGCAGCCTGTGACCCAAGTCCAGCCTCAAAAGAGAGAGATCTCTGTTCTCTTCAAACTAGAGTGGAAGGAAATAATAGCTCTTTGCTTGGAAGGCCAAAACTTAGCACAAAAACTAAGACGAAGTTTGTAACAGCCAGGGTGTGCACAATGCTGACCTCCTCCCAAGTTCCTACTTTTTAACCTGGAAGAACATTGACAGCAGCAACTACTTCACATGTGTCACATGTCAAATGAGCTCACGAACAAACTCCTGCCTCAGGTAACGTCTTCCAGTCCACTGTTCGAAGTTCATATTGCTACCTTTTACAGGCAAGAGCTTGGAGATTTAGATGGGATAGGTGACTTGCATGAAACCACACCAGGGGTAGAAATGAGAAATGACAGAAATTGACCTTCCGATGCCAAAGTTGTATTTTGGCTACTGTGCAGCTCTCAAGGAGAGGAAAAGGACAGGTACTACCCGCTCATCCCAGGCAGGATAGTGGGGAAACAGTCATCCTCTCCTAGTTGCTGCGAAATGATTTCTCCTTCAAGCATTGAACTCCAAACACTTCCAATGCTCCATGTTCACAACCACCAAGGACAGAGAAAGCTGGCACTCTGACCCAGGAGGTCTCTACCAAGCAAGCTTCTCTAGAATCCGCAGTGAGCAGGTGACTCCACTGAGGAGTGTCCCATGGGATGCAGATGGTCAGAGCTGGGAGAAAGAGTGGTCCAGCAGGAGTCACCACCTTCGATTCTCCTGGGGACTCTGTTTCTCCTGCCCTAATGAACAATCAGGAGTCCCACTCTGCTCCACTTGTCTGTTTCAACTCGTGTGTGTGTGTGTGTGTGTGTGTGTGTGTGTGTGTGTTTGTGGTCAAACTGACTGCTTCACATTCACACTGGCAGTGTAAAGGCACGCTGGGCTCAGGAGGCAGCACCTGCAAGAGTCTGAAACTTTTCTAAAATTCAACTTTGGGCTTAGAAGTCAAGCTACTGGTGCGCCAAAACTTCAAAGGGGAAACTGAAGAATGGTACACCAAAAATCAGTGCGTGGCCTTAGTTTGGACAGTGATCAATTGAAAACATACTCTTGGATTATTTCATAACGTTTTCCTACATTTCACTGCGGCCAGGGGGACAGTGGCCCACAGAAGCCATCTGCATTTTCCTACAGGCCAAACAGGAAGAGGCACAGAAATCTATGTGAGTGACCACGCTGCTGCTGTTGCTAGGCAGCACGATTATGTCCATTCTCTGCTGCTTGGCAACCAGTATTTCCCATCACAGACACACACAGCCATAGCAGCAGCATAAGGCTTTCAAAGAAAAGGGCCGAATTTCAAGGGAATTTAGGAGTATTAATGCACCTCCTCAATATCCTTCTGATATTCAGATGGACCCTGCAGCAAGATGGCTCCATTTAATCAGAAAGTGTCCCTTTGGTGACACTTGAGCTTATACCCAGTGGTTGCACAAATTTTCCACTGAGTGCAGTGACAACCTAGAAGGATGGGAAAGGGGTTTGAGTCAGCAGGTTGAACCTTCTGGAGGAGAAAGACCATGCTGTTCACCCCTCCCCTGCACAATCAGCCACCTAGTAGACTACGATGCAAGCAAAGGCCAAATACCTTGGCCAGTGATGTTTCTCTGCTATCCCCAACCAAATGTCAGAGGAGACTGGCAAGCCTCTTCTGAGGGCACATTTGCCCTACAATCACATGAATCTCATTGGTCACAATCATCAGCTCCTCCATAGCAGGACCAAAGCCATCAACTTATTGTTAAAAGCAAATAGCTGCCCACTGAATAACAGCACTCCTTCAACTCAGCTGCTGCCTTAAATGATAAAGACACAGGTGACCAAAGTCCCACAGGAAGTTGGCATCCTTGAACTCACTTGAGTGGGCACTTGAACTCACAAGGAAGATGTCCTGGCTTCTAATCAACTGCCTTGGCCTCCATAAAACCAGCTCTAATGTCATGGGTAACTTCTTAGCTAACTTCATCATGTAGACTGCTGCTCTGCCTCCTAGGAAGACCAGTCCCTTCGTACTATCAAGGGCATATACATTCTTTTCTCTGTCTCTCCATAGCATTTTGTTTTGTTTTGTTTTGTTTTTTGAGACAGGGTCCTGCTATGTAGTTCAGGCTGACCTTGAACTAACTATGTAGCCCAGGCTAGCCTCGAACTCATGGTGATTTGGCCTCTCAGCCTCCCAAATGCTGGAATTAGAGGTGTATGCCACCATGCCTGGATTTTCAAAGGATTTTGAGAAACTCTCCATGCATCCTTCTGATTACTCTATGAAGTCAGTGAGATCATCCAAAGTGATAACCTCATTGGTATTTCATTTTATTCTCAGTCCCAGCTGGAGGATTTTTCCCCTCATTAAAATTAACGAGGTCAGTTTCCCAAGCTTAAGATACTGAGCAGTCCTGTTGGTGGAGTTTTGTTTCTCAAATTGAGCTACAGTTCTATAAGTGCAGAGTTATACTAAGCGTCATTTACTTTATTGCTGTGTAATAAGAAACCGAAATGGAAGTCCTAAGCTCTCCTCCTAACATATCCTACACTTCAGCAGCCACAGGCAAACACACACAAACCACACAGCCCCCACAACTCAACCACGCTTTCTCTGCATTCTGGCCACAAGAAAAGCCTCACTTCTGCTTAGAGGCAGTGGTTTGGTGGAAAAAATTAAGAACCCTTCTAAGTGGCTGGGGGATCTAATATTATAGGTAATTTGAGAAAAAAAAAAAAGGCTCAGTTTCTCTGGGGGCATTTGACAAGGCCACAGGGTCCGTGCAGAAAGGAATACAAGGTAAAAAGTTATGAGCACACAGGAGGCCTCTCCACTCCTCTTGCAGCCAGCAAACAGGTGAGCATCTATCCAGAATTGAATGTAGACTTGGTGAACAGTCATAAACTACCCCATCAAAAACAAAGAGGAAATAAATGCTATGTCAACAAGTAAAAGATATGCTTAGCGCTACAATTTTGGTGAAAGGGAGAAGGAGAAAATGATAAGTATAGAGGGCAATGTCATAAATGAGGGGAAAGACACTGTGAAAGGGAACTGTAAATACTTAGAGCCCACGTGCTACAAGCAAGCCCCGCTCATGCACCTCCTTCCAAGCTGAAAGGAGATATTTTCAAGATGGTCCTGCAGGAAGAAAAACAGCCCCGTTCAGGCTCCTTTCTTCACTCAGTCTCTCAATGTCCTGCTCCGTGGCGGTTAACCCAACCCTCTTGGCTTTCTCCCTTTCCCCCGCCACATCTCTACAAACATGTGTTTCAATATAAATAAAATCTAACTGTAACGGAGATCAAAAGGAAAAAGAAAGGGAAAAGGAGATGCTTAGGTCCAGAACTAAAGCTTGGGTAGGGGTGTCCATTGACTGGAGGCCACCAGATTTGTCAAGGCCCATTTCCTGGAGCCGAGCAGGGAAGGGGGAGCTGGCTACTTCCATTGTTGGTGGATCAAAGTCCAATCAGAAAGCAAGGGAGGAACCTTGGCCACCTCATGTGATCCTGCACAGGAAGCCAAGTCCACAGAAAAGGAATGGGGCTTATGAATAAGGTGCACCCAGCCATCTTCACTGTGTGCCAGAGAGAGAGAGACAGAGAGAGAGAGAGAGAGAGAGAGAGAGAGAGAGAGAGAGAGAGAGAGAGAGAGAGAGATCTATTTGAAGCTGCATCCTAACATCCTAACAAACCTTAATAAGTTAATGCAGAAATCCTCCCAAGGAGTCTGGCTATAGGAGACACTGGTCTCCACTGAATCAAAATCTGTTATGTTGTAATATAATAGATGTAAATTAAAACAGAAAATCTATCATGCCTCTAATGTGCCCTGATAGCTGAGTCTGTGGATCCGTACGAGGAGAGGCACCAGGAGGAAGGGTGATATATGGCAAGGCTGGATGGAGGGTGAAAAGCGTGGCGAGATGAGCGGGGAAAGGCGCAGCCCGCTCGCGCTCCTCAGACCCAAGGGCAAGAGACGAATAAATGTTGATTAGTGTTGATTTTGTCCGACAAACGCCTGTCGAGTGACAGTTGGGCTAAGCTGCACTGAAAGAGAACCATTAATCTTGGTCTGGTTTAAGTAGAGTATATTAATTTGTGTCATTTTTACTAAGTCGCACCGAGAAAGGCCTCTCACTGCTTTGCATTTGACTGCTTTGGTGGTTGAGCCTAGTCCCCCCCTCCCGCTCTCCCCCGCACCCCCTACTTTTTAAAACAGATACCATGGTGGCAGCGGTGGCAGCAGCAAATTCAAATGGCACAGCAGGGGAGCAGGGGCCTGAGAGCTCCTCTCTTGGATTAAGAAAATAAACTCCCAGGGTGTTGGCATAGCAACAGCATTTCAGATGAACTGCTATATATTCAGTGATTAATAAATTAACATTTTTTACAGTTGTTCCTCCTTTTCTCCCCCAGCCCCCACCTTCACAATAACCCCCCGCTCCACACACACAGGCAACCTTCTCTCAATTGCATCTCTTGCATCACTGAAGAGGAAGGGAAGAACCTGGCATCGCAGTCTCCGCAACCTTTGAGTTAGCTCCCGGCTGCAGTCGCCATCTCTGTGGAGACAGCAGGGCCTCTTGTCACCTATGGAGCTGCCAGTAGGCTGGGGGACCAATGGCATATCTGCAAGGAAACTCACAGGCACGGTTCCTGGAACACAGCCCTCACCGAGATACTGAAAGCAGCAGGCCCCAGCCCCAAATTCTGCCTCTTTCCAAGCCCTGACAGGCTGGGAAATAGCTAAGAGTTATCATTCCTCCCAAAGAATACACTCCCATAAAAATAAGGACACTAAACAGCATCCAAGGGGGGCCGGCTTCCCACAGTGATGCTGGATAAAAAGATAGTTTGCAGCGCTGGATGGTACTGGTGTATTAAGACAAAGCTGATACTTAACTCCTCTTCGGAGTTTATGTTCTTCCACCACAAGGTTCAGCTGATTTGGGCAGTTCGTATTCCAAAAAGGGAACTCAGCTGGCATTGGGGGAAGGAGGAAAGAATCAGAATTTAAACCTGCTGTGCAATCCAGGGCAGATAGTTACAACAGAAAGCCAAGCTCCAAAAGCATTCTCTTTCCAGAGTCTTCATGAAATGATACATATAGGGAAAAGGTAAATTCTGTTTTCCATGGCTGTTCTCTGTGTCTGTGCTTTGTTACAGCTGTCCTCTTCGTCCAAGAGGGAGCCTCCGCAGCAGTGGAGCCAGGCAGGGTGCTGCAGGAGGCCACTGGTGCAATCTCGGTTTTGGGGAGTCACCTGGTCACTGTAGCCCTCAAGGACCCTCTGACCATACCGCTCAGAAATGCCACAGTTGTCGGCTTGGGAAACCAGGGGGAGGGGCACCCAATGAGCAGCGTCGGAACTGCCTCTGTGCAAGAAAGCAAGGTCCACTCCGCACAGGTGCTGAAGCCGTGGCTGCTGTGGAAGGCTGTGCATCACAGGCAGTAATGGGCTGGTTTTCAAGGAAGAAACGTGCCCGCATGCACCTGTGCCACCATGAAGTTGGGTAACGACATCCAGGATGGATCCAAAAGGCATCCTTCCTCAGTGAAATGGGGCAGTACATTACATAATCTTGTAGGAAACTCAAGGCTACTGCTAGCAGGTGAGAAATTAAAAAAAAAAAAAAAAAAAAAAACAACCAGCAAATATCCTATGGGGCTTACCATATGCCAGGCACTGTTTTAGCTGCTTTGTATGTTCTAACTATGAAGTGGATACCTATGAAATAGATACCGTTATTAGCCTTCTTGTTATATAGATTAGAAAGCCAAAGTAAAGAGCAATTTAATAATATGCCCAAGTCACCTAGTGCTTGAATAAAAGATCTGGGACTCAAACCCTGGCATCAAAGTCTAGCATTCATGCTCTTCACCATTGCAGGACACTATGTCCTGGGCTATGTGACATCTGCAGGAAGATGTCTACTAGTCCAGTGTCTGCAATGATGCACTCCACTCACCCGACTCTTAGAAAAGACCCATGTGGAGGCCCTTGAAGAATAGCAAAATGGAGATGGCAATGAAAACACCAGTAACAGACAATGATGTAATTGCTTGAGGATAGAGATAGAGCAAAGGAGACAAGGCCTGAAGAAGAAGAAAAGGAAGACTGTTCATTTGTGGATATCCTACGGTGAAAATGGGGGCCTATTAGAAAAACTAACTTTGAGCTGCAACTGTGCCCCAACTGACTACACAACCATAAGTGAGAACATAGCCATTATGGGTTTTCTCATTTATGAAACAATACGTTGAGCCTTTCTAGGGGCTCTTCCAGTTTCTAACTGAATAAAAGCAGGCCTAGGGTCCAGGCACCATAAAGTCAATGTCCCACTTTCTGGTGAACTCCAAAATCATCCTGATTATAACTCTTTGTGTCTCCTTTGCACCACCACTAGGTTAGTGGAGCTCAGCATGGCGCTCCTGTTCTGGAACACTCCGTGCACTGTGTGCCCACACTATCAATTCTTTCTAGCCTGTTCATCCATAAAGAGGTCTAGTTGGAAACCAGGGAGATAGATATAAAGTAAAAGACTGAGGGAAAAAAGAGAAAAACATGAACACAAAACTTGTGGGCTGTCAAATCCATGGTGGGCATACTTTATGTTGGATGCTAGCAGTATATCACTAATTCCTGAAGTTATTTGTGAATTGAGAAAATTCATAGACTGAAAATTATTGATAGCCCGGTGTGCTGGTGCACGCCTTTAATCCCAGCACTTGGGAGGCTGAGGTAGGAGGAGCGTTGTGAGTTCGAGGCTGGCTTGGGCTACAACGTGAGTGAGGCCAGTCTGAGCTACATAGTGCGACCCTGCCTCAAAAAACCAGGGCTGTGAGTTTGGCTCAGAGGCCTGCCTGACAGGTGTGAGGTTGTGAGTTTGATCCCCAGTGCCACAAGATAAAAAAAAATTATTGATGCTGGTTTTCTTCCTGTGTCTAGAAGAAAAGCTTCTCTAGGAGTTGGAAGGCAGATATGGCAGCTCCCACCACTCTGATCTCCTCTGAAATCAGAATATCTGAGGTTTTCATTCTTTGGGAGAAAAGAGCAAATCGTGGGGAAAATGCAAACTGAAGGCAAAAGGAGGCAGGGCAGCAGGGCACTAAGTGATATTTCCCTTCTTTGCAACTTGGGTGCAGCCACATCACTGTGGTACCGTGAGGGCTAGTAATGCCTCAGTTGTGGCATGGCTCTTCGGTTTCAGGGTAGAAGGTTATAGGTCAGCCCTGAGTAATCATGGCGATAACAATAACAATATCAGTGTTTGTCCAGAGAGGGGGTAGTGTGAAGGGAATCACATTAAATCCAAGAGGACTCAGATAAAATGATGTTAAGGGTCAAACCGAATCTAACAACAGCCTGTGATTTGTGGCCATGCCACTGCTCTAATTTGCCTCTCTACGGCTGACAGCCCATGAAGGTGAGGGGTGTTACTGAGCATTGCCCAGGCTTGGCTTGTGGAACAAGCAAGTCACAACACTGTTCGCCCAGCCCCTGACTCTGCTCACCAAACTGTCTTCCAAAAGAACATTTTTATATGTGCAAACAGGCAAATGTGGGCCAAATCTGATTCTAATTCCTTAATTGTATTGCTTTCCTTTATTTGATGATTTAACTTACTGATTTCATAGGCACATTAATTGCTTTGTTCTCATCTGCTTAAACTGTATCTGGATGTATCTGTCAACAAAATAATGTGTCTTGTTTATATATTATCTATTATAGATTGTAAACAGTAATGGCAGGGACTATCTATGCTTTTTTTTTTTCTTTTTTTTCCTATCACACTTCTAAACATGCCCAGAGGCTGGACAGCAATGAGTTTCTCCAATAACTAAAATAAATAATGAATTAAGTACGTGGACTGATCTCACTCTATGTAGATTGTTTATATTTTGCACCTTATCTCAGGAAAAGGGTCAATGCAGAATGACAACTTTTACTTACCTCTTTTACTTAATTTTTTGCTCCTCCCCTCCCACCCTCATGCCTTTATTACTTGAATCTGAACATTTTTTTTTACTTCTCCATGATATTTGCATCCAAAGACAACTTATTCAAAAAGCACTTCGAACACTGCAGAAAATAGCGTGTCTCTCCTATTACATTTATGTAACTGTATTTTGCTTTAACCAGAACTTTCATCCAGCAATTAATTCAAGGGCAACTTTAAAAATACCTGTTTAATTGGGAAATATATACATTAGCCTGCAAGAAAAAAAAGAAGCCATTCTGTGTTTTGTGATGTTAATATACTGCTTCCACATCTGTCCCTCTCCCTCCCAGGCCCCCAACTTCTGCCAGCTTGTAGACCCTCCATGCAGCCCAGCTCCTAGCTACTACTTCATAACCTGCTATGTCAGGGACATGGTACTACCTGAGCTTCTACAGCCCACAGGCTACCTCCACAGAGTCTTGCCAACTCCAGCTTTTCTGTAATGTTGCCAAATGCTCGTCAATTTCATTTCAGTATGAGTTGTGGAGGGAATGATTAAACACATTATCAAAGCAGAGATTTAAAGATTGCACAAGAGGATAATTGCCCAGTGCCTAGTGGGGGCCCTGTGACTCATAGGAAAGAATGTGGACTATGAAACCAGAGAAACTTGAATGTTGTCACTTACTGGTCCTAGGAGACTGGGCAATTTATTTAATCTCTCCAAGGTTCAGTTTCCTCATCTGTCAAGTGGGGATAATAATCCCTCTCACGGTCATTCTGTTTACTTTACATAGATTATCTCATTTCACCCACTTGGTGGGAGCCCAGTGAATGTTAGCTTTCTCTTTCCTCTAGTATTTAAGTAACAGAAAAATGATATTGAGTGGAACGTTATGGTCTTTACTGGCTGTTGGGCAAGTTGATAGCAAATCACGTAATGCTACAGGCAGCTTATACATGAAAACATCATACTGATTCGTCCCTCGCTAAAACCTCAAGTTGGAAAGGTCCTTGCTAAGGATCAGAATGAATCTAATGATGAACAGTCTGATCTCAAACAGAGCATGATCTGTCCCCTAAAATGCTGTATTGCTCATCCATGTAAAACTCCTCACTCAGACTTGAAATGTAAAAAAGAAAAAATATATTCGGGATTCATTTTTACATCATCCAAAAATGAACTGTGCAATCTTTCTGTCTGTGCTCTTGCCAAAATACTCTCAGATCTGAATTTTTTTCCCACTAAGAAATCATTCAGGTCAGACTTGTAGTATTGCATGAGCACAACCCACTGGTCAACAACACTAGCTCCTCCAACGACTCTGCAAAATGACATGGGGCAGAATTTAACTTTTTTTTTTTTTTGGATTGTGTTATTCTTTCTGAAAAGGGGTTTTTAGAAAAGCATTTCTCATATCATCTGTGGTTTCTGGCATTCTCATTCACACTGTCTTTCAAAAAAGAAGCCATCAAAATATTGCCTATATAAAATATATAAATATATGCAGTCTTATATACAAGAATCCTAAATGCGACTGAAATAACAGATTCTAGGAACTTCTTCTACCTCTTATCAAGGAGTTGGCAAGCCAGCCCTCTAGCGGGAAAAAAAAAACTGAGAAATTTGGGAGGGACAGCCTTACCACCTGGCGACGTTTGCCCACCATCCTGCTGCTGCAGCTACACTCACATTTTACAGAAATGCTGAGTTGGCTTGATGAGACAGGAGCTTGACAGCACAACCTCTTTGAATGATTTCTGTTTTAATGAATCAACTAGTCACGACAAAGTGGTTGGGAGGTATGGATTTTCATCCCATCTGTGTGACCTCAGCAAGTCACATGACCTTTGGGGCCTCAGTTTCCCTAGCTACTGTGATCCATGGGCTGGATTTGATTCTGTGACACTCTTCAAGAGTGACATTTCAGAGCCAAGAGAAGAAAGTCTGTGGGAAGGGGAGACCCTTACATGCACATGGACAGAACCTCAAAATGCATATGGTACTCTTGGGAGATTTCTGTGCCTATGCGGGAGTTGTAAATAGACCTTTGCTGTCCAGAGTGCTTTTCCTCCCCCTTCCTGCAGGTCACAGTGTTTACTACTCACCCAAGCACTGACACAGTTCTGCATTAAACTCAAAATGCTTTACACCCTTCCCCCCAATATTTAGACCATGACTGTCAGCTTCTTAATATTCTCTGGAGGACAAAACCACAGAGACGTGGAGAATGATTAATGTTGGAACAGCCACAGCAGTCTAATGCACGGAACTTCAAGCATAAAAGAGAGAAATGTGCCACAGATGACCAGGGTGAGGGCTCCAGTCCTGGCTCCAGCAGCGTGTCTGAGGTCATTCCAAACAAGCACTGACTTAAAGAAACTTGCAGGAGAATTTCATTCCGTTCCACCCTGAGAAAGGAAGGAATGGTTGTCATAGCAACAAAGGTACTTGAGAGGGACCGGAGCAAAGGGAGACTTAAAAAGAAAAAGACAATATGTGGCCTAAACAAAAATATGTGACAGTGCAAGGGGTGCTGTAAAGCCTTTACTGCCACTTGTTAAGGAAGACCTGTATAGCTCACTCGTGAGTAATAAGGCGGTCAACCCAAACTAAGGCACTAAAAATTTTATAGCACCCCACATATCATATATATCTAGATAGATAGAGAAGCAGAGAGATACATATATAAAGGATCTCCACAACACACTCACAGACAACACAAGCAAATGTGGCTACTGATCTTGGAAATATCATCTTCTAATAGAGTTGTTAAATTTACCAATATCCTTAATTTATCGGCTATCAAATTCTACATCCCATCAATTCAGTTCTTAAAAGGTTCAGAAAGCACGGGTGCAATGAAAGGGAACAGTGGTGGTTTCATTGGGAGTACAGACCAAGCAGGTGCATAAAGCCAGGATTCCCTGGTCTCACAGTGACTTTACAACTAATTTATTATTTCACAGTTGGATTAAATGCTCCCTACTGCCATCAGGAATCGTCAAGGTGACTGTTGGAGGTTTGACGAGAGAGAGAGATCATTGTAGCCCAGAGTTGGAGGCAGGAAACTTCCATGCTACATACACATCCCATATCCCCCACCCTACCCCCAAAATATATTCCTGGAGTGTTGGTTATAAACTGATTCATGGTCACATTAGAAGATCCAGTAATTTAACGTTAACCAGCATCAAAGTATGTTAAAGTAGATTTTAAAGAATATTTTCATAAAGTAAACAATGGTTTCATTAATTTTCTCCACGAATTTAACTGTTTCTCATAGATTTTTTCAAAGTGAGGTGCTCAGACCCTGGGGATTTCCCTGCGCACTAGGTTAGCGTTATATCCCCCCAAAAGCAACTAACGTTCTTCTCTCAGTCACCTGAATCAAAAACAGGTGCAGAAAGATGTCTTCTTGGGACCCTAAGCTCTATTCGCTGTAATTCCCAGGTGCCAACTTTAAGTGCATTATCAAAGCAAGGAACCAGCTTGAGTAGACTCAGAGATCTGGTCTTGTCCACCTCTGATTACTTCACAGTGAAGTGGGAGAAATGAAATCCCATGGATGAAAGTGCTTCGGGCTCCTTGGGAAAATAAAGTACGATAGAGATATAATGTGGGTGTTATTATTTCTAGGGAGCCATTTCTGAAGCACAGACATGGCTATCTACCTGCCTATTGAAAAGAGAGTGCTGCCTGTCCACCAAGGAAAGTTCATCGGTCAGCTTCTTCTAGAGCTTAGAAAAATGCAAACAGCATAGTTGACTTTCCCCAAAAATATCTCCTCGCACTGGATCCGATCTGTTGATACTTGCTTTAAGAGAAATACGATTTCCTTTCCCCACTAGCCTGACTTTCCCATCCAGGATACCAAGGACCCATTCTCAAGTTCACCATCTCTGATCCTACAAAGCCAAGATGAGTCCTGTTTCCTGCCATGCTTGCCAACATGAGAGGCTACTCCTGCAGGACTAAGCATACAAGGGCCCCAGGTGACACAATCAGGCCAAGCAACAGCAGCCTCACATCTACGCCAGCACGCTAAAAAATCAATAGGACGTTTATAATAATGGAAGTTCAACGGCTTCCATTTTGTGAAGTGTTAAATGTGCCAAGGGATTGAGTTAAAGCTCAGGCTATGAAAAGGGACTGTAAGTTATACTTCCTTTAAGAAAAATTAGCAAATAGTTCATTTTTCCTGAAGGGGGGGAAAAAAGGCATTTTCAATTAGGTGAGTAGAAGGACAAAAGCTCCAAGTGCATTTTGCTGGAGTTATAAGTGCTTTTGAAACCCCTCCTGTCAAGGCATTAGTAATATAAGATTTAAGATGCCCAATTAATTTTTTCCAGCCACTAGCCAAAAGTAGATGCAGGAGGAGGTTAAAAGCTAAGTGTTTAATTAATATTAAATTTATAAGATTCTCTATCACTGAAAGCATTGTAAAATTGAAAAAGCAGTTAATTTTATGGTTGCTGTGTATTCCTCTGCTTTGATCTTTGATCTATGATATAAAATCACCAAGTGTAAAGATTCCCTAGCTTTATTATACCTGTTTAATGGTGAGAAGGAAGGAGAGGGGGACCCACAGACACGGTGGGGAGGAAGGCCTGATGCTGGTCTTGGGCACTGATCAGAAAACCTAGGGAGATTCAGGAAAAAGCATTTCCCAAGCCACGTGTTCTTCGTTCTCTGTATCCCACTTCTTTAGTATTACACAGGCAAACAGCAGTGTGCTACGACTGGCTTAAGATAAAACACTAAAGCAAAAGAGATTTAGGTTGGATTCTGGAAGAATTTTCTGGACTTGAAAGTTGTTGAGGTTTAAAGAGTTCATTGGGATGGGCCACAGAGAAAACATTTAAATTAGAGAAGTGTGTGTGTGTGTGTGTGTGTGTGTGTGTGTGTAAGAGCCCATATTTCTGGTCATTCTTTCACAGGCTCCATCAACTTACCCACATGCAAAAGCCCAGACCTGGTCAGGGAATGCTCAGCCTAGGAATCAGAGGTAACAGGTGGGAAAATCTGCTACCAAAACTGTAACCATCCTGAGCAAAGTGTTTGAAAAATAGCACATTTCTACCCATCAAAACAGATTCATCCGCTTTATACCAGCTAAAGTCAGAACTCCTTAAAGTTAAGAAGGGAGATAGGCAACAAATAAACTGAATAGTTATCCTACAAAAGCACCAAACACTCACTTTTGCCTCCCCTCCCAAAGCTGGGGTGCTGGTGAATTGTGGGGGGCAAGAAGGCTCTACAGAAGCGGACTGGGGTGGAAGTAAAGGAGGTGCTTTCTGCCTAACAGAACTTTGTATCCTATTCAACAAAAAGAACAATGGGGGGTATTTCCGATTCCTGGCCTCCTTCAATTCTGTCTCAAATCCAGAAACAAAGACCTATTATGCGGAATAGATTTTTACAGAAAGGCAGAAGGAGGGTGAGGGGGAATGGGATAATTCATGTGAGGTGATTTTTTTTTCTAAATCCCATCAGGGATCTCATTATAATTTCATTATTAGCAGAAAAACCAAATAAGTGGCAAGAAAAAGAATCTCAACTTAATATTAACACACACACACATACACATACACACACACTCTCACACACAAAGATGAAAGATCTGCTGAGCTTCAAAGCGGCTGCTAATTTTCCCAGCTTCAAACGACTCAGTGAGAAAGACATTGATAATGAATGTGCTTTTTCCACTGGCTCACTTATAAACCTTTCCCCTTTCCATCTCCCTCCCCAAAATTCGTTTCTCATTTTTAATAGGAAACAAGTAGCAGACGTAGTAACAGAATCCTGAGTTCAGGCCTAATCTTTCTTTGGTGCTTTATTGATAAATACGTAGAGGGAAGAGAAAAGGGAGAGATGTAAACTATGGTGCTCATAGTAAATATGGAGACACTGAAGTAGCAGAATACAAAAGGCTACACTGGAGGAACTTTGCAAAGTGGGATTCTGAGTCAGGGTCTTCAAGGTGAGAATCCAAGTCTCCAAAGTCTCTGTTCTTGTAAGGTCAAAAGAGGGAAGAAAGGCAGGACACAGGAGAAAGACAGCATATGTTTCTTACAGAACCAAACCCATACCACATTGGTTTGATGTTCTTCATTTGAAAAGAACTTTCAGGTAGGTCTTCTTGGCATGTTTCTAAAAAGACAACTGCTGCTACCCTGTGAAAGACAAGGTCCCTTTGCAGCAAGCATTTAACACAAGAGTGATGAGGCAAGGTATCTAAATTCAGAAGACTAAGTGTCTTTGGTGGCATCATTTAAGAGGCAAAATACTATATATTTTTCCTTCTTTCTCATTAAAAGTCAGCACTTTAATGTAACATAGAGCAAGGAGAAAGAAGGCAGCCTCAAGTACAGACTTAATAACCCCACTGTGGAAGGCCACTCAGCCCCTAGCCCATATCTTGGTACCAGAGTAGATTTCATGAGGAAATTTGAGCCAAATGGTTGGCCCAGAAAACATTAAAAACCGGGCCTGACACAGAGGTAGTGCTCAATAAATGTTTAAAACAAAATCAAAAACTTCTTTGATACTAATGGGGTATACTGTTTTGAAATGAAAGGCCAAGGCAAAAAGACAAATATAATATGATTTCAAGAACATAGAGCTAATGCACAGAACAGTCTGTCTCTGTAACTGTCTTTACTTTATCTATCAAGAAACTGCAAACATGAGGCATTTTCATACTGAGTGTATGTTTCTGGAAGCATTACTGGGTGATGAAGTGTAATAGTGCAAAACTCAGCTCTGGCAGGCATTTGAAACATAGACAAAAAGTAAAAGAGAACAAGTTACTTCAGTACTTGTTCAGTTACTCAAGCTCCCATAAACTGGTACCACCCACATACTGCAGTCCCCCAAATTCATCATAGTGAGTCATGGGGTAACATGTTCCTCATGGAAATTGCTGAATTCTACAGGGGGCTTTCGAGTCTATGGAAACATATTCCTAATCTTATAAAATATATTCACTAGACTGATAAACCATACTTTAAACTCCAGGAACATATTCTACAGAATTAAAATAGTTGCCCAAAGTGAAACCTACTTGCTGAAATGTTTACGAGCAGCTCTGACAACGGGAAGCTAGGCAGCAGTTTTCAGCCTCTGTGACTGTAGCGTCTCTCCTACAGCATCAAAAAATTAAAGTACCACTACAAAAGAGTCATTATATTTTTAGCTTGTATAGTGGAGGAAAGATACATAGGGACCCGAAACCAGTAAGAATTGAAAAAATGATTTTTTAAGTGAATGTGACTTTCATTAACCATAACAGCATGTGCATTCAAAGAGTTTTAGGAGGTGTATCTATCTGTGTGTTTGTGCCATTGTACTGTTTAGAGATGATGTTTTGTATGTGCATAGATTTGCCAAACCTTTTCAGCAACTTCATAGCTCCCCCAGGGTGCATGGCCCACAAATTGGGAATCACTGTGCTAGAGGAATATATGCCTCTAACCAATTCTTTCATTGAGAGAAAATGACATTCAAACAGCTGAATGATTTTACACACACCACTCCTTGTTTTCCTCCTACCAACACAATCAAAATGTTGATAGACACAATACAGATTATTTCCCAGTTTACACGGTCTTGATTGTTGGTTTATAACACAATAAAATTTCTCTTTGGCACAAGAACCTATCTTCTGCGTGTATGTCTCCTATTACAAGTTGAACACAAGGATATTGTGGAGAATAACAATCAAAATAACATTTTCAACAAAGATATATGAGGATGATCAATGGCAACAGTAACGATTGCTTAAGAAACATTAGTAAATAAATTTTAAGATACAGTCAGCCTCATGGCTTTAAGGCAGTGGAAGGATGATAAGAAAGCAATGCTACCCATAGGAAAGACTGACCCCCAGATAAATGTGCACACCCCCAATATATACTCCTCCCTGTATATCGCTGTCTGATTTCCACTCATCTATTCTCAGCGCCTGTTTGTCTGAGGCCACATGCAACTGGATTTGTCAAGTCCCCTTTTAACAACTTGTTGTCACAGTCCATTACCAAATTGCATATAGTTATATATTCCACTAATTAGGCTTCTAAAATATCATTAACATGTCTCTTGATCATTAGCATAACGTATGAGGCGTCCTCATTAGGCACGACTCGAGTTTGTTAACGTGGTAATGAAAGGCACAAGGCAGGCAGCAGGAACCAAGAAGCACGGAGAGGTGGAGAATGGCCGGGCATTGAGATGCCAAGCCACAGAGTTATAGGCAGGCACAGAGACAAAGGCAAACACAGAGCGAAGATGCAAAGCATGAGGAACGGGTGAAGAAACACTCAAAGGAAGGCATCCTAAAGTCCGTGACTGGCTGGCTGTTCATGAACGGGGGCCCTAATGCACCATTCCGATACTTGATGGTACCACAACCTGGCGGAGCTCTTAATGTACCCAAGCAGAAGCAGCTTTCATATTTCCCTAGAGAAGAAATAACTGAAATTTCAAAAACTTTGCTCTGACCTAACACATAGGGATATGCATGGCTGTTCCCGTTCCGCCTCTTGTCCAGTCTTGGACAGTCACCAGTGCACACTATTAGAATTATCTGGGGGGAGGGGCAACACTTTTGTATTCTTTACCAGGCCCTTTACTAACATGCTGCTAGATGTCTCTATTTATCTGCACACACTGTGTTAATAATGACAATCTAATATGTAATGGGGTGGGGTCTACCTCTGGAGATTAGAGACGTGCTACCTGCAGGGAAGGAGGGGGCACATTAGGAAGATAAAATAAAATGAAATAAAGAAGATGGCAGCTTTGTGTGCCTATGCAAAGTATGTGTCAGTGCACACACGGGCATCTACCAGCGATGTGGTTTATGGCTGCAGTGTCAGCTAGTTAGCCTGGATTACAGGGAAATGATTCTAGCTGTGGCTGTTAGGCATCACAGGACAAAAAGTCACAATCATATTTGGTTTGGTAAAGTAGTAAGTGTGTGATGGGTGGAAAACATGAAGCAGTTGGGAGAAAGGAGTCAACAACATGTGCGTAAGGAGTGCACATTTCCTGGAACAAGGAAGACCTCGGTCCAGGAGAGCCGCATGGTGGTCTCAGGCTAAGGGCCCAGGAAAGCAGCCTCAGAAACTTCTCTTACTGAAGCTCTACAGACACAGGAGTCCAAAAGTCCCACCAAGTCTTTCAGCACAGATATTCTCAGTTACTCTCTATGGACCTGCAGTTTAATACATGTAAGACTGGAGGCACTCAAAGAACTCGCAGGTGCAGCACAAACAGAAATACGGCTCTCCTGGAGAAGCTGTAGACAGCATTAAGCACAGCAGCTTGATTTCTGATAGATAGATAGATAGATAGATAATAGCTAGGTAGATAGATAATAGACAGATAAATACATTCACTTACTGGTACTGAGAATTGAATTCAGAGCTACATCTCGAGTCAGTCTTTCTTTCTTTCTTTCTTTCCTTCCTTCCTTCCTTCCTTCCTTCCTTCCTTCCTTCCTTCCTTCCTTCCTTCTTTCCCTCCTTCCTTCCTTCTCTCTTTTCTTCCTGCCCTACCTAAGGATTAAACTCAGGGCCATTTCACTGAGCTACATCCCCAGACCTTTTTAAATTTTATTTTAACAAAGGATCTCACTAAATTGGTAAGTTGTGCAGGCTGGGGATCTGTTGCGGTTTGTGTCGAGATGTCCCCCCCAAAGCCTCATCCAGTCATGGGGTGGGCTTCTAGACTTGTAATTGATTAATGGTTCAATGCTGGGATTATGAGTGTGACTGCTGCACCTACCCTAAGGTGGGTAACCTGCATACAATATAAGGGACAGAAAGAGTCTTCTGTCCATGCTCCCCACTTTTGCTCTTGCTGCTTTTGCTGTCATCCGCAGCCATGAACTGTTGCTCCTCTTCCATGCCACCCTACCTTGGAGCCAGCTGATTATCTACTGAAACCTACAAACTGTGAGCTAAATAAAGCTTGCCTTCCTTAATTTTGGGCATCAGTTATTTTGTCTCAGCCATAAAAGAAAAGTAACTAAGACAGAATTCTCCAGCCTCAGCTTCCCAGAGTGCTGGGATTACAGGTGCCACAATGCTTGGCTTGGCTTGGCTTGTCTTGGTTTGGTTTGGCTTGGTTTGGCTTGGCTTGGCTTGGCTTTTGAGACAGTTTCCCTGGTAAGCCTCTAACTTAGGATCCACCTGAATCAGTCTCCTGAGTAGCTGAGATCACATGTGTGCACTATACCCCATCTGATGCAACCCTCTCTTTTGAACCCACACCTCACATTATACCTTCTCCTGGCTGTTGACTGTTGCCAGCCCAGTTTTACCTCCTGAAACTAAAACGAAAGAAGAATCTAATTAGCTTTGCAACTACTAAAGCCAGAACCACTGTGGACGAAAGGCTGGGTAAATTTGGATTAGGCCTCAGTGAAGTTCTTCCCATAGTGTCTAATCCATCTGACATCTGGATTAACAGCTCTAACAGTACAACAACAATCCTAAGACTTGACATGTTACAGTGTATCCAGTGAAGACTTATGTGCAAAGAGAAGAACTGAGGAATGGAAATTAGTTGTTACCTAGACCAGACTTGGTGTGAATGACTAACTTCTCATTCTCATTCTTTGGGGAAAGGTTTCTAGGGATTAAATCCATGGCCTTCACACTAAACCACATCCCTAGTGTCCTTCCTCTTTATTTTGATACAGTGTCTGATTAAGTTGCTAACTTACTGAGGTTGTGCTCAAACTCACAATCCTCCTGCCTCAGCGTCTCAGAGTGCTGAAATTACAGTTGTGCACCACCATACCCAGTTTAACTTCCATTCTTAAAGAAGACAGATGTCAATGGCAGAAAACAATCTATTTAAATGCCTGTTCCATGGCCAGAATCAGGAGTAATGCTCTGTGAACCTGCATATCACTCTTGCATTCCTGAACCTCAGAAATTTTTATCAGGTATGTCCATTCATCCTTGTCTCAAAGGCACTGTTATAAAACTCCAGGAGCCTAAAGTGCACCCTGGATGTCAACGATTATCCATCACTCAGTATGGCCCACATTTCATGGTGATTTCAGTCCAGAAACCCTACGTGGTACAGGCAGTGGGTAACTAATCCAGCGGAGGACTGTGTAGTCACCAACTCAAATCAGGCCTTGAAGGAGAACCGCTGAAACCCAGCTGCACCCACAATCCCATCCTAACACGCCCCCACACCAGGCAATCCTTTGCAGTGATTCCTTACACCCTCTGCAGGCCAGGGAAATGTTTACAAGAAGTTCTGGAAATCTAATTCTCTTCCCAGTGTGGAGAAAAGAAAAACAAAGCAAAACACAAATAGAAAGAAAAGGAAGACAGTTGAAAAAAGAATCGTTTGACTTAATCTCAAAACCTGAAGTCAGTAATTACTAAACTAATCATGCATTTAACAATTTACACTGTACCTGACCTAGTCATAGGCCATGGGGCTACAGTTATAGACAAGTCCTTATTTCATATCAGTGGACAGGGAAATGGGACAGAAAGAAATACAAGTTGCACATCGCAATGGATGATACACTGTGTCAACTTGAGAAGTTTAAAAGTTTAATGAAGTGACTCAGCAGAGGACCAGGGTCCTCATGCCATAAATATCCTGAGCCTGTGCAAGAGGTGGGCACTGAGGTGTTGTGAGTGCTACACCTGCCCTCAGAGGTGCTAGCTTGCTTACAGTATAAGGGAGGAGAAGAGGTTTGTTCCTCCCCTTTTTTCTTTTGCTGTTTTTGCTGTCTTCTGCTGCCTTGAACTGTTGCCCCTGTAGCACTGCTTTGGAACCAGCTGATTACAAACCAAAACCTCCACAAACAGTGAGTTAAATAAACCTTTCATTCCTTAACCTTGGGTGTTGGGTATTTTGTCTCAGCAATGAGAGAAAAGTTACATACATAGACAAACATGTGTGCACACCCATGATGAGCACACACACACACACACACACACACACACACATATACATGCAAGTATATGAACCAGCAGAGAGGGGAAAGCCCAAATGTTGAAGGGTTATTTGTAAAGATATATAATCTCCTTGAATTTCAATGCATTCAAAAATTAGAATTAGCTAGAATTGCACTAACAGGAGATCGTCTCAAAATAGTAGTTTATGAAACCTGCTTTGGTAAATAAAAAAAAAAAAGTGGATCTGTATTTTGGATCTTTAAATACATATTCATGATTTAAGTACCTGAGTGCAGATGGTTTCCTAAGGCATTTTATATTTTTCTATGAGAATTTGGCTAAGTCTTTACACAATTTGTTTCATGAGCTCTGCCTGGTAAGTGAAACAGAAGTAAACTTCAATCATGTCCCTGTAACGATGATCACAAATTCAACATCAGTAAAACCAGACTTGGCAATACCCCCAAACGGCTAGAGAGAGCAACGGGAGGCAGAGAGGGCCCCTACCCTTCTGAGCAGCACCAGCTGTCCCACCTTCCCAGCTCTGCCTGGTGGTCCCTGCCCCGGCCTCACCCCATCCTGCTACCGCTCAAACAAGCACACAGGTGGGCTGGAGGGACAGGTGGGCTCTTCACCCAAAAGGCAAATAAGGGTAAGGACTACAGTATACCCTACTCCACAGGACTGCGAGAGCAACTTAATGGGATATTTAAAAAGCAGCCTATGCCAGGCATGGTGGCGCACGCCTTCCCAGCACTCGGGAGCGTTGTAAGTTTGAGGTCGGCTTGGGCTACAACGTGAGCGTGAGAGCAAGACCGGTCTGAGCTACATAGTGCAACCCTGCCTCAAGAAACCAGGGCCGGGAGTTTGGCTCAGTGGCTTAAGCGCCTGTCTGGCAGGCGCGGGGTTGTGAGTTCACTCCCTGGTGCTGCAAAAATAAATAAATAAACAAAATAAAAAAATAAAAAGCAGCCTGTAAACTGCAAAACATAGAGGAAACTTACTACAGAAACTGTGGCACAGAAGACAAAAGAAACAACAGTTCACCAGAGCTTTCAGAGATGCCCTAGCCACCTGCAATATTAAGTCTCTAAGGGAGAAAACTTCCTGGTTCCTCTTATATCTGACAAGAGCTTTGTGTTTGTTTGTTTGTTTGTTTACCTTGATAAAACTAGAACATCCATGGATCATCTTTCAGGATCCATTAGTTCTCTGAAATTACATAGGGGGAAAAAAAAAAAAAGGTGTGGTGTCCCTAAGGTCATTTTCTGGAGAAAGGACTTCCACCAGAATATAAAAGGACAAAGAGAGAGAGCTTAGGCCTTGGACCAAGGATCGAGACTGTGCAGCAGTTAATATTTCAAGAGTTTAAGAAAGTATGCACTGCTTTGTCCAAAGCAGCTGATCCCTCAGGTCATTTTCTTCCCCTTGAGTGCTGCTCACCAATCCCTCCACTCCCTGGCCCTTCACTGAGTAAGCCGGGGAGTCTCGGCGTGAACGGTATTGTAAATAGCTCCAGCAGAGTGCAGTTTGGGGCACTTCCAATTAACCTTCACAAAACGGTCTTTTTTTTCCCTGCCAAATTTGTGCAGTTTGTATCCAACACCCCACCTGCTGCTTGGTTCTGCGTTTAGGGGCAGGAATGAGTCAAAGTGGTGATCCAGCCGTAGATGTCTGTAACCAAGTGTACACATCTCACCTGAAAACCACAGAGTGGACTTGGGTGTTTCCAAAAGGGTGTGCCTGGCAGCCTGGCACAGAAACAAGCTGGTGTCCTGGGAGGTTCCTTCTTTTGTTTCTCTCTCTTGCCTAACCCTAACTTTCCCTGGCACCACTTAATTATCTGTGATCCTTTTACTCTTCTCTCTGCTTACTGGCTGATTATCTCCCCATTTCATGTGAATCCCAGTAGAGAGACAGTAAGAGCTAAAAACAAAGCTGATGGCCAATTAAAAGGTAAGTGCCTTATGTTAAAAGCCAGAACATTCAATGTTCATAATTAGGTAGCTTTTGAATGTTTGGAGAACAACCAAAGTCTGTATATGGGGCTCATCAGAGCACCTATATTTTGCAACCCAAATCAACCAAGGCCTATTTATTATTTATTTATTTACATTTAAGGCCTATTTAAATGATTGCTGGGAATTACCTGGTTCCTTACTGGCAGGCTTGGAGCCTCAGTACTTTAGAAATATTAGAGATGTAAAAGACAAGGAGTTCCTAATGTGTTTATTTCATTATAATGAATTCTTCAGGCAAGTGATAGGATTACTGAAGCAGAGAGTAGTTAAAAAAAAAAAACAGTTTGGCAGCTCTACTGTTCTTCAAAAGTAGCATCTAAATATTACTGAGGGAGAGAGCATAAAGATTATTCACTTGGGTATAATTTTTTTAAGAAAATGAAAATGAAAATTTATCTTCCACTCTTTCATTTATTTTTCCAAATTATGAGATCACCAAAATTCCCACTGAAGCTGCACAAAATGAGAGATAAAGGAGAAGGTGGGTACTATAGTCACTGACGAGACTCGAGTGCTGTCAGCTCCCTGGGAAACCTTGCTGTGCCCCAGGAGAAGGTGAGACTGCTGTTGATTATCCAGGCCCTAAAAGGATTCTTCTCCCTGTAGAAAGACAGCTTAGAATCTCCTCTTAGATGTTTAAGTGACACTTTTAAGGGTCTGTTAATAATGCAGTCAACTTAGGGGAGGGGTGTGCAGTCCTGCTAGAAATATAAGACAAGGTCACTTGACAAATTAAAAGCAATGACAGACCAACAAAATGTCACATAGCAAACCCTTTTTAGGAAAGAATCAAACACTATGAACTCTTCTAACAAAGGCTCTGTCCACTGGGAGGCAGCATAGGCTGCAGGAAGGAGAAATGGGCCAGAACCCAAAGACCTGGGTTCTAGTCCCCACAGTGTCACTGATTTGAGGTGTGTGCCATGGCCAGCCACAGTACCCTGGTTAAAAACATTAGGGCAAAAGAAGAAAAAATAAGACAAGACGTCAAAGCCCTTTGGAAGAAAAGATACAACCTGACGCAAGGTGATACATACATACAGAGGATGAGGGGAATGTGGAAACTTCATTGTCACTACTCTCTGATCTGAAGAGATTTCAAATACAAAAAAGGGTGCAAACACAGTAAACCATGCATATCTGAAGATCCTGTGTCTGCAAATTTAACCAACCATGAATCAAAAATATTGAAAAGAAAATTGCATCTGTACTAAATATGAACTGGCTTTTTCCTTGTCATTACTTTCCAAATAACAACTATTTAAATAGTATTTGCATTCTATTTGGTATAAATAATCTCGAAGTGATTTAAAGTATATGAGTATATGGGAGGGGTCCAGGGATATAGCTCAGCAGCACAGCGCCTGCCTGGCAAGCATAAGATTGTGAGTTCAAGTCCTGGTACCAAAAAAAAAGTATATGGGAGAAGGTGCAAAGATTATATGCAAATAAAATGCCATTTTCTATAAGGGACTTGGACATTCTTGAGTTATCTGGGAAAGAAGTGAGGTTGGGGTTGCCTGGTAATCAATTCTCCCCGAATACTGAGGGATGACTATACACTTTAAGCTGGTATTTTCAACTTATGTTTCTAAGAATCCTAGTCAAAGGAGAAGGTCTTTAGGTCAGATAAATTCACACCACACATACACCCCTCAGGAAGATTTACAACGCACGTTAACGTGTTAAAGCTCATAGAAGCCTACAGTTAAGAAAGCTCTTTAACTCACAAACTTACCAGCCTATGCTACCTTTCCTTACATGCAAACACTAAAGTAAATGCTAATTTTATGGCACACACTAAGAAATGATATTTTAAAATGGCAATAATCGGAGAGACAACATTTTTAAACCGTCAACCATAGTCTTGGGTGGCTGGTCAAGTGCTTTGTACATTTTTATCTACAATCCCCTCTTATTTTCTCTAATCAATGACATGCATTCATGAGACAGCTGGCCAAGGTGAAAGGTTAATTCTGTGGCCATGAAGCCAATCCCAGGGAACAGACTTATATGGGGTTCGACTTCGCTGCTATCAACTCTACCCAACTGAACTGAGTAGCTACCATGGCCAACAGTCTTAGTTACCATCTCTAAGACAGAGAATAATGCAACAGCACCAAAACTTGTCAATGACTTTAGCCTATGGATAAATATAAGTTTAAAAAATAATATTTCAGATGAAGGTTGCTATTTTATCCTAACAGGAAAAACAAAGTCAAGAGGCATAATGTGAGCCCCGGGGCTAGGTTCCAAGGGGTTTCAAATCCCAGATACATCACTTAACTGCTCTAATTTTGAAAAAAATATTTATTTATTTTATTTGAACCTCAGTCTCAAAAATCTATAAAGTAGGATATATTCCATTCCTCAGAGAATCATAATATAGATTATGTGAAATGACTTACGTGAATGGATTTAGGATGGGGCCCAGCACATGAGTATCAATCTTAACACTAGTAATTATGTACACTGAAAAGGACTGAATTACTTCAAAACCTCAAGTTCCTCTCTAGTTAGCATCAGAGAAGGGTAATTTTTGGATTTCTTTCCCTCCTGTTACACGAAATGGTTTTACCTTGTAATTTATCAGAACATTCGCTTCTCAAAGCTTCGCTGAAGATCTCAGGGAGAGGTTGAGATGGTCTTGGTCAAGCTTTTGTCCTTGAGAACACATTTCTAAATTAATCACTTCAGTTGCTAAGGAATATGATTCAGTGAACAGAAACTCATTTTACTGGTATATGCTCAGAAATGTATGTCTCAATGGAGATATGCCCTATATAACGCTAAATAATTGCAAGGTATTATTTACTTGGCCTAGCTTAGGGTTCCTGTCAACACGAAGCTATAGATCATTAAATGGAGTTTCCTACCACACATCTGAGAAGTAGGAGCAACAGAAACCTGGGAAGAAAGACCTTGGGGAAGAGAGAGCAGTAGGAGGCACACAGAACAGACACAGGGACCAGGTGGACACAGGCAGCAGTCACCTGGGTGGTGAGGGCTGCTTTGGAGACTGCCGAGACCTGTGTACACACAGAGGCAGCCCAGGGTTTAGAGAACGCCCACTGGAGAGTTCGCTGAGAGGACAGAGCAGCAGCAGCTGCAGAGGCCAATATGGAAGAAGTCGAAGCCAAACTTTCCTTCCCTTCTCCAAAGCTCAAAGACTATATTCCAGTCCACATGGACATAACCTGGGACTTTCTTCTCTGGAGATTCCAATGAAAGGAATTTCCATGGTGGTCACCTAGAAGGGACCTCAGTAATCAAGCAAAAACCCATGGCCTCCCCAGACCCCTGGCTCTTAACCTTCAAGACCCTTCCAGGAACATTTGGCCCAGGAAAGCTAAATCCCAAAGTCAATAGTATTCTGGTCACTCACAGGAGCCCCGGAGGTTCTCTTCCTATTCCTATACTGTGACAGGTCATTTGTAATTGTCTCCTGGGTTTTATTTAGTTGTGGTGGGCTGTTCTAACTAACACAGTCCCTTGTCCAGAAAACCAAAACCACATAAAAGTCAGCCTGGTTACTTTGGCCTCATTTAGGGACTGCTTCACATCAGCACCTTGTCGATTCAATCAATGGTGAGGCAGTTGGCTGTTAATAAAGCTGGATAAAACAAATTGATCTCAAAAAAGGTCAACTTGGTACCTAACATTTAGAAGGCAAGAGTTTGAACAATTGACATCTGTGGAACTTGCCACACCGCGCCCCCCAGAAAAAGAATAGAACATCTGTACAAAATAGCTTCACACTTGAAAGAAGAAAATATTGAAAAGTAATTATCATGCTATTTATATATCTAGTGGTATGAAGAAAACAGAAACTAAAGAAAAAGACAGTTAATTAATTTTTTAAAATGTGTAGTTATTTGAAAGATTATTTTAGCCATAGGTACAAATGGAAATATGGTGTCCAACAAGACTAGGTTAATCCTTAGATTGTTAATAAAAGGAAAAGAAATCAAGTCCAACTCCATTCTTTTTTCTTATTTTCAGAAATGGGCTATTAAATGTAGAAACTGTGTCCATAAATGTCCTTTGACTCCCTTAGAAATAAAGGCTTTGGAAGAGACTTCACTACCCAAGAATAAAGGGAAGAGTGGGGCGACAGAGAGTTCAGCAGACATGACCAGGCGGCTAGCCTAGGCCACCACAGCCATGCCCTAGAAAACCTGCCCGTGGGCAACAGCAAGGATATAGGCAGGACCCAAGGCCACAAGTCACGTGTCAGAGGCAGTGGAGGGAATGGGAGTCCAGGTATGGAGAGAAAAGGACAGGGTGAGGGTGAAAGATCAAACTAAAGGGAAAAAAGTCAGTTTGTAGGGGTTGCGCTGATTCAGAAGGTGGCGCCCACCTTCAGAATTTGTCTCCATTGTGCTTTAAGCTACACACACACACACACACACACACACTTACACAAAAGGCCCCCACTCACTGCCTGTGTTGCTGGGCAAGGCGCGTTACACTATATTTGGTTCCTTCTGCTTTGTGCTCCCCACAGATATCCCCTAGGGAGGCTACGCCTGAGAGCACAGGCAGGCTACCTACTCAAGTCCTACTCCAGTGGGAAGCAAAACGTCCTTCCAGGAAGCCCCCTGAGATAACCACAGCAGGCTCCAAGTGCCCAGGGCAGGCTGGCTGCAGTCCACAAGAAAGCCCAGTGCTGGACAGAGCCCACTTTGGAGCAATCAAAAGTCTGACTCAGAATTGTTTAGGTCCAAGAGTGAGGCTGCATTTCTTCGTTTCTTTCCAAGGCAACCTCTAGCGATAGAGGCCAGATATGGAAACCTATACTGCTGTCACCAGAAAGTACTTCTTCATGGCTCTGTTAAAAATATGAACCAGCGAATGGGCACTATGCTATCTGCTGGTGGCCATCCTGGAAAAGCCACCTGCAAACACTTGCATATGCACAGGACTGCCATACAGTGTGCTGAGACCAGACACACACATGCCATGCTCTGGGCTCACAGGACAAGCCCAGGGAAGTTAAGAATAGCTTCACTGCAGTCTTGACATTTGAGCAGGTTCCTAAATGAGGAAGAAGAGTTTGCCAGGCCACCTGACGCATAGAGAAAGCGTTTGCAACCGAGGGCATGGTGTAAAGGCTGAGTGTCAGCAAGGGGTAGGATCTGCTCCCAGAGAGTGACAAGTTCAGGGCAGTGGGTTTTAAATGCTTTGGCTGGCAGTCCAGCGTGGTTTCTGATACACATATCTAGGAACTGGCTTGGATGGCTTGCCATTCCATATGGTAACTAATCATTATGGATCAAAAGATGGAACAAAAGCCTTGAATGTGAGCTACTTCAATCCTGAAGACATACACTGCTAACATACAAGCAACAACAACAAAAATAAAAAGGCAAGGTACACTACTAGAAGTATGCATAGCATTCTACCATTTGTATTTTTTTCAAAGTTGGGATGAAATAATATTTGTAATCTATAAAAGGACTTCTTTGGGGAAATTCTCACATCGCATTCCTAGATGCCAAATACTGCTGTGAACATTCTGGGTATATTAACTAATTTATTCTTCCCAGTAACCCTGTAAGGAGAGGTCACTGTTTCTCATACTTAATGCATCAGGCAGAGAGTTCAAATAACTTCCTCATGGTTAATCTGCCAATGCATAGCAAAGCCAGGACTGCAAAACAAAGTTGGACTCTTAGCTCCAGTGCACTTAAAACCACCATGCTTGTCCAGGTCTTGTGAGTCACTGGACACAGAGGTACCGCCAGAAGGACAGATGGAGGTGGAGGGTATGATCCTCTGCCGGACGAGCACCAGGAAAAGTTTCACTGCAGCATCTTTTGTGACTTTCATTTCAAAACAAACTGCAATCCTAGAAATAGTGCTGCTCTGAAAAACAAGGATTACAAGTGGTCCCGCAAAAGCCACAGGGAGCTGGTTACTCTGTCACAGAGGAGCCCAACTCCACAGCCCCCAGCAGGGGAGACCGAAACCTGCACAGGAAAGTTCCCTGCGTCCCCCTCTCCTTTCTCTTATCCCTCTCTAGTTGGGATTCAAATGCTCAGTGGTGATGCACTGCATATCAATACCGTGCCGGGGCTTTCAGGAAGGCAGCACCCCAGGGGCAGGTGGTAAGCCCCAACAGCTAACAGTGGGTACGGGCACCCAGGGGTGTTAGATCCAAACAGGAAATGGCCTGACCCCTAACTTCCAATTCCTCCCGTGTGTGATCAATCGCCCCATCCCCCGCTCTGCCATCCTGAACTAGGAGCCCATATATTATACCATGCCATGGTTCATTTCAGCAAAAATCAACTAGCATTCTTCTGACCTGGGGCAAAAAATTCCCTCATTGAGATCCTGAAAAATAACATTACATCATGTTGCCTGTGTCAGGTTTATAAATGGGCCAGGGGGAGGCTGGGGTGTAACCTGACACTATCAAAACACTGGCCCAGGGAGAAGAAAGGAGCCATTGTTGAAGGCCGTCAGCTCCCCTCTTGCTGGAGGTAAAGTGAGATTGGAGAAATGTTAGTGGGAGGCCAGGCACCAGCGGGCCAAGCTCCCTATCTCTAAGAAATCAGGCAGCCTCCCTCCAAACCGGGCTTGTCCCCATTTCCTGTGGGGTGTAGCACCCTCTTTTCTATTTACCCTGCAAAGTGGATGAGCTAAGGAATTTTTGATTTCCCTACCTTAATCAAAGAAACACTTAGGCATAAGATGGTGAATCCAGGGCCATTTTTTTTTTTTCCTCTAAGCAAGATTTATTTTTTGAAATGAACTTGGGCCCAATGACTGTGCCTACAAAGGTCACAGTTTATTTCCAAAACAGAACTGTGAACATGGCCCAAAACTTAAGACAAACTCACCTCAAGATGGGCCAAGCAAACATCCAACCATATGGCAAAAATAATCCAGAAAACTTACAAAGCGAAACAAAGAGTGTCAAAGTGAAGGGCTGGACTTTGGACCAGGAGACAAAAAAGAGATACAAAGAACTTAGAGAAGGTCACGGAGCAGGGACATGCACTGAACCAGCCAAAGCACAAAGCGCTGGCACCAAGATTAAAAACATTTTAATGGATAAAAGGAGAGGAAAGAGGATTTATGGTGAGAGAAAGTTTGGAAAATAAAAAGCGAGACAAATGTAAGCCAGCCTGACTGGAGACAGAATTCATTTTGCTGGTCAAACATTTAATTCAATTTTCCCTTTTCTTTCTTCTCCATCTCCTAACTCGGCCTTTAAGGAGAGAGGAACATACATGTGCACTGTCCATGGCAGACTGTGTGCAGATACTTCGGCAGGAGGGCCTGGCAAGTTTGGCCTGCCAGCCAGCCCTCCTCAGGGTTATGCCAGCTTTGGGATCCCTCAGGACAATTGGCCTGAGGTCCCCAGAAGCCAGGGATCACAGGGACACAGAACCAAGTAGCTTTTCTCCTGGGACTCAGCTTGCTTGCTTCCACAGGACTGCTGTTAATCCCATCATCACTCTTCAAGGACCTTAACCTCTCACAAAACCTCTCCTCAGGCACCCCTGAATCCTTCCTGGCTTAATTCAGCTGCAATTGCCACTGGGTTTCCGGTTACTAAACTATGCTTTTACACTAACCTCGTCACATTTTCTTTGGAACTGCAACAGGGATTCCCCACCACCATCACCAACTAGAATGAGATGGTGTCCCATGGCCCAAGTGCATCTTCCTTCAAAAAGCCTGGAATCAGCCCCTCCCCACTTTAAACAAGAAAAAGGAAGCATCTTCCGCCCTTTGAGCTCAGAGATTAGAACTTGCCCTTCTCAAACAATTTCAGCCCCTCAAGGCTTTCTTGCAGTGGCTGGGAATGTTCCTGGTGCCAGAGCATGCTACAGTAGGGCCGGTGGCAGAGTCACAGGAGCAGAAGAGGCAGAGCAGCCGAGCACGGTGGCACGTGCTTATAATCCCAGCATTTGGGGGGCTGAGGCAGGACAGTCACCAGAAGCTCAAGGTCAACCTGGGCTACATAGTGAATTCAAGATCAGCCTAAACTAGTACTGAGGCCCTATTTATAAGGAGGAGGAGGAGGAGGAGGAAGAGGAGTAGAGACAGAGGAGGTAGCAGCCATTGTGTACTTGAGTGCTGAGCCTCAAAACGCTGAGGGAGACAGACAAATAAGGAAGTCTGGACCCTTCCCACAGACAGTGTGCAGGAATTCTGAGGTAATAGGCTGAAGTCTTGAAGGGTCTGATGGTTTCTGCTACCAGCCTTTGAACTGACATGTGATGTCCCTCTCTGTGGAAGATGCCCAAGAATTATCTAACTGACCTCCACCTCTTTTTGTCAGGCCCTCCAATTGCCCTTGCATGTAACTAAGCAAACACTGAGTACCTACTATGTGCTGGGGACCAGGAACAAGAATTCACCCAATGAGAACAGTCTGTGTCTAAATTTACCCGCTCTGCTTTTCTGGTCTCTACAGCTAGGGTATTTTTATGTGGACTCATGAAATCCATATGGTACACACTAATCCGCCCCAAGAGCAACCTCTAAACTCCAGCAGAGCAGAGCATCTCTGAGAACCTAGAGAAATTGGGGCTGAGGAGGGAAAAGGAGTCTGGAGTCATGGGCAATGAGAAAAGAAAGAAGGACTTGGGAGCAGGAAAATGGTGATTTCAGGAACTTGCCTACACATCTTTAAAATGTTATACATGTCCTGCCATGCTATCAACCACTCAGGTGTTCCTGTCTGTGATTATCAGGAAGAAGAGACTTGTGCAACAAAATAAAGAAATAAAATAAAATTGTCTCATGTGTAACATGGGATTACAGAGACAGCCATAACCAACCAACACCAGCAACTTCGTGATCTTAGAGACTCAGTCTGTCGTCCTGAACTTAACCACTCTCTCGGGGTGGAGCGGTGGGGGGAAGCAATGCTGAGAGAGGTCTCCTGAACAGTCTGACGCTTCTGGTCCTAAATTTATTTTCTCATTAATGAGCAAAGGGGGATTTATTGTTCGAAGCAATGTCTGTTTTATATCAATTCTGATTCCCTGTTTTTCCCCCAGACATTGGAACTCCACGGGGACCAAGACCAGATGTTTTATATTTCAAGAGAGAGCAGTCTCCCCCAATTCTTAAAAGATTCCTGAAATTCTTATACTTAACAAAAATTAGCTACAGAGAAAGAATCATGAATCATGAACTAGGAGCCCATAGAGCCTCCAGGAACCAATCATTTCTTCCCCACCTCCAACCGCCGACCTTCCACTACCCCAGATCCTCTGTCTATGGTCCATTGGGTTCCCTAGAAAAAATTCTACTGAATCATGAGGTGCCTGGTTCCTTTAGCTACCTGAGAGCTCAGCCATATTTCACAATTAGAGTCGCCAATTCCTGAGTGGTAATTTAAAGAGCCAGAAGTGTGTGTAAGACCTGAGTTCAAATGCTGGCTCAGGCTTCCACTTACTGATCATTTAAGGAACATGTATTTCTATTTGCTCTTCTATCAATCAGAAATGAAAACCCACAGCCCATCTCTTTTGTTGGATTGATGCAAAGATCACCTGATATGCAAATGTTAGCTAGTAAATTAAGTATTTAAAAAAGTGAAAAATATTTTTACTAAAATCATTGACATCTGGCATCCTGTTAAGAACACTCTGTGTTGACCAGGACTGTTCCAGTGGAGGACAACACTGGCCACACAGAACACTGCGGCTGTTCTTCACTGGGCTCCCCAAAGTTGCCCATCGGAGGCAATAAAGGATGCTGAAGCCTTTACCCATTCAACAGTGATCCAATGAACATGTACTGAGCACCTGGCACTGTGCTTGACACATGCAGGGTACTCAGTAAATAGCTGCTAAATAATGAATGAAGGAGTACCTAAGGCAGGGACGGCCTGCCGCCAGTCACCAGTCCTGAATCCATATTAGAAGTTGCTAATGGATTCAGGCAGTCTTCTCCAAAGACATAGGACTCAGCTCTGAATACTGGGCCCTGGCAGATGGAATGAAACTTATTTGCCATCCCTGGCCCAGGCACAATGATGAAACACACCTATCCCTGCTTTCACGGAGCACACGGACTACTGGAGAAAGCGTGCACACAGACAAATGTAATCTGATACATGTAAGAGAGAAGTTTAGACACACAGAGGAAAGCTATATTTAATATGCCTTGGCTCCTGAGATGCTACTTCCCTGGGATTCTCCTCCTGCCTCTCTGATATCACAGCCTTTTCTTATTCCCCTTCCCACCACGTGGTACTTTTTGCATCCTCAGAGTTCTGCCCTGGTTCTCCTTCACTCTGCACAGACTCTCTTGGATCATCGAATTTCCTTTGGAGACATCAATTGCCATTTACATGCTGATTACACCCAAATTTATGCCTCTAGCCCTGATCTCTCTCTATCTCTCTTTCTGAAGTTTGAGACACATATTTCCAACTGCATTCTAGACAGTTTCACTTGAATATCCAACAGACTTCTTAAAACTGAACTAATTAACTCTCCTCCCCTTACCTCTCTCCACAGCTCTCTTCAGCCTTAGGTAACCTTGATGTCCTTTAAGATGTCCAAAGTAGAAACCTTACTGTTTGCATCAGCCCTTCCTGCTCCTCCTCCTTGCCCCCATTTGGAAATCTTCTCAATTTAATTTCAAAATCTGCTTCCTTAACACATTCATTCTATTCTACTGCACCATCTCTCACCTAGCTTGTTTTTTTCTTATTGTGCTCCATCTACTAATATACCTTCAAAGATCCATCAAAACTACCTCAAAGCAGAAATCTGGCCCTGTTCCTGCTTGTCCCCTTCCTTCCCACTCTCCACTAATTTTATTACCCCCTCCTATTGCCTTCAGGATTAAATTTTCAGTGTGGCATCATCTGACCCCAATTCTGTCATGGCCCTGGACTCAGGTCACATAAATCCTATGATTCTGGGCCACTGCTCACACTGTGTGCTCTGCCTGGTGCACCGTCCGCTTACTTTTGTGTTACACTTTAACATTCTCCAATACCCACAATCTCATTCCAATGCTTTTGAATGCTTACCCAACACTTCGCTTCAGTTTGATATGCCATGCTCTATAGACCAAATAATTTCACAAGATTCTGAAATTGTATTTAATTAAAAAATAAGGCGGTGTGATTGTTTCTATAATCTATCTTGCAAAATTTACAAGAACCATAAGTTTCTATGCACAAGTAAAGAATTAAGAGCTTTAGTCATTATTTAAATACATATGGCAGGGATTTTTCTGATTGCTAGTAATGGGGCAAGAAGATAAAATCCATAGATGGATGTGATGGCACACACCTGTAAGCCTAGAACTTTGGGAGGCTGAGGCAGAAAGGCTGCGATTTCATGTCTAACCTGAGCAATCTAGTCTCAAAGTTGAAAATTAAAAAAAGGCCTGGGGAGCACACAGTACAAGGACCCCAGGGTTCAATCCTTAGCACTCCAATAACAAACAAAAGAACTAAAAGACAAAAAGCAAACAAAAGAGCTAAAGATGTGCTATGATGGCCCATGTATTTCAGTGGTAATGACAGACAGTAAGCAAGTACAACATCAAGCAATCACAGATTTATTGCAGAATACATTTTTTAGAGAGACTGAGAGAAGAAAACTGCTTCAAATACGTACAGAAAATTATAATTCTTCAATAACAAATGATTTTTTAAATCCTTCAAAGTCAAAAGGAACTACTCTTACCTTACACAAACAGCCCTTCCTACTCAGTGCTATCAAAATGTGTTACAGGAAACAGTAAGCACCCACAGGCAGATCTCACCAATCAAGGGAAAGTGCAAAGTGTGAATTGTCAAGAGGGTCTGAACTTAAAGAATTTTAGTGAAAAATAAAATCTTAAAACTTTATGAGACATGAACACTAACTGCTAATAAACTGCTTCCATAAAGAAACAAGAACAAAATCTGCTCTTGAGAAGACAGCCTAAACTGGATTTCTCATGCAAATAGATGCTGTTCATTTCACAAAGCCTCTTAAAAGTTTGTTTCTTTAAACTGGCTACATAATCCCCCACACCAATCCTGAGTATATAAACCCAGTACGCTACATGTTTTAACGCTCGATATATATTTATTAATTTAATAGTTAGATTATTTATATGCCTGGTCAGCTGCTTTTTATGGGAAGGCTTTATAAATCACCTAACATTTTAAACTGAGGCATTTAAATTAATGGAATTGTATTGTGCCTGTTACTGAGTCAAAGCTATCTGACCGCCACCCAGGAGAGGGAGAGAGAACACATCCCTCTCCTTGCTTGCCAAAGCGGGGCGGTCTCCTTTTCAGGAGTCCTGCAAAGATTAAACTCACAAGTCCAGCCCTGTCAAAAGGTGTGCTCATTTGGTTTTGGACACCTGCAGATTACTACCCTGGACTCTGCTGGAGAATTCCAGAGGATGAAGAGTGGTCCTACTTCAAAGCAGGAATGGGAAAATTGAACCTTCATACTGAGCTACATTCACAGCCCCCCCCCCCTTTTTTTTTTTTTTCTTTGAGGCAGAGTCTTGTTAAGTCACTAAACTGCTCAAGCTGAGCTCAAATGCTTTCCTCCTACCTGATAATGCAGGGTGCTTGGATTACACCAGGTCTGGCTAAAACCAAGAAAAACATTTTAACAAAAATGTTCTGCTATTCATCTCCCCTCTGGCGCCAACCTCCTCCCCATCCTGTCTAACTCCCATGTGTTCCTGGATCCCTTCTGTGACCACCTCTTCGCCGTCAGGAGACAGATTCCACGCACTCTGGGGACTCCCCAGACTCCACCCACACCCCTGATCATCATCCCGCAGTCACGTCCTGCCCTGGCACTGCTCCTTATCTGCCCCACCAGATGTGAGCCCAGTGTGGGCGCTGTGACCACTGGTGTCTCCACGCAGGACACAGAGAGCGCCTGACCTCTGCGGGCTGAGGGAGCCTGTTTGTCTTGTCTCTTCCCACTCTTTTCTTTGGTTTCTTTCACTATTCGAACACATGAGACATTTCAGCTAAAATTTGTTTTTAAATGCAGTGTGTATCAGTCAGGTTTCCTGCTGCTGAGACAAATGACACGACACTGACAATTTAAAGGAGTAGAGGTTTAATTCGGTTCAAGGACCCAGGGATTCAGAGGTTTGAGTCCAGGCTGCAAGGTAGAGACGCCCTAGCAGGAGGATGTGGCAGAGAAAAGCAGCTCAGTGTAGGGGACCAGAGGCGGAGCACAGAGCAGTGCCAGAGGGAAGGAATGTGTCAGATCCTGTCCCAAGGCCATGCTCCCAAGAGCAGCCCAGTCACCCCCAGGAGAGTGCTGGCCCAGGCTGCTCCTGAGCTAGTCCAGTTGACAATTAAGCAGAACAGTCATATTGAATTTCACAATTAAAAAAAAAAAATCAGTCCTTGAAATGAGGAGGTCATAGAGAAGCTCAAAGGAATGACTCAGCCGTACGCCAGGATGCGTTGCCTACTTATTACTAAGAATTCTTCCTATTAAAATTTAATGCAGTCTTCTCTAGCAGTTCATTTTGTCTGCCAAGTCCTTTATGACTATTTTGATAAGTTATTTAGGCCACAGTAATAAGTGGATTGCATAAGCAATGCCTTATAGGACAGAATGAGAGCCCATGCCCACTCCTGATTTGTTAAGGCTAAATCATTGGCTCCTGTGACAAGAAGTTGTCACCAAGTGCTGGCCTGATAGATGGATGTCCCAGCACACAGCAAGCACCCAATGCACACATGAATGACGATCAGATTGAAAGGGACCTCAGAGGTCAAACTTTAAACTTCAGAGTAATGGGACCACTATGCAGTTATGATGAAACACAGCAGGTATGAAGGGAGGCAACACCATATAGTATGGCCTAGTACCACTTATATACCCCTGAAATTCTCAGTTTCTTCCCTTCTAAAATGAGCATGAGGCCAGCATGTGGTGGTACATGCCTGGAATCCCAGGAGAAACCCAAGTTCCAGCCCAGCCTGGGCAACTTAATGACTTTGGGAGACTCTGTTTTAAGACAATGAAAAAGAGACTGGAGATACACATCAGTGTAAAGGTCCTGGGTTTGTTCTAAAAAAATAAATCAAATTAGAGGAAGAGAGGCGAGAGGAGAGAGAACGAAAGGGAAAGAGATAGGCAGGGGAGGGAGAGAGGAAAGAGGGACAGAGAGACAGACAGACAGGATACAAAAGAGAAGAGGAAATTTTTTTTAAAGGAAAATAAACTCTTGGTTTGTGCATTGAAGGGGAAAAAAGAAAGGCGGCTTCCCTAGTCTCCTCTGGTTCTTATTCATAGTTGCTTTTAGAAAAATCTGAAAGGATCAGGGGTTGGAAGAAGGAAAGAAATGGACAAAAAAGAAGAAATACAGCAGTAGAAAAAAAATAGGATAGAGAGAGAGAGAGAGAAAGAGAGAGAAGAAAGGAGAGCTGAAACCCGACACTCAGGAACTGGGGCCTCCTCAGAGCACAGACTTCTTGGGCCCAGGCCTACCAGCCCGGGATGTGGAATGGTTCCAATCGCAGCCTTCATTAACGCTTCACACACTCAGTTCCTAATTTACAGCCATTTAACGGCAAACATTCTGCAAGTACCTTCGGGGACCTCTGAGGACAGAAAGAAAGCTAAGAGAAATTAGGTGCCTAGAGAGCGTCCCTCCAAGGCAGCAGCCTTCTGGGCAAACACTTTTGAGTCAGATCTTGGGGTGGGGAGTGTGCTGTGTGCAGCAGACTGGAGCCAATTGGAACCTGGGGAGGGGGCAGTTTTCATGCAGGGGTGCCAAGGTCCCCTGAGTGTGTCTGTAGGGTCACGTGTGTGGGGGGTGAGTGGTGTGTGTAAGCAGGCGGACTTACCTCTGCCCATATGGCTGAACGCTTGTTCAAGCAATTTAAGTGAACAAGAACATTAAAAAACGAAATTAAAAGCCACTCAAACAATCCTTGTGGAGCATTTTCTTTGAGTGCTAAAATAGAGACCAATGTTTTTATAAAAAGGATTAAGAGAACATGGATGAGCCCCAGCCCTACTGTAGAAACTGACTCCTGGGTAATCAGCTTGCGGGGCGGGGTCCTCCAACAGGAATTGCAGCAAGCCTGGCCTGTCATTCTCTGACCCTGGTTTCTGTCCAGCCTGTACCTGTGTGCATGGTGAACAAGGTGGGTTTTAACTAACCAGAGCCTAGAACTGGTTGGGCAGCTTTTCTCCCCAGGCCACAGTGAAGAACCAGCCTCAGCCAAGGCATGGGCCCCTACGAAAGAAGACATGAACTCCTTTTTCTCTGGCAGAAGGAGAATAGGGAAGGGGAGGCTAAACAGATTATCTTTGAACTAACAGCTTTACCTAAACGGATTACCATTGAGGATTAGCTTTCCCAGGGCTCCAGAGCAGGATCCCCATGCCTAGGGTGCCTGGCTACCCTCAGCCAGGAGCTGGGAAGAGATGTACCCAGCCTTCATGGGAAGAGGAGGGCAGGGTTGAACTGACTTCCTTCCAAATCTCTCCAGAATGGGTTCAGGGAGTGTTCATTCTTTCCCTCTTCAGGGTATCCACAAGCGGCACTAGAACCTAGCTCACCTTCCCAGGAGCAACAGGAAATACAGTGGTACCCACATACTCGTCATAATTGGCCAATCACTTTGTCTGGGATGGGTATCAAGTTACCAGGCCATGGACACTGACACATTCTATCTTGCATGTTCATTACCAAAAGGATAAGTACTAGGGGAAAAATGCTTGCATCAAATTGCAGCAAGCTGGTCCCTAGGTGTGACTCTTTAGGAAAAGGTCACAGAGAGGCAGGTGGCAGACATGAGAGAAAAGTTTATGCACTTTGTGAAGTTGGTAAGATGCAATGCCCAAAGGACTCAAGCCCCTCCCACCACAATTTAAGTCAAAGTCCCCACAGACCCCATGAATGAACTTGCATGAGTTTCTGCCAAAGTGAGAGATCAATTTCAGGAGCACTTAAAGTTCTGTCCCCTTCCCCCATAGAAGGTGGTTAACACTGCTATCCTTTCTCCATGGGCTTACCGTGAGCGACAGAGGCTGCCTGGTGCCCCTCTAGCAGCAGGTCCCTGCTGCAGAGAACTAGTAACTTCCTCTCTCCTCTGTGTTTCAGCACAATCACTAAAGCTTTGATGGCCCAGGAGCTCTATAGGGGCTTGTTAGGCAAGTGCGACTCTGGTTACTTTCAGAAAGAGCCCTGCAGAAGTTCACCTCTGCACCTGCTATTCTGTGAGGAGTGAGGACTCATTTGCATGAAATTCGAGCATCCTCCAGGTATGAAAGTGACAGGTAACCTGTTTGGGTTGCTATAGGTTGGGACTGGCCTTGAACCACAGGCCTGGAGTAAACAAGTGAGAGATGCTGGACCACTTCGAGGATGGAGTCTGTGGCCCCAGAGGGAGTGAATCCCAGTCACCACTAGCTCAGGGCTTTAGCTGATTAAACTGCACTGTGTGTGGCATGGGATTGTGTTGTCTAAGACCCTACATGTTATTTTGTGGCAAGAAAGGGAACCCTGGTAGACTACAGTTCAAAAGTACAATGTGTTAAGTCCTTAATTATTGTTATATTTTTTTAGGGTAGACTTATAGTGACAATACATTTTGAATTTTTTTCTTTCTTTTTTATTCTCTTATGCTCCTAGTGACGGAACCTGAGGCCTTCACACTGAGCTACATCCCCAACCTTTTAGTTTCTTTATTTTTTTGTTTTTTGGTGGTGTTATTTGTTTGTTTGTTTTTGAGACAGTATCTTGCTAGTTAACTAAGTTGTCCAGGCTAGCCTCAAACTTGCAGTCTTGCTGCCTCAGTCTCCCAGAGTGCTGGGGTTACAGGTATGCACCATTGCACTCAGCTACTCAAATCCTAATTGAAATTTTTCACAATTGTATTTCTGGTTGTCCTATCAAAACAGACAATAGGAAAGGTGGTTCTAATTGTCTCCAAGATTTGGATCTTCACTTTTCCCAGCCATGAGTTAAAATCTGCTTTGGAAAAGAAGTGGTCCCAATCTCTGAGTTGCACACACACTGGCTTAAACTTTTATTAGCTTATCTCAAAAGGAAGAGAAAAAAAAAAAAAGAAGACAGCATAGTACAAAGCCTGATCTTTGCTTAGCAAACCAATAGGAAAAATAAAATGAAAAAGCAGTATACCCCAGGATGTATTTTCAGTTTCTTCAACTCCAGCAGTCAGCTTTTCTTAGAAGGACTCAATCCATTTAATCGAAGCTTCCCTAAACTTTGCTATTAACAGGGCAAGAAATTAGATAAGTATCCCACGATCACTAGGCATCCTGTATCCAAACTCCATTCCCAGATTCCCCCACCCCAGGCCTATGAGCGTCCCCCATCCTTAGGAACTGGTCACTCCAGGCAGCTTTGGTAAACTTTAACCCTCAAAAGAAAAATGATGGGGTTGAACTATTAACCCTTACCCGGAAAGGAGTGAAATTAAGGAGAAACCACTGATAAAACACTCACATAGGAATACTGTAAAGAAAGAGAGAAAGAAAAATAACAAGGTAAAAGTAGGTCCAGTAATTGCAGACTTGCCTGAAGAAAGAGAACAGTAACAAAAATGGAGTGGCTATAGCCAAGTGGCAGAAAGAGACCAACACTGGTTCAACCTCAGGATCATTAATAAAGAATGAGAATAACTAGGGTTTGAGTTGGTATCAGAAGGGAATAAAGTTATGTGGAGCAGCATTTGAAATTACATCTACAGGGAGGCATATGTCTATGGGGAAAGAATGGATAGGGAAGAGATCTTATGGATAAAGTCCTTGGAAGAAATTCCCTTCTTTGATTAAAAAAGAAACTAGCATTATTTATGAGCTGGGAGGGCTTGGTAGAGTGGATCCATCAGTATTCAAATTCAAGCCAAGCTGCACACCTGTGGAATTACCTGGGGCAACTGAGCCTAGCCTCCATTCCTTTTATGTAAAAGGAGGATAATGATACATCTTTTTCCTACCACCAGGTATTTTAAAGGTCAAATCTGATAATATAAAGGAAAAGTGTCACACAGCTTAAGATACTACACAAATGTCAAACTACTTCTGGTGCGAGGGTCTAGATGAGCACTGTGGCTGCCCAGGTAACCCTTCAAAAATTAAGGCAGGAAAAAGCATTGGGAAGGGTGGAGCTTGTTGTCCTGAAAGGAAATGAAGGAATGACCGAGTCAGATGTGATCAAGTTTTTCAAGAACTGCAGTACTAAAGGCCCCAGTCATCTAACCAAAAGTAATGGGTACCTTTTCCTTCCTCAGAAAATTCTGGAAATAAATAGAGTTTACTTCCAACAGTTGTTTCTCCTAGCTCAAAACATCCATATGGGTTAGACAGGAGAGATACACAAAGATGCCACAACAGGATGGAAGGCTATGACTTATTTCTTCACAGTGTGTCCTTGTCTCCATTTAATTCCAGTCTGCAGTTATTAAACTCTGATCTCCACCACACTCTAGGAAGGGAAAAGAAAAGAAAATGGGAACAGAACTGAGAGAGAGAGAAAGAGAGGGGGGGGAGAGAGAGAGGGTAGAGAGAGAGAGAGAGAGAGAGAGAGAGAAAATAAACCAGATAAAAAGCAAAGAAAACCAGAAACTTAAGAATTTGGAACCTTATAGAAATGCATATCTAGCTGGGCATGGTGGCGCACGCCTTTAATCCCAGCACTCAGGAGGCTGAGGTAGGAGGAGCATTGTGAGTTCAAGCCCGGCTTGGGCTACAAAGCAAGCGCAAGGCCAGCCTGAGCTACATAGTGCGACCCTGCCTCAAAAAAACCAGGGCCGGGAGTTTGGCTCAGTGGCTTAAGCGCCTGTCTGGCAGGCACAAAGTTGTGAGTTTGATCCCTGGTACCGCAAAAAAAAAAAAAAAAAAAAAAAATGCATGTCTATAACTGAGATGAGTTTATTGAAGGATCAGAGCGACAAGCTACAGGGTCTCCTGAGGTATGAAATTTCAACATAGTTATAAGACCCCACAACAAAGACCAGGAAGAGTCCACTTGTAAAGTCCTAAAATGTGGAAGAAACTTATGTAACTATGGAAGAAAAATATGTTATAGGTTCTGGCTTCAAGGAGTCATCAGAGATGGGGACCTGAGAATGGTTATACTGGTCATCTTTGGCCCATAAAAGGATTTGGAAAGTCTTAAGTCTTTAGCCAACAAATTTGGAAACATGGTAGTAAATTATCTCTGCACTTTCAAAAAGTTCTATTATGATGCCATCATTCAATCACCACTACTACGCTGCTCTATCTTTTCAAAGAACACTGTGTTTTCCAACCAACAACCACTGATGTCACCATGTACCTTCTAAAGAAATGAGATGACCACTTTCTAGGGAGGAAGTGACCAACTCCATTCACTCTGCATAGCTTTTTCCTAAGAGGTCCACAGTGACCACATAATGCCTATCCTAGCCCAATGAGTGAGACAGCTGTATCATACAAAAAGAAGTAGATGTCGCTTAAAGCAGTGTTTTCAGACTTTTAAATTATATATCTATTCTTTAAAAGAAAGGTCGCACCATTGAGCAATTTATAGAATAAAAGGAACCAAAATAAAATCAATAAAAACACCTGTGTTAAAGCCTAGATCCTAGAATGTGCCTTCATTAGCCTTTCAAGACTTCAATCCAGCTGAAGTCAAAGGGCTCCATGCACGTGCAAGCAACTGACCCAAGTGAGGAGACTCAGTTTCACACTTAGACTCTACCATTTATTTGCCTTAGAGTCTTAGTCAAAACACTAAACTTCTTTGTACCCTCATTTCCTCCTGGATAATATTTTTTTGTTATTTTAATTGTTAAAATATGAGCAACATATAGTAAAAAGGTTAGAGATGGGTGTGGAAGCAAAATGGGGGTGAAGTAATAATGGTAGAAATAACATCTTAATTCTTAATATGCTGTGGATATAGTCACTATGATCCTCTCATTATACAGAGAGACCCTGGAACTGAAAAGTTACACGCTATATCTAAAGTCAAGATAAAAAACACAGGAGCTTCTGGTCCATAAATAGGCACACTTGCCACGAGATTCCATAACCGCTCATGTCACAGGAAGATCTGCAATAATTACTTGTAATAGGCAGAGTCAATGAAAAATGCAAGTAATACAAAGTAAAAGTATGTCAAAAAAATGAACTTGCATTATGGCAATTCAATGTTCCCAGATATTGTCAAGTGTCAAGTGGCCGCTGGGGAAATATCACCCTGGTCAGACCTGCTGTTGTAGCTTCATGACTTGAAACTGCAGTCTCAATAACAACTAGGTACCCGAAGTTGTGGTGTGCGCACTGGTGTGGGGAGAGTAAGGTGAGCTGCAAGTGTCCCTACCATCTAAAGAACACCTCCCTCCATATCCCCCAGCCCCAGACCCCAGAGTTTACCAGTGAGCTACAACCTCGGCCCTTTTAATTTTTAAATTTTGAGACAGTCTCTCTAAGTTGCCCAGGTGACCTCGAACTCAAGATCCTCCTGCCTCAGCCAGCTAAGTAACAAGAATTAGATGTGCAGGTCACAGTGGCCAACACTTTTATGATACAGGAGGCAACTCAGTTTTGTCAGGGCATTTTTCAAGGATATGAACCTGGATTTGTATGACTATAAGAGACCCTAATGCTCTTGACATTGACCTCTCTGCACAGAAAACATCTCAGGGACTATTTTAGTTGTTAAAGACATTTGATTTACTCATACATTAAAGTTCAGAATTGCCTGTGTGCCAATAAAACAAAACAAAATATATATCTAACTTTCTTCTTGTATTTGTTCTTTATAACTCATTCTAATAGTAAAACTGGACAGAAGAAACTGGCTTTCTTTACTGGGAAATTCTACTTTCCATTTTTCTAATCTGTGCTCAGGGTGCCATATTGGATTCCACCAAAGCCCTAAAAATTATAACCTTTGGAGCTCTTTTGTCAGCTGTATTTCCCAAGAATGTATTTCTTCTAGCTAGCTCAGGCTTGATGTCTCGCTCTCTGTCATTCTTTTCTTACGAGCCCATTTGCAAGGACAGGGCCTCATCCTGTGTTCTATAGAACACCTCATACGGTTGTTCATTAGCACTAAATAATAATGATGTTTATAATAGTGACTGTCAATAATCCTAACCATAACCATTATTACCATAAATAAGTTTTCCCACTGCTGGTTTCTTGAAGCCAGTGAATATAGCACAATCCTATCAGTTTGGAGATCACCAGTAAAAGCAAAGCTTAGCTGGGTGATGACAATGAACAAATGAATCACACACAACATGCCAGAAGTGGGGAATAAAAAATGGCTCATCTTCTCCTTCAAAGAAAGGCTGCCACAGTCCTCATGCAGCCAGGTACCTGACCTTGTTTTCCATTAAGGTTGCTGTCTTAGCCTGCAGAGGCATCATTCATGTCATCTTCAACTGCTTTACGGCCAGCTCGCCACCATGGGACCATTACTGCAAAGTGTTCTACTGGCATTTCCCACTTGACATGCAGGTGAAATGTGCCAGGGGCTCTTCTCATAGTTTCCAAGGATTTGGGGGTAGGAGATCATAACTAGGTCCACAGGTTTGTGCCAAGGAAGTCCTGAACAGCAAAGACTCCATCCCACTGAAAGTACTTTTGCAGAACAGAAATTCTATGGATTTTTTCTTCACCTAGAGCAAAGATATTCTTAGGAATCAGAATACCCTCTGTGCTATTGGGAAGAATAGACTATAACTTTAGGAATGATGTGACGGTGTCTTAAAGTCTGTTAGCAGAAAGAAACTTCTCCAACCCCGACCTGTAAACAGGAACCTGGTTATTTTGTCTTCACAACAGAAGTTAAGTGAAGGCAGTACATACACAGAAAAGGGCTTGGAGCTGGGCATGGTAGTGCATGCCCGGGATTCCAGCACTCTGGCAGACTGAAGCAAGATTCAAAGTTCAAGCCCGGCCTTGGCAACCTAGTGACTTAACAAGATCTTTGTCAAAATAAAATAAAATAAAATATAAAAAATAAACGCTGGAGATATATCTCAGTATGAATGCCCTGGGTTCAAATACTGAGAGAGAGAAAGAGAGACAGAGACAGAGACAGAGAGACAGAGACAGAGAGGGACAGAGACAGAGACAGACAGAAGCAGAAACAGGCAGAGAGACTCTGAAGGGAGAGCTATTTCTGCTATTTGTTCATTAATTAGTTCTGCATCTCAATGCCTTATGCTAACCTAAATATTTAAACTAGATCTGCACTGTCCAATAACAGGACATAGAATGATGTTGTCATATCCAACATAAAGTGTTGGACACTTAAAATATGGTTTATCTAAGTCAAAATAAGTAAATATATATATATATATACTTTTGAATGCTATACAAAAGAGCATATGAAACATCTCTAATAAGTTTCATTTGGTTACATGTTGAAATAATATTTTAGATATACAGTAATACAGCAGTTCACACATACTTCTATTTGCAAACAAGTGTTGGGCAAAATTTTGTTTCTGCTCATAAACTCCACATCAGGTGACAAACAGGACCACAGTCAGTGTCCCCTATACAAGCACAAACACAGATATCTTCCCTAAAATCACAAAGCGAATTAAGTTCACAAACCAAGGCACCACTGTATAGGAATACATTTTATTGAAATTACTTTCACCTCTTTTCACTCTTTTAAATACAGCAATTAAAAATTTTAAATTTTCTACTCAAAAATACCTCTCTTAGCCGGGCGTGGTGGCGCACGCCTTTAATCCCAGTACTCGGGAGGCTGAGGTAGGTGGAGCGTTGTGAGTTTGAGGCCAGCTTGGGCTACAACGCGAGCGCAAGGTTGGCCTGAGCTACACAGTGCGACCCTGTCTCAAAAAACCAGGGCTGGGAGTTTGGTTCAGTGATTTAAGCGCCTGTCTGACAGGCGCGAGGTTGTGAGTTCAATCCCTGGTGCCGAAAAAAAAAAAAAACACCTCTCTTTGGCTTGGTACCTCATTTCTAAAAGTCTCTCTTGCAGGTTTAAGAACGTGTGCTCGCTTTGTGCTTCTGATCAAGCTTCCCACAGCAAGTCAGAAGTGGTGCAGGATTTAAACCTTTACTTCGTAGTCAACTTTTCTTATCTCCAAAATGGGAATGATGCCACCTTTAAAGTAAGATGACATAGGAAAGTGCAAATAAAGTCATAATAGCAAACACACTATGCTGTTCATTTCTGGCAGATCCAACTGGAAGCAACCAGCAACCTGGAATGACAGGTGAAAAGAAGGGCAAAGGAGGGCGCACTTTCCCTAAAGGAAAAAAAACACCAATCTCCCCTGAAAGTGACTGCCCATCAGGCCCTCTGAAAACTGGGAGCAAGGGAAGCCATGCAGAATCAGAGAAACAGAGAAATTAAAGGTGAAAGAGCCTGCGTTGGGTGTGAAAAGCTCCCAAAGCACAATTAAGTAAGTTGAGTTTAAGAGAAATGTACGCGTTACAAGCTACAAATACCGAGAAAGTACTGGCTCCCGGTGTGGGTGAAGGGAGAGGCCGCTGTCATAACTGAATGCTCAGAAATCCAAGCAGCAGTCTTCAAGGTCAGGAAGACAAGGGCAGTTGGCTGATGCCATGCAGGAAGCAGCAAAGCCTCCACTTTTGGGGTACAGGGTGGGAAAGAGGGGCATTCCGAAGAGACAGAATTCAAAGGCCAAGCAACAAGAGGCTCAGCACCTGGCTGACTACCTGTGCCACAGACCCCCTAGGGCCTCCTAACTTACTGTGTGAGTTACCAGTCCAATTCCAGCATACTTGCTCTTTTCCATTCCTTGCCTTCAAAACCAGGATAGGCCCTACCTGATATAAAGTATCCACTGCCAACTCCAGCACCCTTAGGTTCTGCTCATCCTCAAGACCATGGGGAACAGTGATCATGACCATGACCACAACTTCTCCTTCCCTTTCTCAGTAGACCATCAAATTTGCAGACACTTGAGAACTAATGGGCCAACCAGGGATGACTATAACTTTGGACAAGGGAGAAACAAGGCAAATTTGAAGCAATTGAAGGTGTTCCGTGAAGTCTATAAGCCAAGCCAGAATGGCTATCATGGAAGTTGACAAGTTAAAGTCAAGTGTTTCTGTTCCTTTCTTAGGATCCCTGGATGAGCTTGAAAAACCTCATACAGCCTCTCACCCCCAAACCACTCTGTGTATGCAAGGATTCCCCATCACCCTCTCTTGGAATCTCAGACTTGGAGCACGACTTGGCTTGAACAAAGACCCCCCCGCTTCTTGTCTCCCTCCAGCTTCCCTCCCCCATCCCCTTCTATGCCTTTCCCCCTCAGCCACATTAACTACTCAGAAACACAGTCACTCCACTCCAGACTTACTCAGGAATCACATTCTTAGAATAACTCATCAATTATACCTGTCAACTTGCCAAAAGTGCCACAGGGGAGGTGGAAAGTCTAGACTGCATCTAACTGCTGCGCGGCACTGCACCCCTGTTCACAGGGGGCCCCCACTTTGCAAACTGCCTTTACAAGCTCACAAGGAACAAGAATCCAAGGAAAGGCAGATGCAAGGGGGTAGACTGTAGACTCTATCACTAAGTTACTCCCAGGCCCGGATTAGGAAGCAGATCTCTCCCCGTAGGATAGGAAAACCCGCATAAGTCAGCTAACAGGATATGCTGCCACAAAAAGCCCAGGTTAGAAAACACTGCAAAGAAATGTCATTGTATTATTTAAATATGAGCACGAACTCATCATCAATAAAAGTGCTGCCAAGAAAGCAGCGCCATGACAGACATACTTTTTAATTAATTGGCAAGGATCATTAGTAATTAAAACATTTATTGTATGCAAATGCTGCTGCTATCCTTGAAAAGCTTACCGTCTTAAGCAGAATAAAGAGTCACATGAACACCACTTATAAAAGCAATAATATAGCTAGAAACTTTTCTTTCCACCTGTGAAACTGTATGGTTTTCATTCAACCTACCCTGAAAGGATTTAGAATCCAAGTTGTCCAAGCTCCTAATTAATAAGGCTTGATTTCAAAATTTTGTAAGCATAGTTATTTCAAAAAAATATTTCACTGGAAATGCACTGTATTTCCATGATGCTATATAAAACTGTAGACATTAGAAAAGGTCTATGTTAACCCTTGAATGGGTAATTTTCCTCACCCTATGCCTGAAGATCCCTCATTTGTTAAATAGTAAAACTTCCCATAATAAAGGACCTCAGTGTTGCCTGGGCACAGTGGTACATTTTGGGATCCTAGGCAGAAAAATTTTAAGTTCAAGTCCCACCGGGGCACGTTTGCAATGACCTGGTTTAAAGTAACATTTTTAAATGACTTCAGTGTAGATTAACACTATAGAAGCATAAGTGAGATGCTGTGTACCATCAGCAGTACATAAAATCTCAGTAAATGTTTAGAAGTGTAATTGCATTCAAAGATTTTACAAAATGTCCCTAATCTTCCCTCAGCATCCTTGCAAAGAGCACATATTGTTCTTTACTTGATTTAGGAAACCAGTCAGAAGAAGAAACAGAATCCAAGGGTCCTGACATCTTATACCAATTCTTTACTCACCCTAACAGATTCCCTCATTAAATCATTCCAACTGTAAAGTGGTAGGCAAAGCCATCTACTTTCAGGAGTCAGACACTTCACTGGGATTTTAGATTTGGGGGAGGAAAAATGCATTGCCTGTAGGTCTCCTGATTTCAATGCCCAGCAAGATTTCACATGGCTTCCACCTCATTACATCTCACCAAAAATGGTACTTCTGCATTTAACCTCCTCCTGTACAGTGAGGCCCTATTGACTCCTGCAGCAGCTGTTCACCTGGGCTCAGCCACTGACTTGGGGCTCCAGGGCAGGAAGTGTTTGGGGCCTGTGGTCCAAGTAGAGCATCCAGAGCTTCCCAGCATACAGAGGGGTCCCTCTAGAACCTGTGAAAGAAATCAGGGTCCTCATTTTGGCTCTCCGTCCCCAGCCAGAGCTGGTCAGGCCACTTCTCCCATCAGCCTTTCTAGGCGAGGCTCCAAGGGAGAGTCAGGAAAGTGATTTTCACCCAAGAAAAAAAGAGTGTCACCACAGGAATAAACATCAAAGTCCCCTCAGTCGTGGCTCCCTCCAAGACCTTGGAAAAGTCATTTCATCTCCCTCGCCAGCAACTGCATAGGAGGAACAGGCCCTGGAAAGGCATTTGTCAGTCCCCTTCCGGGTTGTGACAGGTGGATAATATCTCTGGCACCCTAAACAGCTCGCAGGGATGCGAGAGGATGGATGAGCCTGCATGACAGCCAATATGCTCTGCCCTGGCAATAAACAGCTCACCTTTTGGAGGTAAACTGGCGCTTTCCAGGGCACCAGGGGAACATTTAACACTCGGGAAGAAGTAATTTGCTCTGTGATCCTCTGGTGTCCTGAAAAGTGTAATCCACCTCCAGAAGGTGAGGCCTTCGATCCCAGAGAATCTGTTTTCTCACAGTAGGATCTGAAGGTCTTCAGCTTCCGGAGATCACCACACAGGTTTCTCCTCTCCCCTCTGCCCGCTCCTCTCCCTCAGGTCCCTCTCATCATCTCATCCTCTGCAAAGGAAAGCGGATGAAACCATCTGCAAAAGACCAGGGAATGCTCGCTCTGTGCCTGGGGAAACTTAAACAAAAATCCTTTCCGGGGCCTCCGCCCTGGCCCTCCTCCTCCTCCTCCTTCTCCTCCTCCTCCTCCTCCCCCTGGTGCTTAAGGCCCTGGGAGTTAATGGGAACTTTTCTCTCCGCCTCCCCCACTGCCCCTCGCAGGCTAGGTCCTCAGCATTTGATTTCTGTCTGTCACTGAGTGATGAGGACAAAGGGTGAGGAGTCAGGAAAAGGTCTGCGCCACTTTGTTCGGAGTCTGGATTCGAACTTTGGATGAACCCTTCACCGGGGAGGGGGGCTGGGGAGGAGAGGCCAGCAAGGAAAACTCCGCTGCGCGGGCGCTGGCGGCTCCAGCCTCAAAGAGAGAGAGAGATTCTCGTTAAACAACAGAAAGGAAAAAAGGGGGTTAGGAGAGTTGAAACAGCCTCCCTCGGCCCCATAGGAAGAAAGCAGGCTGGCGGGGTGGGGGCGGGGCCGGGGGCCAGGGCTGGCTGTGGAACAGGGCGAGGACCCATGCTGCGGGCGGCCAGCCAGAGCTAGTTTTGTTTCTTCCCCGCCAGCCTGTCTCTACCTTCCCCTTATTTATTTACTTACTTACTTATTTATTTCTAAACCGAAGGGAATTCCTAATAAAGCCACAGTAGACGTGTGGAATGGAAAGGAAAGAAAGAAGGAACCAGGGGTAGGAAAAGCAGATCAAACCCACTGCTTTCTGAAAGTCGAAATTGTGTGTGTGTGGGTGAGTGCGTGTGTGTGTGTGTGTGTGTAAAATTATAGAACACTACACCACATGCTTCAAAACCCGAAGATGTGTGCACTTACATGTACCGGCTGGCAACTTTTACAGTGTGAGCCTTCCCTAAAATCCTGAGCTGGAGTGGGTTGTTTTTTTTGTTTTTTTTTTAAAGCACCATAATCATACAGTTGAAACCACTGCAAATGCCAGTCCGGCTCCTTTGTGCTTAATAAAAGCCAGTTAAAATTCTTTCACCTCTGCTGACTATTGATTTTTCTAAGGGACTCTGGGCGTGGGCACCTCACTGGTTCACCAGACTGCCTTTCCTTCTGGGAACCTCTGCGACCACATCTGGACATGGGGTTTATCACCTCCCGGAGCTGGGTAGCCCTGCTTCCTTTCATCATTTTGTTCCTGTGTGCAATCATGCAGTCACTTCTGGTCTGGCCTCTCTGTCCTTTGGTCTTTGCCCTAGACTCTGAGCTTCAATTCCAGACAAAATCTGCTGACCTTCCTCGTAGGAAGAAACTGGGATTCCCAGGCTTCCCTTGCCCGCTACGGCTCTGTCCTCTCTTCTCCTGTGAATAAGGAGCCGGCTTCAGTGGAGCGGGAGGGGAGACAAGGAAGAAGGTGGTACAACATCTGGCACCTGGGCTCCCTTCCTCTCCTGGGAACCCCCCCGGGGTGGTGTGTGTGAGGCTGTCTCCCTCGGGCGGTCTGTGCTGGAGGACTGCAGATGGGAGCTCAGCAGCTGTGCCTCAACTTCACAAAAGAACTCTGTAAAGAAGAGAGGCCGATCGACAGGTCAACACGGTGACCATTAATCTTCTGAGAAAATGGCATTAGGAAATGAATCTGTGTATTTACAACCTCTCATTTCGCATTCCAAGGATTAGGAGAAGAAACCATACTTTGAAAAGTGTGTATGATGTCCTTACTCTAAAGAAATAGGACACACAAAGATCAACAGCTAACAACAAAGATAAAATGCTGGGTGAGCACACACCTTGCCCAAAATGCTCTTAACTCTATAAAAGGGAGTCCTAAACCAAGTGTGGTGGTGCATACCAATAATTCTAGCACTCTAGGAAGTTGAGGCAGGAGGTTCACAAGTTGGAGCCCAACTTAATGGCAACCCAGCCTCAAAATGAAAACTAACAAAGGGCTGGGAATGCAGTTCATTGTGAAGACCCTGGGTTCAATCCTCAATTACCCAGTCCTACCAGGAAAAGAGAGAGGAGAGAGAAAGATAGAGAGAGAGAGAGGCATCAAGAGATATACAAGCCTAGCCAGGGAAGGGATCTTATTAAGCGTTCACATCTAACCTTTTCACTTAAGGATGAAGTTGCTTATACCTGTGACATGTAAGCAAGTCACCCCTCTCCAAATACCACCTCTGGTGTTCTCTCTATCATGCACAGAGCTGCCATGAAGCTAAGAAAGATACTCCGACATAGGATACACATGACCATACTTTAGGAAGAAAAATGAAAGGCGTCAGGAAAACTTCCCTGAAGATGGGACACCAGCAGCAGCATCCTGTGGCCTGGTTGTGTGACACCAGGAAATGTGGAATAGGGACACGCACGGGGCACATGCAGGAATAGAGCCTAGCTGTTCGGTTCAAGCATGGCTTTCTGTTTCCCTGGGGGCCCCCAGTCCAAACACTCAGCCTTTCAACTGAGTGCTGTTGCTAAAACTGGGTTCAAGCTTCATTCTCTGTAGAGTCCAGGTGGACCATTGCACTGCTCTTGCTGCAGACAGGTATTCTCTAGTTCCCTCCGTGGATCCTGGTCTCTACTGGCCATCGTCTAACTCTCAGTCACACCTCTCTGTTCAAGTCCCCGGGGAACTCCAGCTTCATATTCACTACATGCCCCACCAATTCTGTGTTCAACAAGATTTCTAAATCTATCCCCTGTTCTAAATCAGCTCACCACATGCTGCCAATCTATGACTTTGTTCTCTGCCTTCGATTTCATAAGGAGTTGTGACAGCACAGGTTAGAAAAGCAATGCTAAAGTGGTATTGTGCTTCATAATCTACAAAGTATGTTACACACACATCCCCCAAAGCTGGGCAGGGTCTGAATAATGAGTACTGTCAGTGCCCACAGTACAATTAAGTAACCATCCTGAGTCTGGTGCCCTTCATTATTTATCAACTCAAGAGCAGAACAGGCCAGTAACTGTTTCTCTACATAACCATCCTGCTCCAATTGGACCTGGATCTTTCCATTCTGTCTTGAAAATGAAAGAAAAAAACATGCATTCTTTCAGCATTCATCGGGTGCCTAGTACTGTGCTTGATGCTTGTTCTGGCAGCTGGGAAAACGTGAACATACATGCATATGTATCTTGTGCAGGTAACACATACTGCTTTGCTCCTCACATTTCTGAATTCCTAAGAGTAATAACTCTGCCAATATAAGTCCCTAAATATAAAAGATCAGTTCCATACAGGTGGAGTTTATGTATATTTTTTATTTGATCTGACATTTACATTTGCCAGTAGTACTATGAGGGTGCTTGTTATGTTTGTGGATCTTTCAGGGTACCTCAAAGTACTCTGATTTTCAAGGGTATAGGCACAACACATATCTTTGTGAACATCAGAACTGGGCTGCCAGCTTTCCAAATTGTTCCTTTCTCTCTCCTACTTTGAACTCCTGGAAAGAACCACTTCTTGGATATTTGAATAAATAAATAAATGTCTGTATGTTTTATCGGAGGGATTTTATAGAGAAGAGGTGAGACCTTACATATTAAATTTGTTTTACTACATGAGCAAAAGACATGAAGAAAAAAGTTTGCAAGTGGGCCAAATGGAAAAAGCTTCGTGGCTCAATTGACACTGTTCTAATAATGCTGAACTGAACCAGACCCTTGGTGATGGAGAGGACCATGGCACAATGGGGTTCCGCAGTGCAAACACCAGGGGAAAGAACTCCCACAAAGGAACTAATTCTCCAGGTCTCCAAAGTGAGCCAGAGGAAATGGTCAGGATGCTCTGGTCCTCAAAACTTGAGCACCTTTCTCAAAGCCTACAGTGAGAACAAAGTGACCAAAGTAAATGCAGGGTCCAACATGGAAGGAGGGGGGCTAAGGAGGAAGGAAATGTACAGGGCAAATGGAGCTGCTCACTGTTCCTTACTCAGAAACATCAAAACCAGCACCAGGATTGGGGGAAGTGTGTCCCCAGGGAACAATTCTGAAGAGTGACAGCCAAGTTTGAGATAGCACAGACTCCAACTAGGAATTTTCACCAAGGGAGGAGGGGACTGGTGAAGGTGGGGACAGTTGTGCTTTCCCTCCTCCTAGGGTGTGGTTTAAATTCCACACACTCACAGAAGAAGGGGCTGGGGGAGCTGAGGGGAGGTGCCCAGCGAGAAAATCCTGCTCAGTTACCTCTGCAACCTCTTTCACCTTCGAAAAGAAACCAATACAAATACGGCCCTACTTTGAAATTATTTGGGTTATTATTAATTATTATTATCACCATTATTAGATGGTGAAGTCTTTTTCTAACATTTCAAATCATAAGATACTGGGCAGAAAGTCATCATGAGCGAAAAGAAAGTTTACATTTTAGGAAGCAGGGCAAAAGAAAAGCGGAGGCCTTGCAGAAGGGGAAAGACAGGACGATTTGTGGATGGGGATAAAAGGAAGGTGCTGGAACCTGAACCCCTCATTACTTACTGCAGCAGCTGCCCCTCCCACCTCCACCTCTCCCCTGGAAGGTGGTGCACCAGCCAGCTTCCTAAATCTGATTATCACTTGTCTTTACACGGTTCTCATGTGTCGTCTCTTGCACATTCACCACCCCTCTTACCCCCACTGACTCCACAAAAGTCCACTCACCCTTCATAATCCCAAAGTCCAAGATCGTACCTCAGAGAACAGAGGGTCTATTCAGTACCTGCCCCCACTCCGTGGCAGATTGATTTGAATGAGAACCCTCTCCCTCTGAGCACAATATTAGCGTGATCCACCAGACCTCACAGCCATCACCATCTGTCTTTAGCTCTGACAAATTACACAGGAACACACACAAAATTCAGTCTATGAGGTATGATCAAAAAAAATATGGTGAATGCCTTTTTTAAAAAAAAATTTATCGCATTAAAAACACATTGCCACTATTCTCCCTCAAAGTACTGCCCCTCGATATGAACACACTCCTCCCATCTTTCTTGCCAGTTTCTGAAGCAGTTCTGGAAGGCTTCCTTCATGAATGTCTTTAGCTGTGCTGTCATTGCTGCCTCAGTCTTGAATTGACTCAACACATGCCTTTCATGGTCAGTTTGACTGGAGAAGACATTATACAGTGCCAAATCTAGTGAATAAGGTGGGTCATAACACAGTGATTTTTTTTTTTTTTTTGAGACTCTATTTCACTGGATGGAACTCAGCATAGCACTAACCTACTTCTGATCGCACCTCAAAAAGTCACTCATGAAACAGGACTTCCAGAACTGTTTCAGAAACTGGTAAGAATGGTGCGATGGCTGGGTGGGCATAGTGGTGTGCACTTGTAATCCCAGACTTGGGAGGGTGAGGCAGGGGAATAACCATGAGTTTGAGGCCAGCCTGGACTATGGGTTATACTATAAGTTCAAGGCCAGTCTGGAATATGTAGTGAGACTCTGTGTCAAAAGGAAAAAAAAAAAAAAAGGAGGCATTCATGATTTTAAAGCAAGGGGAAGCATTAAGCAAGGAGATTAATGGCAATATGTCTTTTATTATGGTAAATGTTTTAATTTAAATATTCACTGTGTATCTTGATCACACCTCACAGAGTCCTGAAAGCAGACAGTACTGACCCTGAAAATAATTGCTGAAGATGTTCGATTTAAAAATATAAATAAACCCAAAGTAGGTTAAGATAAAAGATCTGTGACCTTTTTGCTCCTGTGCCTCCCTCCCTTCCCGCGTTCTTCCTTTTACTAACATTTGCTGATCTCCAAATACAACTAACTGCTAAAGTCTGGGGACATAGCTGAATGGTACTGTCCTTGCCTAGCATGCCTGAAGCCATCCCCAGAAAAAAAATATTTATATGTAATAGAGACAAACATATCTTATAGTGTGTGTGTGTATACACACAAATGCATTGCTTATAATCTCAACTGCAAAAATAATAAATTAGCTGGAAAATAAGTCACTGTGCTAGGTAGGCATATGAATAGCATGGCTATGGAGGAGTCTACCGTCTGAAAGATGGACTTACCATCCCAGGGGAAAGGAGATTCACCTCTCAGGGCACTTTTTCTGCAGCACGTACAGTGGGTTAAGCGCAGTGTTGCACTGGGGTCACCATCCAGAGCTTCTTCAAGGGCTCCCCGGAAGTTTCTTCTTTCTCCCAAAGGTGAGCAATTTAAGAACAAGAGTCCTACCTTGCATGTGCCGCTTAGCCTACCTCCCAGAGAAGTTAGCAAAATGTAAGGAATGAAAAGAAGAAATGAGGGAGCAAGGGGAATAAGAAGGTAAAAATTACTACTGATAAATATATTAGTGAACATCAAAAAATTAATACCACAGGACAAAAGAAGGCGTGATAGCTAGGTGTTTGCCTCGTGCAACCTCTAGTCTACACGGAGGTCCCTCCTGCTTATGGCTCACATTTCTCGTGAAGCCAGTGAGTGACAGCAATCACAATAGTGCTCACCACTCTGGCTGCTCACAGGACAGGGAACCACAGTGTCATCCCCCTTTACCCCCAACATTGCTAGATCAGGAGCAACCTCAGAGAGCGGCTCCAGTTCTGTGACCTGGGGTTAGGGAAGTGGGGCTCACTAGTTAAAGAATGGGACACTGTTCCTAACACAGAATGAGGCTGAAAAGGCAAAGCCACAAGGCAATTGCCTCTCTCCTCTCTCCAAAACCTCATGTGTCCTCTTCATTCTGGTTTTCTCTCGTCTCCTGGTTTAAAGATCCTATCCTCAAACTCCAAAAGGAGATTCCAGCATTGAAAGAGCATTTGCAGCAATCTTGCATTTTATTTCATAAAACATAGTGTTTACTCTTCTATATAGCATTTATCAATTCAGAGACCAATGCACTTCTTAATCTGTGTTTATTCCCAGCAGATTATACAGTCTTTTAGGGCGTCTCAGTCAAAAGTAGCCAGTAGTCCGTCAGGTTTGGTGGCACTCATTTGCTGCCTGTGATGTCAGCACTTTGGGGGGCTGAGGCAGGACAATAACGAGTGTCAACTCATCCTAGGCAACTTATTAACTTGGTGGGATCCTGTCTTAAACAAACGAACAAAAAAATGGGTGGTATATACATAGTTCAGTATGAAGGCCCTGGGTTCAATCTCCAATACTATAGGGTAAGAGGGAGTAGCCAGTACTCAATAAATGATAACAAAATTTCCCTCTCTTTGGCTAAAATGATAAAATACTGCTGCAATTCAAAAAATATTAATTGAGCACCTGTTGTGGGCTGGGTATACAAATCCTGAAAATTATGATCAAGAAATTAATAATACAACGAGGGAATTTGGCCATAAAGTTATAATTCTAATAACATCTGGTGATTGCTGGAGGTTTTATGTAAAGAGCTATAACAAAACACAAAAATTTATTTTTCATGTTTTTAAGGAAAATGCCCATTAACATCTTAACATCTTATAAGGACACATGGAAGAAGTTTTGCACGAGGCTCAATCCTAGGGAAAAAATAATCTGCTTCCCCTAAACAAATGGTTTGTTCTCAATTCTAAATGCAACCAACTTTCCCAGAACCTATAGTGAACAAAACCCTAGATAAACTAAAATGACTTAAAGAAATAGGTACCTCTTACCTTATTAGCAAATGGGCTGGGAAATTTACAATGAGATAGGACCTTATGCATGCAGCTTGAATTATTTACATTCACTTGCATTTTATTTTATAGCTCTTATTTTTCTCAGTTATTTAGTAAATCTCCCTATATCACTTGCACAGTTTTAGGATGTTGCTTGAATTCCTCTTTGAAGTTAGATAAGCAATAAATAAACAAATAAGCTACATACATGATTCTTCCTATAAACAGAAAGAAGATTCAACCCTGAGCATGCAATCATCTCCAAGAAATGGAAAAGTCAAACAGCCATTAGGCAAATGACAATGAGAAAGTATCAACACTGGGAAAACAAAAAACTGAAACTAGATTTTGAGTTATGGCAGTTTGATTCAAGCTGAATTTATTTCTTTTACTCCTGTGAAATTTTCTTTCCTAAGATTTTCCAAATATTTGTTTTGTAAATAATAGATTTATTCATAGGTACCCTTAATTATAATAATTACTATTACTTTTATTACTATTATTATTACTATTTTGTTTTCTTCCAATATCTGAGGCAAAATGACAGGAGAAGCCATGCAGGTGGTATCATAAGCAGGGCCTCCTGCTATACTCCTGGCTGCTCACAGATCCACGATACCCCTTGGGAGACAGGTGCCCTCCAAACTGAGAACACTAACTTACCCAAAGGAGCAGCGGCTTAGTGTGCTATTCTGACCAGAGACCTCTGGACAGATGAGACCATTAGGTCTCAAGGAGGAGGCTTCCATCTGTACCATTCTGACTCCCCCGGCCCAGGGCCCTGAGTCTGGCTGCACAGGGAGGTGTACAACAAGGACAGGAGGAAGGGTGGGTGAGAACAAGACCAAGCCCAGCATTAGGGCCCTCTCAAAACACCCAATGCCAGGTTTCTTAGAAGGAGCCAGACAGGGTGACACACACTAAAGGATGGTCAAACTTTTAGCCAGTTATAATAAAAATCAACTAGCCAGGCGTGGTGGCGCACACCTTTAATCCCAGCACTCGGGAGGCTGAGGCAAGAGGATCCTTCTGAGTTCAAGACCAGCCTGGGCTACAAAGTGAGTTCAAGGCCAGCCTGAATTGCAGAGTGAGACCCTGTCTCAAAAAGTAGGGCTGGGGATTTAGCTCACTGGTATAAGTGCCTGCCTGGCAGGTATGAGGCTGTGAGTTCTATCCCCAGTACCAAAAAAAAATAAAAATAAATATAAAAATAAATAAATAAATAAAAATCAACTATGCTCATAGCCTTTGAGAAAGCAGGTAGATTCTAAGCCAAACTAGTTCTCTTTTGCTTACGTTTTGCAGCTAACCCACAGTCAAGGGATAATTAAATTTCTACATTGAAGAACAGGGCCATAGAGGAGTAGAGAGCCAAATGATCTGTTATTTGGACAACTGAGTAGGATTCCCCTGGATTTTCTTGAAATAATTATAATCAGAAAGGCTGTCACTCAATAAGAATGGGTATTTTTGTAGAAAAGTCTATACTTGATAAAACTTCCTGAGTCAAACCTGTCCCAGTCCAGGCTCTCAGTGAGACAGTTTCATTAAACTGCGCATCTTGGTTTCCTGATCTTACAAACTGGAGGAATAGCCGCAGATGTACACAGGGAGTACTGTTTCTAGCTCTGTATTAAGTGAGCATATTTTTTGTGTGCACTACCTGTCTAAAGGTGTGGACAGGAGAGTTCTCAGCCACATGGGGAAGGGAGGACATCACTTCTGCTCAGCTCCTTTCCGGGGGTGACCCCCACCTTCCCCAAGCCTGGGGCCCAGAGCACTCTCCCCTTCCAATCGCTTGGGAGACGCAAGCACAAAGAAACATCTTCACCATCTACACTGCCTGTTTCTCTTCCTCGGCTGACAGCCAGGACAGACAGACTGTGAGTCTGTGTGTTCTGAGAGCCAGAGAAGCCTCCAGGGCTGGCCTGTCCCAGGAACTGGACTGAACAGGCTCCCGGACCAGTTTGATCTAAAGAGACAAGCAGCTATTTCCTTACCAGCAGAAGGCTGGGCAGGCCCCAGTAAGAAAGCCGTCAGCCACAGTGTCATAAACCCTAAGGAGACAGACGGTCTAAAGGCACGGGGCTTCCAAGAGCATGAAGTTAACCCAGAGTCTTCTACCAGCAGGGAGGGGAGGAAGAAGAAATCAGGTTTCAGTGGAAGAGGAGGGTATGAATGTGAAAGATGAAGCTAACCATGAAAATTTAATTTGTTAAAATAATGACTAGAGAATGGCAGATAATACACAAATTGTCTACATGCATTTATTGAATACATAATAAATGTGTATATATATATATACATATATATATATATATAAAACTACATATGGGCACCATGATAAAAATTAATTCCAGCATCTAGAAAGCATTACTGTCTCACTGCCAGCAAGAACCCTGGAGCGCAGAGGTAAATTTCAACTTCCTCTCAGGCAGGCGCAGACCAGTAGCTTAAGCTGCCCAGGTGAGCAAATGTCACAGAAAGCCTATTCAGCGGGTGGTAAATTCCAGCCAGCCCAGGGAAATGCCAAGTGGTCTCAAGTCACAAGTTTGGCAAATAGCAACCTGGGAGAGAGGTAGAGAGGCAGGCAGGCCCCCATAGAGGGTAGGGAAGGAACAAAAGAGTGTGAAAGTGGAAAGGCAGAAAGGAATCAGGTAAATAAATACATGAAGACAAACAGAGAAAGTTTCTCCAGCTACCTAACTATTAAACTAGGGCCCTCTGATTGAAAGCAAGTGAGCTTTTGCATGAGTCATCCATGCGGCAGTGAACTTTGACTCGGAATGACCTTTATTGCCACACTCCTGTCATAGGGACAGGGACAAACTGTGAGAGCACTGAGCCAGCTGCCCATGTCACAGTGACAGTGACCATGACTCAGGCTCCTTATTTGGACAGTAAAGCTCCTTGAGGGTGAGGTCCAAGACTTTACACACTTGTATCCCTCCATCCCTTTCATAATGTATCATACACAGAAGTCTCATAAATACTGCTAATATTTGCTAATGATTAAAGCATTGAATACACCAAAATGAAACACAGATTTTTCAGTCTCATAAAACAAAAATGCACATCATTTAAAACAAAAATGTTTCCAAGATGAAAAAATTAACCCAAATGGACAGAGATTCATTTGTAACCTTTTCACTATTGTACATGCATATGGTCAGCGTTTTCCCGAACATCTCCCAAACAGATGATGTTCAAAACTGTTTGATGAAACTTACTTAAAAACAATTAAGCTTCCATGACCTTCACTTAAGAAGGGGAAAATTCAGGAGGTGACATTATAGGCGAGCATATTTATTCTAAAGGGATCTTAACAAGACAACCAGTCTTTGCATACTTATGCCCAAATGAAAGCCACTAGAGAGATGCTCCAAAACATTCCAGCCTGAGACGCTAGAAGGGAAAGAGCTTGTGCAGTAGATGAGTGAAAGGGTAAGGGTGCAAACCAGGCGCAGAGGAAAGCAATTATTTCCTTTCTTTATTATATCCACTGACGCTATTATCATTGCTACTCTTATATTTTAGCTGCAGTATCCGAACTCATCAGACATAACATGTAAACTGTCAACCTCCATAATAATCCTTCCATCCTCTCCCCCAGAGTTACTGGGATGAGTAATTTATCCTTGTGAAGTTAAAAATGGGCCTGGTGGGTCAGAGATGGGGCCGGTGGAAATTTATAGGGGGAGCGAATTCAGAGATTTTCCAAGGAATGAGGATGTTCGACCTTCCTGCCTTCTAGTTCTCACACATTCATTCAGTAGGGAGTTTCTGGAGGGTGGATTGTGTGAGCTGGTGGTGGTCCTGCCAGGTTATAACAGAACAATCACAGGAAAGCACACGAATCCATTTAAGAATAATAATCACACATCAAGAACATCTTTGCTAGTGTAACTTTCTAAGAAGAAAAACAAAGTAACGTGGCTTAGGCAGGAGCATGGTAACAGCCCCTTCCTGGCGGCTCCGGGAGACTGTGAAGGGGAGGGGGACAACAACCAAAGTCAAGGCTCCCCATTCTGAAGACAGCAAAAATCAGGCTGCTGGAGGCCCCTGTACGCATTGCTAAAAAACAAGGCAAGCCGCCATGCAAGACGCTAGGTATGTTAGAAGGCCCTAACCTTCAAGCGTTCAAGAAATCAGACCAAGCCTAAGAAAAACAAATGTCAAAGCTGTTTAAAGTACATCAAGGTTCTTTGGATTAAAAATCTCCCCAGGCGAAGATGACTCAGTCTCTACACGGGCTGAGATAGAGAAGAGGAGAGAGTTTCCGCAGAAACTTCAGATCATATTATTCAATCCATTTCAGTACCCAAAGCAACAACTGGCATATTTATTGGACAGAACAGAAACAACACCGGGCACACTAAGAAAGGAGTTGCCAAATTAACCTGCGTGCTTGTGAGTGCGAACACACACACACACACACACACACACACACACGCACACGTGCTCAAGCTCAGCCTTCTGAATTCCACTTTTGCATGCAGAACCACCCCCTGCGAGGTCTGCGCGACTCGGGCACTTTGCATACGGAAAATAACACCGCGTCTCTGCGGGGCGGGCCGCCGGGACAGACCTGGGCCCTGTTTCTGAGGACAGATCGCCAGAAGGGCCCTGCCTGGGAGAGTCCAAGCCCTGAGTGAGAGGCAGCTAACAGAAGAAGCGAGGCTCCCGCTAGGGTGTCGTCCCCTGGGGGCGGCGGTGCTCTCTAATCACCCTGGGCGAGAAGAGAGGGAGGTCAGCCGGGACGCTGGGGAGTGCGGGGGACCTCGGGCCGCCGCCAGGGACAGGGCGTCCTCCGGGTCCAGTGCGTCCCAGAGCGCGAAGGGAAATGACGAGGACGCACACCGAGCGACAACCTCGGGACCTGGCTCCGACGCGGGCCTGCGCAGGGACTGAGGGCCGCGCAGGCTGAGGAGCGCGGAGCAGAGCGCGGGGTGCAGCGCGGACCGAGCAGAGGCCCGGTGCCCGCCAGCATCCGGCCCACCCGGCACTCGGCAGATTTGCACCGGGCCTCGCAGCCTCCCAGAGCCCCCGCCTCCACTGCGGCGCTAATTGTGCGAGCTCTCCCTCCAAGACCCGGACCTGGCTCCCAGCATTATTCCGTCTGAAAGGGGCCGCTCCTCTTTGCACAAGGCCGTGTGGCTCGACACCAGAGTCCTCCGGTGTTTCCTACTTTGAAAGTTTTATTTCGTGAAGCAGCCCCTTTAAATGCCTGCTAGACAACTCTGATTCCTGTATTCTACCCGGTCCAGCAGACGCTCTCTCGTCTCTGGGTTGTGCTGTTGATGCTGGGTTTTGTCCTTTCTCTCCCCCGCCTCCCCTTTTCCCCTTTAATTGGCCTCAGGATGGAGCTGGTTTAATTTATTCCTCACACGACGCAGTTACTTCTCAGGCCTTTATACTCGGTGTAGGGCGCACATCCCCACCCCGCCCCCCGCCCCCGCCCCGGCGTTTCCCTCGCTTGGGGTGAGGGATTACAGGCACCCCGGTAAGCGGGCCACACAAAGGAGGGCTGTGCGTGTGTTGCCCGCTCTTTGTTTTTAAGTGTTTATTAATGTAAGCAGGGTGCTCTCGGCCCTGGAGCCCCTGCATGCAAATTGTGTAGAGAGGAATTAACATCTCCACTCTCACATCCACAGAGTGCCTTTCTGAATGGATGGAGGCTGGGCTCATCATTAGAGTCTCAGAGAGACTTTCTTTGTTAGGGACAAAAGATAAATGCAAAGTTTCAGTTCTATTAACAATGGTAACTATAAGGATTCTCTGATTATGATCACACTTAAGATTCCAAATCACTTGGAGTCCTTGGTGGTGGTGGTAGTGGGGTGGTCTGTCTCTGTCTGTCTGTCTCTCTGTCTGTCTGTTTCTCTCTGTCTCTGTCTCTCTCTGTTTGTCTGTCTCTGGTCTCTGTCTCTGTCTCTGTCTCCCTCTCTCCACCCCTACCAGCAGACCATTAGGTAAATTCATTCCTTTTGAACCACTGGCAGATTCAACCAGACTCAAACAAGACAATTAGGCAAGGCAGGGTGGCGCATGCCAGTAATCTCAGCACTCCTGAAGCTGAGGCAGGTAAAAAGCGAGTTCTGGGCCAGCCTGGGGTATGTGGCAAGTTAGAGGCTATCCTGAGCTGCACAGTGAGACCCTGTCTCAAAACAAGCAACAATAAAGAGGCGAGTGTTTTCTCTCACACTTTTTGAGTACTTTCTTAGGGAAAATCAAGCATCCTCCCAAATATCTTCATTTTAAGTTTTCAGAAATCTCGCTGACAAGGAGATCGAACCCAGTTATTTCTGTATTTCAACTGAGGCAAAATTGAGATCAGATAACTCTTCCGGACTCCAAGGTGAAAACTAAACCCCAAGCTGCCTAACTTCTTGGGCTCCACCATAAGAACTGAAAAGGTGTATTACACTTCCGGTAATCATAAATCTTTGTGTATGCTACAGATAGCCAGTCTACGTACGATCCAATCACTATAAATACCTAGTAGGGAAATGTTATTTGTATTCAGTGATAAAGTAAAAAAGGTGCATTATACTAAGACTGGCCTCTAACTGGCCTTGTAGGTGAGATGCCAAATGCTTCAATAATAAACATTTTTCAAATTCCACTAATATTTTCCCTCCCAGTTTGCCCTCTCCAATTCGACTTGATTGATGGAAGTATCTTTAGCACCACCATAACCAGTTTTATGTGGCTGTCGAGAAAAGATGTAGGGATTCATAGGATTAATTAGAACTGCCATAACAATGAAAAAGAATTTTCTTTTATAAACGCTCAACCTGTCTTCCCTCCTATGAACCTAAGCCTTGGCAAGCAATCATGTTGGGGCTCATGCCCCCCGGAACATGGTATCACATCAGTGACTGTCTCGAGTTCCCCCATCCTGTGGACGTGGAAACCTGAGATCACAAAGCTAAATATTGTTTTCAAAACACCAGGCGTGGAAGCTGTTGGCCTCAGGCATCAAGGCAGCACAACTCCAAACTTTGGTCACGCCGTGGATTTCTGTTCTTGTCCCACTGTGCTTTACCTGGGGAAAACAAAGTGGCTGCTTCAGCCCACTCAGTCTCTTTTATGGACTAGTTCAGCCTTTGATAAGGAGAAAGAAACAAAGCATCAAATGAGTAGTTATGGTTAGAAAGAAATAAAAAAGACAGAGAAGGCAGCATAGGGAAACCACTCCATCCTGACTCCCAGCGGTGACCTTAGAAGAGTACAGTGAAAGGTCTCTGCCAGAATGAGATGCCTCTGAGGGGCGTTATTCTGGAGCCTGGCCACTCATCAGGAACCAATTTTCATTGGTACAGATCTACCAGATCAAGTTTGAGTAGGGACAACCATGTGTCTTCCTGAGAGTGTTAAAAGGATGCCAAAAAAAGGAACAAAACAAAGATTTGTGCCAGCATCGCCATTCAATTGCTGAGCTATGCAGTAAGGTAAAGACTGGCCACACAAGTTCATGGAGCACCTTAAATACAACTGCCCAAATCAAGATGTGATATGCATGCAGACATACTGGACTCCAAAGCCTTCATGCCAAAAGGATGCCAAATATCTCATTTAAAAAGTTTGTGTAAATCCCATGATGAACTCCTTAGCTTTATTTGGCTTAAATAATATCTATAACGAAATAATTCTCCATGCTTCTTTCTACTTTTTGCTTTAAGTGGAGCTAGGAGAAAAGTAAAATCATTCCATTAAAAAATGATGTCTGTGCTTGCAGAACACCACTGTTCTATGAAATTCTCTTCACAGAACTCTGAGGCTGGGGGAGGAGTGTGTAGGAGTCTTGAGGTGCCTAATGCTGAATTTTGCCCAGGACTTAACTTTTCTGTCATATAGACAAGGACTTCACATAAGAGCAGGGTTGGCAGTCTTTTGCATCAGTCTCAGAATGCCTGGGCATGGCTAGGACAATCCAACTAGAAGAGACAGGGTCAAACTGATGAGAGAGGTAGCCAATGCAGTAACTGCCAGAATAGACCACATTCATTGAATTACCTACTTTATACTATCATCTTGCTTAGTCTTTGAAGCAACCTTACATAGTAGGTATAATTATTGTCATTGTGCTGATAAAGATACTAATGCCCTGCTAAATCCAAGACATAACAACATTAAGATGTGACCTGGGTTGATTTGACTCAAAGTCCATGCTAGGGTAAAAAGAATTGCTCTTCGCAACTCCCCATTTGTTTTTTGAAAGTGTCTTTCTCTCTAGAAACCGAACTTCTGAAATTCTACTTTTAGAGATTCATTCCTTTGGCTTAGTTTTTCCTCTTTACAATGCAGATTGTTCTGGGAGAAGTTTCACAAAAACTCTGATCATGCATATTTCAAGTCCAATAAAAAAGCTTCAAAATACTTCTTTTCAGAGAAAGTACTGACAAAGGAACGAACAACAACAACAACAACAAAAAAAAAAAACCACAGTAGAGTCCTCAACTTGGGAAACAGAGATCACTAACTGGAGAAACAAGTACCAAAATGGAACGTTGGGGACCATTGAAGACAAAAGTTTTGTCATTTACAATATGACTGAAAAATATACCCATTGCACTCATCAAATTGTGCACATTGTGCCCAGTTCTTGTTTGCTTGTTTATATATTAATTATACCTCAATAAAGCTGTGTTTAAAAAAAAGAATAATGAAGCTACTGCAGTCAGTCTGGAAAACAACTTGACAATCCCTCAAAATCTAAACAGAATTTACCTTATGACCCAGCAATACCACTCCTGTATCCAGAGAAAACATTTCCATGCACAAAAACCTGCATGCAAATACTCACAGTGGCATAATTTACAGCAGCCAAAAAGTAAAAACAACCTACACATCCATCAACTGATAAATGGATAAACAAAATGTGGTATACCCATACAACAGAATATTACCTAGACACAAAGGTATGAAGTGCTGTCATATGCAGGTTAGAGCATGGATGAACCTTGAAAACAGGCTACATAGAAGAACCTAGTCAAAAACACCAAGATCGTATGATTCTATTTACATGAAATATCTAGAATAGGCAAAAATTCATTGAGATAGAGCAGAGACCAGTGGTTACCAGAGGCCAGGCAAGGGTTGGGTGAAATATGGACAGACTGGTAATTGGAAACAGGTACTGGGTTTAAAGTAGGGAGGGAAACAATAATGTTCTAACAACATTAGACTGTGGTGATGTATACACAACTTTGTAAATACAGTACAATCCACTGAATAGTACTTGTTACTGTATTTTTTGTTGAAGGGCTACTGGGCATTGAACCCAGAGTCATCACACTGAGTTACATCCCCAGACCTTTTTATGTCTTTGTTTTGAAACAAGGTCTCACTAAATTGCGAAACTTCCTAGGCTGGGCTCTACCTTGGGACCCTCCTACTTAAGCCTCTGAGGGCTGTGATTAAGGGCATGCGCCACCATGCCCTGCCACACTGTACTTTTTAAATGTATGAATTTTTTTTTTTTTTGGCGTGGTGGGGGAACCGGGGTTCGAACTCATGACCTGATGCTTGCCAGGCAGGCACTTAAACCACTGAGCTAAATCCCCAGCCCTAAATGTATGAATTTCATGATGTAAAAAAATATACTGAAAGAAAGGTATATTTTAAAAAACTGCTATGTATCAAGCTTCTCTTTATGCAATGATAATACTGTTCCTAAATAAGGAACAGTTTAGGAAGGCAGTAAAGAGTCAGATTGCCCTCAGTTGGCTTTAGGCTACCCGCCCTGCTTTGAAACCTTGCAGGATGGATGGCTGGGCTTCTGTGCTCTCAGAGAGAAAATATTTAACTGTAATTACACAATGTCTGTAGTTGCCCATGCGAAGAAAACGCCATCCCAAATGTGTGACTCTGTTTAGGTGGTCGCCGTCCTGTTTGTAGATAATTAAAACCCTTTACTCCTCCCCACTCTCTTTCTCCCTCTGCTCCCCACCCCCAGCCTTCTGGCCAGATATAGTTAATTCTCACTTGAAGAGAATAGCAAGAGAAACAAAAGAAAGCAAATCTTAAATTCAGCAAGTTTTGTCTCTTTTCGTCATAGAATCCCAGACACTTGGAACTGGCTCCGTCTTTGGGGACCATCTGGTGTAAGCTTCTTTTTCATGTAAGAAAACAAGGACAGAAATAATAAAAGCTAACAGTCCTTGAGTGTTTCTGTCAGGCACTGTAATTTACATACATTACCTCATTTACTCTTCACAACAACTCTTTAAGAGAGGGATCACTATGATCCCCATTTTACAAATAAGGAGAATAAAGCACAGAGAGGTTTAGCAACTTGAATAAAGTCACACAGCTGAGCTTTAGCAGATCTGGATTAGAAATTTAGGGAGTCTGGCTTTCAAGACCAAGTCCTTAACCTCTACTAGTATTGTTTCTTCTAAAACTGTTTAAGCCCCAGCACTTGGGAGGCCAAGGCAGGAGGATTGCTGTGAGTTCAAGGCCAGCCTGACCTTCATAATGAAACACTGTCTCAAAAAGACAATAAATAAATAAATAAATAAATAGCCATTTGCTTTTCATCTTAGCACTTCTTAGTAGTATGTCAGTATGGGGGGAGGCACATCATCTATTCCCTTAATGATAAAAGTTTCACAGAAGATGAGGTACAGGTACAGGATAACCCCTAAAAGGATGAGTTTTCTTAGCAATGCAGTTTTCTTTCTGAACCCTGGGTCTTCCCACTGAGCTACATCTACAGGACTATTTTTATTACGCGGCACAGCCTCATTAAACTGCTAAAATGTGCAGGCTGGGCTCCAACTTGCTGTCCTCCTGCCTCAGCCTCCCAAAGTGTCGAGATTACAGGCATGTACTACCATTCCTAGCCAGGCATCACAATCTTAATTTCTACTAATAACTCCAGGATTGAAAGAGAGCTGTCAGAATTAAGAAAACCTTCCGATAAGTCACTAGTGACCTTATTCTGCCACAGTAAGAGACGAGGTTTATAATCTTGTGACAATCTATGCGTATACTTTTTTCCCCAGGAATCACTCTGCCAAAGTTCTGAAAAGTCGTATCTCTAAGACGCAGATGGGACAATGATACAGAGAATTTCCCTCAGGAGAGACTATTGACCATCCCACCCCTTAACCGTAGGCAGCACACATCTATGTCTTTGACCTGAAAGTGTTAATATAATGACAGTGAAATGGAGTAAAATATGAATTTTGAGACAATTTATTATGGAAAATATGGCATATTTTATTTATATAGCCCAGGGAGATCAAAGTACTTCACAAACAAATCATTAATTCCCCCATTTACTTTATTCATCAATTACTGCATCCCTTAAATCTACCTCAGGTAAGAGGCAAGAGCTATTACATTCTTCTAGCTCAGGTTAATATAGCAACGCAAAGGAATAGAGTGCTTGTCCACATCATATGAAAATGAGTAAGATTTGCCTTTGCAGCTTAGACCTCAGATACCGCCTCTAACACATGGTGCTTTGGGTGAATTTAAGAAAGAAGGAAGGACAGAAGGAAGGAAGGAAAGAAGGGAGGAAGGAAAAAGGAGAGAATGAAAAGCAATCAGTGTATTTTTACATCTACCTCACCAAGTCCAAACTGAAACATAACAGCTTCCCTCTAAATGACATTTGAAACCAAAATTAAAGATAAGCTTTCCGACACCACATAAGTAAACTATCTCAAAAGAAGGTCACAGTTAGGCTTCAAAATAAAAACGAAGATACTTTCCTATTTACATCTGCTCAGTATCTAGGTTTTGGTTTGTTTGCTGGCTTGGGGGCATTTCTGTAAAAGTTCCTGGTGTCAACACCAGGAGAGCAGGTGAAACAGTTCGGCCCCAGCAAGGAGCTAAACACCGCGGGCAAGGCCGGCCCCGCCCCCAGGCACAGCCCGAGGGCCACCTGGGAGTTCACACCCTCCTTCCCAGCTCCCACCGTGGCTCTAGGTCACAGGCTCCTCTCTTCCTTTCCCATATCACAAAGCCTCTTCCAATCGCAGTGAAAGCTTAACCGCTCTCATATGCAAGCTTCACAGACACCCCTATGGTTAGAACAAACGACACCGCGTTTCCAAAAATCTCCTTCTGGGAGCGACGACCAAATGGCTCCTCTGTGCTCCGTCCTCCCCACTTTTCAAATGGACTGAGCAAAAGTTCCTGGGAGAGAAGGCACACACAGCATGGCACAGATTCACCTTCTATTGTGTGCTCAGAGAGGTGCCGTCAGTCTACACCTTCTATCCCTAGAATCCTAAGTAAGAGTCCAAGCACATGGCCTCCGCTTTACCGCTCTGCCTGAAGGCTGGTGATTAGACAAAACTAACTTGTATCTTCCCCTCATGAGATTCTCTTTCCTCTCCTTAGTATCTTACATAAAAAAGAAGGATAAAAATAAAAAGGAAAAGAAAGGAAAGATGGGAGGAAAAATCAACAGCGAGGATCAAATTCTAGAATTCTCCTATCAGCAAGAAAAGTTTTTACATTTGCCTGCTATGGATGAGCTTCTAAAAAAAAAAAAAAAATCACCCCTGCCTCTACTCCAAAAGAAATATAATTAGAAGCTGCTCTACATTGTCTGAAGTTATTTCAGTCCTGTTTTGCTTCAGGACTCATGGCATCAGAATTATATTCTTGTAATATACAGCATTCTTCCAGTGTGGGTCCCCAACCCGTATATATAAACTTAGACACACAAACACAAAAATTATTCTCTGATGCTTTAAAAGAGTGGAGAGTAGAAGCCCCATAATGTAATTGCTATATGAAAAGAAGGGGCAGACAGGAATAATAAGGGAGAGTGTCAAAAAAGAAATACAGTAGTAGACTTAAAAATATACCCTATAGTTCTGTGATGGCGCTGCTAATTGAACACAGTGAGAAAGGGAGAGAGAACAAAAGGGTGTTAAGGAAGCAAAAAATACTTTTTAACCTCCTCCAATGATTTGATTTAACTTCAGTGCAGATTTTGTGCAGAGGAAAATTGGCTGAACAGTGCCATATATAGCTATTACACTCTAAAATTAAAAACTACTCACAACAATTGCAACTATTCATTGTTATCTATAAATATTCTCCTTAGTAAAT